>JXCR01127277.1:24103-114228 GCA_002079205.1 Phalaenopsis hybrid cultivar
TAAAAATAGGCATGACTCCCTACAGAAGAACGCCCTAACATACTACCACACATATGCAACACGCATCACATCACAAGCATAATGCAAAAGAAAGGAACCTGGCTAGGGCAACCAATCCAACAGAGAACAATAGTCAGGCATCAAAAAAACTATCTAACACCCTAAATCCTAGCCTAGCACTCCATCTAATGAAAAGTGCATCAACCTAGAATCTAAGTGGGGGGTAAGTCTAGGTATAGTATGACTTTGACGGGGTCGTCGTACCGGCCCCATCTAAAGATCCAAAGGATCTAAAGTGTGTCACGAAGAGCGGTGACGCAAGTTAGATCTATTAGATTATTAGCACAATCATACTTGTGTCAATCCCGATGACTTAACTCGCATTGCTCACTGGGATTAACCCAGCAAGCAATGCTCGTTAAGGCATCGCGACCAACACAGGATCACTCTCCTAACAAACCTGGCTCGCTATCCATGCAAATATGCAAATACAAATGCTAATGCAGGAAAATCAGAACATATAAGTAGTGACAAAGAGTATNGTGACCAAGAGGTAGGCATGCCGTAGCGGTAGGGGCACGAAAAGAGGTATGCCGGTAAGGCAGTGACCCAGAGGTAGGCATTCCGTAGCGACAGGGGCCCGAAAAGAGGTACGCCGGTAAGTAAATGACCCGAAGGAATACAACTCAAGTAGATGATATCGATAATGCAAACAAACATGTACATGCACATACACAACATGCAAAGGAGCAAGTGGTAGGTCGATCGGGATGGAGCATCCGGTCAAACCAAAGTATTGTGCCAACCAGACCGGGGTAGCCGGCTAAAGCACAAGTGATGTGACCGGTTCGGGATAACCGATCGAGACACAAGTGGTGTCGGTGCACGTTGCGCTTGCATTTGCATCTTATATCTTGCACTTGCACTTAAGTTTAAGATGGTTTAAGTCTAATGTAGGAATGACTTAAGATTTAAGATGGTTTAAGTCTAATGTAGGTAGGACTTAAGATGATTTAAGTTCAATATGGATTGAACTTAAGGTTTAAAATGGTTCTAAGTCCAATGTGATAGGAACTTAATGTTGATTTAAATCTAATGTAAGTAGGACCTAAAGTTGGTTTAGGTTCAATATGAATTGAACCTAAGGTTATAGTTGACCTAAGAATTTAAGTTAACTTAGATTCAAGTTAGATTGATCCTAAAGAATTGAGTTGACTTAGCTTCAAGTTGAGTTGAACCTAAGGGTTTGAGTTGACTTAGGTTCAAGTTAGGTTGAACCTAAGGGTTTGAGTTGACTTAGCTTTAAGTTAGGTTGAACCTAAAGGTTCGAGTTGACTTAAGTCTAATGTAGTTAAGACTTAAGGGTTTAATCAAATTTAATTTATATTAGATCTAATTAAGTTTGAAGTTTAATTAAACTTAACATGGGTAAGGTTTAGTTAGTTTTATTAGGTCTAGTTAGGGTTAGACCTAATTGGATTTAAATTGAGTTAAGTCTAATATAATTAAGGCTTAATGTGATTAATTATGTTTAATTAGGGTTACACTTTAATTGGGTTTAGGTTGAATTAAGCCTAATGTTACTTAGGCTTAATGTGATTAGTTTGGTCTAATTAAGGTTAGTAATAATGAGGACTTAGGTTGAATCAAGCCTAATGTAAGTAAGGATTAATGTGGTTAATTAGAGTTAGACCTAATTGGGATTTAGATTGAATTAATCATAATGTAAGTAAGTCTTAATGTGATTAATTAGGTCTAATTAGGGTTAGACCTACTTAGGGTTTAAGTTCAATTAAGCCTAATGTAAGGTCTAATTAGGGTTAGACCTAATTGGGGTTTAAGTTGAATTAAGCCTAATGTAAGTAAGGCTTAATGTGGTTAATTAGGTCTAATTAGGGTTAGACCTAATTGGGGTTTAATTTTCTTAAGCCTAATGAGATTAAGGCCTAAAAAGGTTTAATTAGGTCTAATTGTGGTTTAGACCTTATTAGGGTTTATTTTGTTAGACCTAATGGGATTAAGGCTTAATAAGGTTTAATTAGGTTAAATTGTGGTTTAGACCTAATTATGGTTCATGATGTTAAACCCAATGTGATTAAGGTTAATAGAGTTTAATTAGATCTAATTGTGGTTTAAACCTAATTTAGGCTTATTGAGTTAAGCTTAATTTGATTAAGTCTTAACAAGGTTTAATTAGGTCTAATTGTGGTTTAGACCTAATTATGGTTTATTGGTAAAGTATGAGTTCACTTGGGTTAGACATAAATGTTTGTGTCTGGTTTGAATCCACTTGGGGATTGGATTCAAGTTAAAATTTAAGTATATGTTGGTTAGACCTAAGGGATTTTGACTTTGGTTTTACAAGTGTTAGATCCAATTGCCTTGAGGAGATGACTAAACCTTATGTAGGCTAGGGTTTAGGTTCACCCCAAATCTAGTTTATGAGTCAGACATAAGATACAGAGTATTGTCAATCCTACATATCATTCAAGACTAAGGCTCAAGCCTAAAAAATTCTAGGGTTTAAAATATAAAATTAAAATTTATAATCTTACCCTAAGTGATGAAGATATCATTTTAAATTTTTAAATGGCTAAAAATTGTCATAAAAGTGTCTCAAATTTGGTACTATAGGACCAGTCGATGACTCAAAATTTTGTATGAATGTTACTAGTGAGTCAGAAGAGGAATGCCTCGATGTAGAGGATGACTCTGAAGTTATTGTCAGAATTTAAAGATTTCTTCACCTGGAGCTATGATGAAATGTCAGGGTTATCTTCAAAAGTTGTAATTCACAAAATTTGGATGGTCAAAAGCATGACTCCAGTGAAACAAGCTCCAAGAAGGATGAGCCTCAGGGTCTGTTTGGGGCAGCTGTAGTTAATTCAAATTTTGTTTATAAGCAGCTTATCCTGATAATCTACTGATGACCAGCTGATCCGGAGAAGCTGTCTGGCTGTTTGGTTAGTGCGTCTCGAAAATAGCTGATTCTGGAAAATTGACCATTTTGCCCCTGTTCTGAATAAGTTGTTTAATTGTTTGGTTAGTACATTTTGTAAACAGCTTATTCAGAAATTTTTTTAGTTGAATGAATAATTTGTGTAGCAAAATGTTATTTTCTCAAATGTCAAGAAATAAAATGCAAAAAAAATTAATAATATTTATATAATTCAAAAAAGTTGTGATTACATCAAAAAAGAAGAGTGACATATATGAAAGTTCATTACACATTCACACACTAATATGGATTATAATAAGACCAAAAAAAAAAATAACATGTTAATTACAAGGAAAAATATGAAAATATTTACTTTAACATGTAAATTCACATTACGACGAATGTTGCCTGGTTCTGATACCTCAAAACCCCGAGCAAAGGTGTTTGACTGGGGTGCATTATACATGGAAGACTCGAACCATATGCGGTGGTCTCTCGTTGTGGTACTATTAAACTCCTAGCAGCTATGTCCACTTGGGATATCATAGAAATAGTTGCATTGTCGGCCCACCTGAAGAATTTGCAGTCTTTCGGTCCTTGTCCCCACCACGGGCACCTGTAAAACTGCCTCCCGAAGCTATGTGTCTGGCGTAACAAGAATAGCAAGGATGATAGTCCGCAATGACACATCACTTTCTTAGACTTCCCTGAATGTTTGAAACTCATCGTTCTGCAGTTATTAAAAATAGAATAGATCAGTCCAAAAATCGAAGAAATATAAAAAGTAAACTTACCAAAGTGTGGAGACAGTGATTGCCGACAACAAATTTAAGTGGCCATCCAAATTTCTCCACCGTTATCCAACATATAAGAGGTGAAGCTATTTACCAGCATAAATCAATATATCCACATTAATTATAAAATATGCTCAAAGTTGCTAATATAAACTCTAATATAAGCATCCCCTGCCTCTATGATACTCATGATTCCATATAACAAATCGCAAATTCAGTATTTTACAAAAAATTCAACTTCGTTCATAATTAAGCTTAACAGTACATTAGTGCTCAAATTTAAAAAAATTGTATGTCTCATAATTTAGCTTAACAGTACAGTCTTGCAGGCAGAATGTGGGAGAAAGGAGAGGGGTAAACATACTGTGGTGTAAACAAAATTTATTTCCCATAGCATTTACATATCTGACACCTAAACATTTATATTTTTGCACATAGCACTCAACTCTTTAATATCACATTTATATTTATATTTTTGCACATAACACTCTAAAATAACACTATTATCACATAAGCACCCAAGTTCTATACTTATTAGTTAAATACACACGAACACAACTGCCAACCTTCTAAAACTTCATATTTTCACATACAACTACTATACTCATATGTATGTACACATGAATGTAAACATATACAAACTATGTTGGGTACATACATTGCTAAACTTTATAGAATGATGCTCTAGGTATGTAAATTTCACCAAAGTGCCATATTATGGTAGGAAAAATTAACATACATTACTAGACCTTAATAAATCTTCCAAAAAAAGATTTGCTGACACTTCTGTAAGATGAAGATGTGACATGCATACTCGATGTGAATAATAGTGTAGCTAAGGAACGTCGATATGTACAAAACCAACAAGGTAATAACCCCAAAGGGAAGTACAATAGTGTAGCTAAAGAAATGGTAGCAGTGCGCCCATAACCCCACCACACACAATCGTAATCATAAAAACATTACTGCAACATTCAATCGACTAGGCAATGATTTCAACAACTTTCAACAAGGTCCCAAATGGATCCCCCCAATTCCATTATCAAAAAAATAAATGGCACAATGGTTGCTGTAATTATTTAAGCCATCCTAAAGTGCCAAATTTTTTTGAATACAGGACAAAGAGAACAGAGGTTGAACAAATACAACAATTTTTCTTTTTCAACCAAAGAAGCATACTCCATCAATTAAAAGACCAAAAAAAAAAAACTACTATACACCTCCATGTGCAACAACTAAAATTTCCCCAATCAACTTCATATCGAGCCCAAAAAGAGCATTTAAATCCCTAAAGAACATAATTTTGATCCATTCGAAAGCCAGCAAATAATCAGCCTTCAAATGGGCATTCGAACTCTTCAACCAAAAAAACACTAGGTATTCAGTTTGAACAACGCATTTGAATCCTTCCAAAAATACAACATTTGATCAACCCAAAAAATCAACAAATAATCGGCCTTCGAAAGGGCATTTCAACCCTTCCATCAGTATATATCTAGCCAAAAAACGCATTTCAACCCTTCAAGTTGTTCTTGCATACAAAAAAAAGGTCTAGATGCCTGTGTGTAACCCATCAAGTTAAAATAAAAGGCACCTCACATATTTACACGTAAACAAATCTGTAAAACTTGCTGAAATTTGAATATCAGTAGAAAACCATTATGGATGCTAAAAGGTAAGCAAAGACTGTGCAACCACAGAAGATTGGAAACTACCCAGAAAAGGGTTAAATCACATTTATATTTCTAAGCCTAAAGGCTAAAAAAAGCAACACAAAGAGGCTCTGAAGTGCATAAGTCCTTCCTAAATAGCTAATTCAAATTTTTGTGGGTTCATATAGCTCACTGTCACAATGGATAAAGTATTGGGATGCCTATAGAAATGTGCTAATTCTTTTACCAAATAAATCTTCAAAGAGTTTGGATGTCAACCACGATTGGAGAAGCTTTCCATAAAAAAAAATTTTTTGACCCAGAAAGACTGACATAATAAAGCTAAGAACCACTATCGCCGAATTCACCAATAAGCGAAGAAATGCCAAATTCTCAAGGAATGTCTTTACATTTGAAACACTTTTAAGAGAAAATTCTGAAAGCCAAACAAATCAAATTTCTACAACATGCATGGAATAAACCAAACAAAATGCCTATCATTGTAATGTTGGCATTTAAGATATTATAAATATATAGATCTCAGTTTCCAAAACATGCATTGAATAAGAAATGGCAATGATAGACATATTGATCATTTGCAATATAACATTCATAAATAAATTGCTTAGCATCACATCGATCCAATGGATTTGAACCATTAACTGTGCCATCATGATTCTAGGACTCCTACATATGCAGATAGGACTGCACTGCAATTCAATCACTATATAATTTCCTTAAGGTTGGAACTCAAATGATCTGATTCTTGAAGTATATCAAACCATTACAACAAGAGTAAGAACTAAAATTTCCATTATTAGGGGTAGTTTCTTGCCAAAATGTGACAAAGGGTGTGGTGGTATGAAGATTGTACCAATCACAATTTGAGAAGCATATGTTTCCACTATAAAAATGGGAGGAAAATCTGGTGAATATAACAGTAACAATGAAATGCCACAAAAGCCACTTCCACCTCTTCCAACAAACAAAATGTAACCTTCACCAATAAATTAATCAATAGGGCAAAGTAATAGCCTCTTCTCATAAATATATTCAACCAAGAATCTTGCATTAGAAAGTGTGCATCCAACTTTTTAATAGTTGAATTTATGGTATTTTTGATGTGTTCACAAAGAACAAATAGTATAGATAGAATTGAACCAATCGTATGAATTCAGGACATGGGGGACATACAAATGGGAGCACTTGAGTGTGATGGCAACACTCAAATATAAATTTTTCCACTACTACAATCACAAATTTCTAGATCAATGTTGCAAGATAGTTGTATTGCCTTACAAAATTCCCCCAAACAAAGAACTTATCAACTTCATAGAACACCCTTCTTGTAAATCTAACTAAAAAAACTTCACAGAGAATCCTTCTAGTAATTAAAGCTAAAATTACTGCATTTGCATCATTCACCCGCCATAAATCAAAGTTTTTTCTCAATAACATAATAGTTTCTATTGAAGAAAAAACAGATAATAAACTTCTCCCTTATCAAAGTTTATGTCATAGCAGCCATATAATAAGTCAAACAAGTGATGTAAAACCAAAATAATAACATAATTGTTCTGTAAAGGTTAAGAATACATTAATTAAAATTTTCACTAATCTCTTCAGCTATTCCATCTCTAAAAGCTTCCATTTCAGATGCCCTTTCACCATCTCTTGTGTTTGTCTCAGGTGAATCAATTGTAAGTTGTGGTGGTTCGGCCAACATGATACTCAAATGTTTCAGGGGAAATTTGTATTAAGTCCACATCAACCACAGGAAATTCCGCATCAGTTCTTGAAGGATGTCGTCTAATGAAGTTGTACAATGCCATGGTAGCCACTACAATCTGGACTTGTTTTGGAAATGGATAAATGGGCATATTACGCAATATTACCAATTTTTTATCCCACACCCCGGAAGATCGTTCAATAACCCTCGCAGTGATGAATGTCTTTTATTGAATAATTCTTTTTTCCCGCGTGCTACACCGCTGGACCTTTCAAAATCTGGGATGTGATACTTTGTATTTGGATACAGCTTAAGAAACCCCATTTGTAAGGGATATCCGGTGTTGAAGAAGTAGTACTTACCTGTTGCGTGATGTTAGTTATAAATGTTGGCCTAATAACACAAAATTAATGTCCCAAATATACGTACCAGGATAAGGGAACCAATATTCTAGGTTCATAGTAGCAAACTTGAAAACACGACTATTGTGTGTGCTACCTTCCCATCCAGCCATCACGAAAGTAAAACACATAATGAAATCACACACGACCATGAAGTTTTGTGTTAGAGATCCACACCATCCGATGTAAGCAACTTTCTCTGCATGAGGCAAGCGTGCATAGACGTGTGTTCCATCAATAGCTCTAATACAGTCTTGTGGCGCGTAAAGTACCCATAAACCATTCAAAATCAATATACACTTTTTATTTATATTGAATATTGTGTTGGGCACTTACCTTGAAGAAGGGCATGTATCGAGGGTCATTTGTAATTTGTGTGGGAATGGTCTGAAATGTTGGATCATCGGGCTTTATTATCTTGTATGCCAGACTCACCAGTGCATTCAAACCCACAAAAAAATATCTACTAATGGTTTCCGAGGAATGTTGGAACCACTCCATAGCTCCTCTAATAGATTCATTTTGGGATAAGATATACAGGGTAATTGCCAATACCACTCTAGCAGTTGTTCTTGATGACCCGTGTAATAGATGAAGGTCCCGAAGCTCAATAAGCAGGTCGAGAAATATCACCTTGGTCATATAGAATATGTTTGCAAACCTTGTCGGGTGTCCATATTATAACTCTCCAACCTATTTATCCCCAATCTGACTTGATGCCATACAAGGGGTTCGGTCAACTTATGTGTGATAGTAGTAGTGTAGGAAGATGAGGGCGAGAGCGACTATGCAGTTGTTGTTAAGTAGTTCTCCATCCATTCTAAAAAATGTGGTAAATCATATATTTTTAAAAATGTTTAACGTTTACTTGAAGTATTAAGAAAGATACTACGGTGTGAGAGAACGAAGACATAAATGTAAGGACACAAACAATGACATAAAGTTAAAAGAAGACAAATAAGCAAGTAGTCCATCACATAATTACTACAATTACTGTTCTAAAATAAAAACAACTGTCAACCAACATCAGTCATTCATAAAAGAGTGGAGGTAAGAAAGACAGAATTCTGGGTCCAAATGTGCGAAGAATTGCCTGCGAGTGGAATTCCCTAGCAACATCACGTATTTTAAATACATGGGTTCATCTTCCTGAACACTGGGATATATATTTAGAATTTTAAGGCACTCCTAAATTGAGTAGTTGTTTGTTGTTGGATTTGGTGGTGGTGCAAACTTTGATTTTCAGTATTTAAGAATCGTCTCTATGGAACCTCTGACAAATGTGGCTCCAATTTTCTTCATATCTACTTTGGGACACTTTGTCCCACCGGTTGATTGAACTTCTATATGGATTTGGCTGAGACCTTCTCCGTTGTGAGCTATGTGCTCGGATGCAATGTCATGTGTTAAACCAGCAAAGTTCTGGCCAGTTGGGGTTAAAGCATGAGTTCCGGTGGCAACAACACCTATGAACATACCATCCAACTTTTCCTCTAATATTGGATCAATGCTGCTAAGTTTGAACTTTTTTGCTATTGGCACCACCTGGAATATAAAAAATAAATCATTAATAAAAATCTTCAGGAAGATGCAATCAATCTAAAGAAAAAATATAGGTATGTATTTACCTCTAACTTCTGAGCCCACCATTCTTCAGGTGCATCGATTGTCCGTTTAATTGGATCCCAACCCAATCCTGTTGATCTTCTTTTGAGTTCTTTCCATATTTTCCAATTTTTTTTAATTGATCCCATTTATTTTTAAGTTTCATCCGATCGTAATCCCTCCTGATGAGTTTCTTGAATTTAATGGTTATATTCTACCAACCTTCTTTATTGAAAAAAGTGGTCGGCCTATTACCGAACTCAGCTTCCCTCAGAAAAAGATCACAAAAAGTCAACTTGCTCTCTTTATCCCACATTGCCGATGTTCCAGATTCTTTATATTTTCTCATTTTGACTGTGAGTTAAACAAGATAACATGAATATAAAGGTGCTCAAGAGAAAAATTGTATGTAAAATAATAATTTTTTTGAAGGAAAGCATAATAATTATTCTACTATGACTCATTTGAAGTGAGTCATTTAAACATATAAGCTGCAATTCATACATTTGTATTGCATGTATTGAAGATTGATAATCCTCCCTCACAATAAACCTATCTCTCGAATGAAGAAGGACAAGAATCAACTCAAAGCTCCTAAATAGTGACATCTCTAGAGCACACAATAATGAGAAGAGAGTTCTACATTTGATTTTAATTGATATAGAAAACTTTTCTGATAAGGTTCCAAGAGATATCCTTTGGAGAGTCCTCGAGAAGAGAGGTGTTGATATGACTTATATTCAAGTCATTAAAGATATGTATACTAAAGCTGTTACTTGTGTTATGTTGATATGACTTATATTCAAGTCATTAAAGATATGTATACTAGAGTTGTTACTTGTGTTCCGTTGATATGACTTATATTCAAGTCATTAAAGATATGTATACTAAAGCTGTTACTTGTGTTCATTGAAGGAGCACAAAATACTTTCCTATTTATGTTGGATTACATCAGGGATCGGCTTTTAGCCCATATCTTTTTGCTTTAGTTATGGATGGTCTTACTGGACATCTACAGGAGGATGTACCTTGGTGTATGNTGATCGGCTTTAAGCCCTTATCTTTTCGCTTTAAATATGCATGGTCTTATTGAACATCTACAGGAGGATGTACCTTGGTGTATGCTTTTTCCTGATAATATTTTTCTTGTGGTTAAAACGAGAGAAAAATCCCAGGAAAAAACTTGAATTATGGAGGTCTACATTGGAGTCTAAAGGCCTTCATTTAAGTAGAACTAAGACTTGAATTATGGAGGTCTACTTTGGAGTCTAAAGGCCTTCGTTTAAGTAGAACTAAAACTGGGAAAAACTTGAATTATGGAGGTCTGCATTGGGGTCTAAAGGCCTTCGTTTAAGTAGAACTAAAACTGAATACATGAAATGTAATTTTAGATTGGAGTCTAAAGGCCTTTGTTTAAGTAGAACTAAAACTGAATGGAGGTCTACATTGAGTCTAAAGGCCTTCTAGGAAAAACTTGAATTATGGAGGTCTACATTGGAGTCTAAAGACCTTCATTTAAGTAGAACTGACTTGAATTATGGAGGTCTACTTTGGAGTCTAAAGGCCTTCGTTTAAGTAGAACTAAAACTGGGAAAAACTTGAATTATGGAGGTCTGCATTGGGGTCTAAAGGCCTTCGTTTAAGTAGAACTAAAACTGAATACATGAAATGTAATTTTAGATTGGAGTCTAAAGGCCTTTGTTTAAGTAGAACTAAAACTGAATGGAGGTCTACATTGAGTCTAAAGGCCTTCATTTGAGTAGAACTAAAACTGAATACATGGAATGGATTTTAGTAGTAATAGCTCTAGTGACAGAAGTGTGACTTTGGGTGATCAAATTATTAAAATGTGAATGATTTAAATATCTTGGGACCTTTGTTCAAAGCGATGGTGATATAGATGAAGATGTTAATAATAGAATTCAAGTTGGTTGGTTGAAGTGGAGGAATGCTTCGGGCCTTTTGTGAGATGTTAATAGTAGAATTCAAGTTGGTTGGTTGAAGTGGAGGAATGCTTCGGGCCTTTTGTGTTGATTCGAAAGTACCGCTAAGACTGAAAGGAAAATTTTATAAGACGGTGGTGAGACCTGCAATGCTCTAAATGGTTACTTAGATTGAAAGGAAAATTTTATAAGAAGGTGGTGAGACCTGCAATGCTCTATGGCGCTGAGCTAGACTGAAAGGAAAATTTTATAAGACGGTGGTGAGAGGCGCTGAATGTTGGCCTTTAAAATAGAGAATAATAATAAGTTAAATGTTGCCGAGATGAGAATGATTAAGTGGATGAGTGGCTTTACACTTAAAGACAAATTGCAAAATGAATATATTCGTGAAAGGGTTGGTGTAGCTCCTATGATGGAAAAAATTAGAAAAAGTCGTCTTAGATGGCTTGGTCACATTAAACGACGACCATCTGATGATCCGATTATAGGAACACTCGATCTATGATCCAGCAGATGAAAAGGATAGATGTATAATCTATTATTTATAAGAACACTCGATCTATTACTTTTGGAGAGACTACTGGAGGTTTAGCACACCCTACCCTCATCTTCACACTATGTGAACATGCAGGAATTGATTATAGACCAGAGGAGGAGAGAATTGAATCTCTAAAACCTATTGAGTCTGCCAATATAAAGACTTATGAATCTCAAGTTGGATGGAGATTTGAAAGTAGGACCAAGGATATTCAACTTACTTCAGGAACATCCAATAACCCTACTATCCAAGAACATATGGATCAAATGATGATTCAAAATGGAGATATTTTGAGAATGAACCATAGAATGGAAAATATGATTGGCAGAAATGCTCACTTTGATTATTTGATAAGACAAAAATTTGAATATGATGCTGCTTATGATGATAAAATGGTAAAATTCATGAAGGGTGACACACAGTTCAGTTTCTTACCCACACTATTTTTACTCCTTATCAGCAACAAAATTTGGATGTGGAACAACAAGAATAAGAAGACGATGATTGGTGATGCTTTAGTTAGATTTTTGTTTATTTTTTATGTTTAATTGTACTTTATCGTTAAAATAGTTTGTTTGTGGACTGTGATACTTTATTTTTGTTGTATGCTGTGTTGTGAACTTTAGATTGTAAAATTATTAGAAGTTATTTATTTTTAGTACTTTGTTGGGTGTATTTGTAGTTAACTCTTTCTCAGCAAATTTTTATATGTATTTTATGTTGTTTAATGTTTTAACTCTTGTAGCTTTTCATATTTGCACCTGCAATATTTCAGAGTTAAATTTCAAATCAGAACCTTCAACTGGTATGTCTTTTCTTTGTGTATTAAATGTTTTCTTTAACCCTTAATTTCTCAGTTCTTCATTTAAAATCTTTTAAAAATTTATGTTTTCGGGGAAGAGAAATTCCTTTTTAAAGAAAAGAAACTTAATTTTATTTTTCCTCAATTAGTTATGTTTTCAAAATATTTTAAAATTTTTTAACATGACCTTTGGTATTAGAGGGTAACATTAGATAACTATATCTATGTTTCTAATTATATAGTAAACTTTAGTAAAATTTTTAAATAATAAAGATTAATTTTAAGGATTAAGATTATTTGGTATGATAGAATAAGACTATGTTTTTCTATTTTTAGTAAAGGAATTTGTATTTTTGAACTATTAAGAATCTTTGAGATTCATGTAAGAAGAAAAGATTAAAACTTTATGAAAAAGCTTTAAAGCTAATATAAATTTATAAAGTGAAGGATTGTGAAAAGTTTTTAACTTTAAGAAGGGGATAATGAAGTTCAAAATTATTAAAGACTATCTAATTATAGTAATCCTCACATGAAAAGAAAAAGAAAAAGTTAAGAAAGAAAAAAGAAATTGAAAATGATCCTGAAAAAACAAAAAAAAAAAGAAAAGAAAAGAAAAGAAAAGAAAAGAAAAAAGATGTGAGGATAAGCTTGACGAGACACCTAATTAAAAGTTGGCTTCACTTGAATCAACTTAAAGAAGAAGGATTGACTACATTTTCTAAACTTATATTTAAGTATTAACATATTTACTAGTAAAGTTTCAAGATGTTATTTTTCATATGGACATTCTAAGTTACTTTAATATAAATAATTTGCAATTTTCCTTGAAAAGAATAAAGATTCAAAAATCTTAGACTTGACTGCTAGATATTCTTATACCATTGGTATTAAGTGGAGTTATTTTGAATTTTTCTTAAGTGATGCTATTTTATGTAGTGAAATAAGATATGGAAATCTAGAAGTTAAAATCTTTACCATAAGTCGTATTTTTATGTAGTAAAGGAGTTACTCGAGGAAAAGTAACATTTAAGTTTGGCAGATTTTGATACACAAAACTATATGCATTTTTAGACCCATATTTTATAGTCATTTTTGATGTTATTGCACTATAATGGAAGGTATTTTGTATGTTTTATTGCAGGTTATTGATTTTGTAGACTTGGAGCAAAAAGAAAGTAAAAAGAATAAAATTTGGAACAAAAATGGAGAAGTTAAAAATTTGTTTAGCTACGACAGCGCCAGACTTGGCACCGTTTGATAGAGACTCAAATTTAAATAAATGGCCTATGGCGCCGACAGTGCCATGATGGGGCCAACAGTGCCAGTGTCGGTGGAAGCTCTATTTCTAGGTAATTCAACAAACCTGGATGTTTTTTGAAGAGTTTTTGGATGCACTTATTGGAGAACCTACCTAGGCTCTATTTAGGGATGAAATTCAATCAGAAAACCCCTTCACCTTTGCACCATTTCCAATTCCTCCAGTATTTTCAGTTTTCCTCTTCTCACACCTACATTTCACGCGACTCCACACCATTAGTTAGTTATTTTTTTATAGTTTTGAGTTTTTGTGGGAAGTTTAAGTGTTAATTCTTCTCTAATAAGTGTTGGGGAAGATGAGAAGTTAGAGATTTCTTCTTCCTACATGTCCTAAGAGAGGGTACAAAGTATTTGCTTTGAAAAAGAGTTTTAGATAAGTGTTGTTTGTTTATTATTGTTTTATAAACTTTGTTTTACATATGAAATTTATGTCTTATTGTATCCTTCTCATGAAGTCTGAGTAGATTCCTTTATCTTTTTCCCTTCTCTTAGATATGGTGAAATGAAGAGATAATGTGGATGTGCCAATGTTAAAATTTAAAATAAATTGTGTTCGTTTTCAACTTCACTCTTAATTTACTTTTGATCTGGCCAATTGAATTGTTAAAATATGTTGTGAAACATATGATTAGAGAAATGGAGTACAAGTTCTACAAATAAGTAAGAATCACATTTAAGTCTATGAAAGAGTATTTTGTTCATGGAATTAACTGCAAATAAATAGGGAAATATACAATGTTTGGTGTAGGATTGGAGATTTCTATGGTGACAGACTAAAAATCCCCAATTTGATCTTTATGTTTAAAAACTAAAGCAAGAGTAAGCCTTCATGGAAAGGGAAGTGAGAGCTCTGGAGTGGGAGCCAATATCCTCCTAGCCTAGTCACGATTTTAAGGACTGAACCTATGATTAACCAATAATTTTCTATAACACTGAATCAGGGGTAGAGAATTAAAATTGCTCTGATTTGGCATAATACTTATCTAAACCATTTATCTCATCTCATTTCACTAAAAAACTCATTGTAGTCCGAAAAATGCTTTTTCATATTAGAAAACTTCATCACATAAACATAACTTAATTGTTATTAATTTCAAACCCTGCTTTTAAATTCTGCTAGTAGTAAATAATTTAGCTTTGAAAGTATCTTTAATGATAAATGAATTTCTATAAATGAAGTAAGGGAAACCCATTTAAACATTTCCAAACCTTCAACACAGTTAAGTTTAAACTAAAAGTAACCTTCTGTAAGGGATTAAAGATCAACCAAACCTTTTAATTTCCACATTCGATTAATAGCTTATCGTATTTCATACAATGGCCTCTTTCGTAGAACATATCCAACTAAGGCTAAGTTCTACTGTTTTGATCCTTATTGAACATTAACTTCAGGGAAATAAATATTATTTTGTGAATAAGGAACATATGACAAATTGAAATTAGAAGAAATGTTAAAAGTGAATCTGTGACGCTAAAAATTCTATGTGCTCAAAATTAATGCAAGGCTTCCAACAATTTTGTTATCCGTGTCCTTCCTTTTCTTGTTCAGAATATCTTTCATAAATTTCACATAATTGGGCATTTTCTCTAAAGTGAAGGAGAATTATTACCGTTAATTTCTTAAGAATTTCTAAAAATTTAGAAAATTATTTATTTTATTTATGTTGCTTCAATCTTTGAGGAAATGCTGGTGGAGGTTTCTCCACGGTAATTTTCATTGGTGTAAGTGGATATTCTAAATCTGGGTATTCATGATCATTTTCTTTTTCGGTATCCACTTTCTCTTTTTCAGTTTTTGTTTCTTTTTGCACTCTTGTCTCATTTTTTCAACTTTGTAATTGTATCACTTTTATCTATTCTTTTCCTTGATCTTTAGGATTTGGTTCCATGGTACTTGGAAAAGTTCCCAATGTTTGGTTACTAAGCGCAGTAGCGATATGCCCTAATTGATTTCCTTGAATTTGTAATTGATTTCTTTGAATCTGAAATTGTTGACCCATATTTAATATCAGCTCTTCCATAAACAACTTCTCCTTAATTTGAGTGTTACTGTTAAATCCTAGAGGATATGAAGTTCTACAGTTAACATTTCCTTGGTTGGATGAATTTCCTAATGGCTCTACTGGGTTGTTTTCTCATTTTTGATTTGTAGAAGAATTTTTATTCCAATTAAAATTTGGATGATTCTTCCAACCTGGCTTATAATAGTTTGAATAATGGTTGTTGGGTTTTTTAATAGCATTTAAAGTCTCATATGAAGGTCGAACATCCAAAAACTGCCCAGATGAGTTCTCTTCCATCATAGGAGGTGTTGGAAAATAATTCATCCCATAATGGTCTAATTTTTTTGATATTGTAGCAATCTGCGAAGCTAACAAAGATATTGCATCAGCATCATGGATACTAGCCACTCTTTTAGGATTTACCCTTTTAGAGGGCCATTGAAAATTGTTGGTAGTCATTGACCAAAGGAAAATATGTTGAGATTTTCATACCTCTTTTATACTATTTTTAGTGATATTGTACTTTAAAGAAAGGTATTTTTGATGTTTTATTGCACGAATGATGAATTAGGGTCAATGGAGCAAAAAGATGCAAAAAGGAGCGAATTTGGAGCAAAAATAACCAAAATGTGGAGAAATGCACTAGGGCACGGACGACGCCCATGAGGCTGCCGACGGTGAGAATTTCGCGAGGCAACAGGACAAATTCTCTAGAAGGCCGCCAACGACGCCATCGAGGCCGCCGACTGCCGAATCGACGGTTAGGTGACATGTACAATGGATAAAGCCATATTTTGGAGGGGTGCGTAAGCAACTCTTGGGAAAACTCATCCATATCTTTAAAGAGAACATTTTTGGCCGAAAATAGAGAGGAGAAAGGAGAAGAGAGGATATAGAGGAAGAGAAGAGAAGAGGAGCAGACTTTTGGAGACCTGGAGGTTAGATAGGTTCCATTTAAGCTTGCTAGAGCGTGTAATTGTGAGGAATTCTTCGAGAAATTGTAAGAGTGGAGGGAAAGTGAGAGATTTCTTCCTCGTAGAGTGTAACAATTGTGAGGAATTCTTCAAGAGATTGTAAGAGTGGAGGGAAAGTGAGAGATTTCTTCCTCCTTCCACTTCGAAGAAGAATTCTGTGTGCTGTAAAGAAAGAAAGAGATTCAGAGGAACTTCGAGGAGCAATATTATGAGGAATTCTTCGAGAAATTGTAAGAGTGGAGGGAAAGTGAGAGATTTCTTCCTCCTTGCTCGTTTCGAAGGGAATTGCTTGTGTTGTAAAGAAAGGAAGAGATTCAGAGGAACTTCAAGGAGTGTTCTTGGGGAGAAATTAGAATTTTGTGTGTTGTAAAGAAAGAAAGAGATTCAGAGGAACTTCGAGGAGTTTGCTTGTGGAGGAATAAATTCTGTGTGCTGTAAAGAAAGGAAGAGATTCAGAGGAACTTCGAGGAGAGTTCTTGGGGAGAAAGAGATTGTAAGAGTGGAGGGAAAGTGAGAGATTTCTTCCTCCTTGCTGCTTTGAAGAGGAATCGTGTGCTGTAAAGAAAGGAAAAGATTCAGAGGAACTTCAAGGAGTGTTCTTAAGGGAATTGCTTGTGTTGTAAAGAAAGGAAGAGATTCAGAGGAACTTCAAGGAGTGTTCTTGGGGAGAAATTAGAATTTTGTGTGTTGTAAAGAAAGAAAGAGATTCAGAGGAACTTCGAGGAGTTTGCTTGTGGAGGAATAAATTCTGTGTGCTGTAAAGAAAGGAAGAGATTCAGAGGAACTTCGAGGAGAGTTCTTGGGGAGAAAGAGATTGTAAGAGTGGAGGGAAAGTGAGAGATTTCTTCCTCCTTGCTGCTTTGAAGAGGAATCGTGTGCTGTAAAGAAAGGAAAAGATTCAGAGGAACTTCAAGGAGTGTTCTTCGAAGGGAATTGCTTGTGTTGTAAAGAAAGGAAGAGATTCAGAGGAACTTCAAGGAGTGTTCTTGGGGAGAAATTTAAATTCTATGTGCTGTGAGGAAAGGAAGAGATTCAGAGGAACTTTGAGGAGTGTTTTTCGGGAGAAATTTAGAGATATGTTATTTACTTCTTATAGTTTATATGGCTTTGATTTTATTTATGAATTCTAAGTTGTGCTGTACTTTCCCCATGAGTTCTGAGCAGTTTTCTCTATCTTTCTCCTTGTCTTGAGATTTGTGAAATGGTGATTTGAATTGGTGAAGCCATGAAAATGTCTTCTCCTTGTCTTGAGATTTGTGAAATGGTGATTTGAATTGGTGAAGCCATGAAAATGTCATTATGATGATCTTTTCACTTAGATCTTAATTTAATTTCAATTTGGCCTATTGATTTGTTAAAATATGTTGAGTTTTACAACTAAAATGAAGATTACATCCAAGATTCGGGGAGGTCAAAGCCCTTGGAAGTTGTGTGCAAATAAATAAGGAAATAATATTATCGGGCGTAGAATTGGAGATTTTAGAATGACTGATTAAAATCCCCAATTCAGTCCTATCATTTGGGTGCTGAAGTGTAGATGTTAGTCCTCAGGTGAGGGAAACGTGTGAGCTCCGAAGTGAGAGCTGGTATCCTCCCAGCCTAGCCGCAGATTCAGTAAATAAGGGTAGGATTAGTCAATGTTCTTTATGCCTGGACCAAAGGGTAAATAATAGGTATGCTCTATTAGGCATAATATAAATTGAACTAATTCATTTTATTCATTCAGCATAATTTCTTGACAAGGAGAATGATGTTTTCTTATATATTGAATATCACAATTAAACCTTGCTTAATATCACTAGTTATTTATTAGTTATTAAAATTATCTATTTATTTCAATTGCCTATTAGAAATTGAACATCGTTATTGTGATTAAAGTATTGCTTTTCTCAAGTCTTAGTCCGTAATTCTAAACTACTCCCTGTGGGATTGATATCTGGGACTCCATTAGAGCCCTATATTACTTGAGCAATACTTATACTTGCGTTGATAAGTGTGACTTTATAATTATTGAATATTTAATATGTCCATATTTATCTTATATTTTATTGCATATATAAAGTCATTGTCACAAGATAATTAAACTTTATATGCATGAAAATTAAATTCAAATGAAAATTTATAAAGGTGCGCGGTTAATTACTTGGATCGAGGTTAGGATCGCCCTCCTTAGATTATTGGGTTGGTAGCTTATACTTAAGGTCGAGAAGCACACAATCCAGCACTGAGCCCCCACCTTTACCATTGTACACACAGTCTTGATTTTTTTATGTATGACTACAAGTTTTCTTTTTATTAGGGTTTCACTATGGCTCAGTTCCCGACCTTTTTGTATTGGATGTTTTTGTTTACTTTCCTGCAATTTATTTAGTCCCTACAAATATATTCTACTTTATGGTGTTAACTATGCAGCGGTATTAACGAGAAGATGACTGGTACACATTTATATTTTATGTACTGTAATTTCATTTCTTTACTTTATAGTATTTTTTTACCTACGTTTATTTACTTTATATGCAAAACACAACATATTTTCAAAATTAAACAACATTTTCATAACAAAATTACAAAAACAACAATCTCATAATACGTTCTTTTGAATTTATGAAGTCCCTCGGATGAGGTAACCCACTGTTGCTAAGGAGATCCCCCCAGTTTAAATGAGTTCAACAACTCATTTTGACTTTGTAAATTTAAGAGGAAATAGTGATACTATAATGAGAGAACTGTGGGATCCTAATCAGTGTCGCTCTATTCAACTTTAAACCCCCTTAATAATTGAACAAACTTGTTATTTAAATTTTTTGAACCTCAGATTTAGGAGTGCCACTTTGATAAGGAGCTTGGAGCTAACTCGAGTGCAGCATTCTAAGACAATAAGTGGATCTACAACAACAATTTTTTCCTTAGAATTAAATAACATGTCATAGGATTTTGAGGTTGTTTGTCTAGTGCAATATAAATCCTCATCTCATCTTTAGGCCTTTGCATAATCATATCATGTAATTTAAGCTCTAACTCGTTTTAGGATTTTGGGTTGTCGTTTATTACGACATAAACCCTCCTATCTTCCAGGTTATTTGTATGATTGTGTTATACAAATGTAAACCATAATTAATAAAATTGGCACAATGAAACATTGATCCTAATTTTTATATGTGTAAGGATTTATGAAGTTGACACCACTATAGCACAAAAAACTTGATCCTTATATGAAAAGTAAGTTATATAAAATTTATATAATTATAGGTAATTAATAATGGGATTCTACGCAAATATATGTATCGTTATCAAGTAATAATAGGCTTTCTATTTAAGCCCCAAATATCTATCTCACGGGGAAGGTGTAAGTTAGCAATAATAAATTTTAACAGGAAATTTACAGAAAATCAAACGAAATCACTGTCACTAATTTCAAATGTTGAGATATTAACCAAACTAAATTACTTAACTATTAGAAAAACGGAAATGCAAATTTTGAATAACAAGTATGTTGACCTCACTTTTGGTTGGGGTTTAGTTTTTCCTCTTTAGTAACCTAAGGTCTAGCTATAGGACTTTCCTATTGACTATTCCTAGAAAACTAGACATGGAACCCTCACCATTAGAAGTTCTACACTTTCATTTACTCAAACTTGAAGTTCCAGATATTGGTCCTAACCTCTAGAACTTAGTAGGTGGGGTCACTATGGGGGAACTCAAGATGAGTTACCCTTGGACTGTTGGACCTTAGGGTTGACCCGTGGTGTTGGTTTAGGGCTAAGGCACTCACTTGCAATCATTTACACTCACAATCACTCGCTATCCTAAACCCAGAATTTCTAGGCTCTGGTCCCTTGATACTTTTGGGAGACTCATGTAGGTGGTCCCCTAAACCCACTAGCCCTAGGCTAGGGTTTGGCTAAGACCACTACATAGAGGACCCAAAATGAGGTTTCCATTGGTCCATGGCTTATTAATGGTGGTTAGCACTCCAACTCTACCAAGACACCCAACCTAGCCTTTTGCCCCTAAATTCCCCCAAATTACCTAGATACCCTTGCGACCCAAAATTTGGCCAAAATTTCCAAATCTATCCAAAATACCCAACTTGATTCAAAAATCATTTCAAACACCTTGAAAACACTCAAAACTACCCAAAATCACCAAAATTGACCAAATTAACAAAATACCCCTCCTTATCCCAAAATTCCAAAAATTCTAAAAGATCTCAAAAATTCCGAAAACCTCCAAAATATTCCCAATTTCATTTTGCTCAACTATTACATGACCCAATTTGGCCAATTTTACCATCTTTGACCAAAACCCCAAAATTGTCCTTTAAAGGCCCATATTTTCCACAAATTATCTCAAATGTCTATCCAATAGGTCTCAATTTCCCCCAATTTTAATTTTAAACTCAAATTCACTCTTGATATGACCAATCTAGACCAAATCCTAGCCCACTTTTGAGCTAAGCCAAAAACCCAATTTTGGCACTATTGCTTGGTTCCACCAAATTGAACCCATAACATACTCAATTGGCCACAATTTATGTTGAAAAATCTTCATAAAATCCCCATACATCAAAATTGATCTTCAATTGGCCTTGGTGAGACCTCAATTTTATTTGATTTCAACCTAAGTCCAAAAGCCCCAAATTGGCCATGTCTCAAAATCTCACCAAATTGATGGCCTTAGCCCCAAAATTTCCACTCTATCCCTTCATAAAAAAATATTCACAACATCTTCTTTGATCATTTGAATTATTCAATTTGGACTTAGCCCAAGGCTAGCCAAACCTAGACCCATGTCTAGCTCAACATGCTCAAATTAACCAAATTTTAAAAATCCCTCAAATTGACCTACCAATTGAACTCAAATTCACTTCAACCCTTCACAAAAAATCTTCATAACAATCATCTACACAATGTTTATCAATCAATAAGGCCAATTGACATGG
Source organism: Phalaenopsis hybrid cultivar (assembly GCA_002079205.1). Lineage (NCBI taxonomy): Eukaryota > Viridiplantae > Streptophyta > Magnoliopsida > Asparagales > Orchidaceae > Phalaenopsis > Phalaenopsis hybrid cultivar. The sequence continues at coordinate 45,742 of JXCR01127277.1, forward strand.
CTAGCCTATCCCAAACCTATGCTTTGATCACTTGAACCCACATTGAACCCATGCACTAAAGATGACCTAACTACCTCAAAGTCACCAAATTAATGACTCCACAGTCATTAGTTGGACCATGCTGACCAGGCTAAACCCCGTAAAACCACCTAAACTAAGCCATGGAAAAAAGGTCCCTTAAATTAAAGGATTTCATGCAATATTTGCTTAAGCTTAGGATATTTTTGCCAAAATAAAGCATAAACACATTAAGTTGCTTTGACAGAGTCCACTGGATGCCTTGAGCACCTAGCCACCTCCCCTTGTCATGGCCGGCCGGCCTAGCTGCCGGAGAAGCTCAAAATCGAGAGCCACCTGCATGAAACTTCACCCAAATCAAACCTAGAGGCATGCTTAGCCAAATTAAATTGTAGAGCTCCTCTGCCCTCCACTCAAGCACCAAAATGCACCCAAACATTTGCCCTGAGAGGCACCCTATGGCCATTTTATAAAAACTCACCTCCACGGCCATTGGAGGTATGCTAAAATTTTTTTCAGAGAGAGCTTCCCAAATCACTCACAGAGCTTCTTTGAGATCTCCACAGCCCATTCCAATCACTCCATTGCCTTGATTCCCCCTGTGTAGCTCTAATTTCAAGCTTAAAAATTAGGGTAGAAATAGGACATCCCTGAAAACTCCATCAAACTTCAATTGCTTGTGTCCACACATTCACAACAACAAGAGAAGACAAAGCCCCATCAAATTACCCTTTGAAATAGCCTCTATAATAACTCTAGAACAACACCCAAAATTGGTCTTAATCAAAATCATACCTAGGCCTTCACCAGACACTCATTCTCTAGCCTCCTTGGATACCAAAGAACGTGCCAAGAACCTCTGATTGAAGCTTCACTTCTCAGAGCCAAGGTATAAAACTTCTCTTATTCTTGAGTCTATTTGAACTCTCCATTTGATTTAAGATGATTTTATGGCATCATAACCATATGGATATGTTTCTCTAGTCTAGACGAGCATTTTAAAAAAAATTCATCTAATTTAGATAAGAAATGAGAGAGATCTTAAGGCTAGAAGATTGACAGTTCTCGGGTTAGGCTATCCGGGACAATGACGGGGAGTCATTCGATCACGCGTGTATCGGATGGACGGTCTAGATCAAGCCAAATAGTGCTTCAGAACATAAACTGCAGGCCGAGTCAGCGCTAAGGTGAATGGCGACGTCGAATGAGAGCGCGTCGCGTGGAGCTTCGGAGTCATCGTAGGTTGAGGTGGCGTCACGCGTTTAAATAGATAAATAGGGATTTAATTAATTCAGAAAATGATCCCTAACTTAAAAAATTCATATCTTGGTGTAGAAAAATCACAAAAATAAAATAAAAGTACCCTCTTGCTTAGTGAATAGAGGAGAACAATATGAAAATAACTTTAAGTCCATGTGATGCATATTTTATTTTTAATTAATTAAACACTTATTTGGATGTTTTGATTCTCCATGCATGTATTAATATCACCATGGCTTGAAATTTTAGCATTATGTTGCCTCTGTCTTAGGGAACATTCCCTGATTTTTCCAAAGTCAAAGGAAGTCCCTAGGTAGAGAATAATAGTTTTTAATTTTATGACCATTATTTGCTTAAAATAACCATGAAAATTAGTATGTTGCTTGGAAAAATCCAAGAAAATGATGGAAGGTTTATGATGACCAGAAAACCTTTAGAAAATTTCTCATGAGCCAAGTCATTCAAAATACACCTAATCTTTACAAACCCTAAATCACTAAGATAATTAGTTTAGAAAATTACAAACAACAAAATGACTTGATTTTTTATCTCGACTACTATTTAGGATCCAGAGAACTCACCATAAAAATTCCAAAACATTTTGAGTTCATTTGGTTTTAAGTTGATTTTTAAATATAAATAACATTTTTGGCACTTAAATGATTTTTAAAAATCAAAATATAACTCAAACATTTATAAAATTTTTTTTTTTGAGTTTTCTGTGATCAGGGGTATCTTCTAAAAATAAAATGATATTTAAAATAAAAACTTGATTTTTAGCCTATTTTAAATATTTAATAATTTAAAATTCATAAAAATCACAAAAATAATAAAACTCATGGAAATGTTCTAAATTGCTTCCTAATTACTAAAAATCACAAAAATAATAAAACTCATGGAATTGTTCTAAATTGCTTCCTAAGCACCTAGGAATAATTAGAATATTTTTCCTGATTTTCTAAACAAAGATACTGAATTTCAAAGCTAAAAAATAATTTTTTTAAGCTAAAAATGAGTTTTCACTAAAAAATAATTCCAATAAATCAAATAAAACTTAAAAAAATATAAAATTTTCTCCTCTGAGTTCTTTGACCTCAGGAGGATTTTTCAAAAATATGAAACTTAATTTTCTCCATTTAAAATATTTGATATTTAATAAATACCCTATAAATTAAATTAATTTTTAAATTCAAATAAAATTCAAAAAACCATGAAATTTGGTCAAAAGGCTTCTCTAGTCTAGCTCTACCTCTAGTAAAAAATTTAATGGATTAGGGTTTACCTTGGTCAAGTTAGGAATTTTCTTTGAAAAATCCTATTTTTGCATGGCAATAATTATATAAATTAAATTAAATTTTTTAAAATCACATTTTCTCCTCTGATGTCTTAATTTATCCAATGAGGTAAGATAAAAATTTCAAACTCATTTGGATTGAATTTGATAATTTATGAAGTGTTAGAGCCTGAGGGGCAAATATGTAATTTTTGAAATTTAGTCTTATTTAACATTTAGGCTTAATTCAAAGAGGGGAATGGGTAACCTCTGATCTTAATTTGGATGTTTGAAACACAAGGAGTTAATTGGTAGAAACCAATCTCACTTNTTTCATTATAGTTGAAGTATTACTTTTTATTAAATATTAGTTCGTAGTATTCTATTTCTCCCTGTGGGATCGATATCTAGGACTCCATTAGAGCCCTATATTACTTGAGCGATACGTATAGGTCTTAGTCCATAATTCTAAACTACTCCCTGTGGGATTGATATCTAGGACTCCATTAGAGCCCTATATTACTTGAGCGATATGTATAATTGTGTTGACAAATTTGACTTTAACATTATTGAATATTATATATATATACATCTTTATTAAATCAAACATATTAAGTGTGACTTTACACTCTATTAGAGCCCTATATTACTTGAGTGATACGTATACTTGCGTTGATAAGTGTGACTTTACAATTATTAAATATTTTATACATCCATCTTTATCGAATCTATAGTTGAAAAATTTGACTTTAACATTATTGAATATTATATCTAGACATCTTTATTAAATCAAACATATATATATAAAGTCACAGTCAAGTTTTTGGCATCGTTGCTAGAATTTAAATCTTCTAGTAGAGTTATCAAATTCTTGTAATTGTTGATTTACAAAAAAGGTCGGTCAATTTTTTGGCGCCGTTGCCGGGGAGAATTTCAGGAGTAACGGACATATTAGAATTATAAAAGTTTTTACTTAAATTGCAACTTATCTATATATTTATATATTTATATTTATATTTATATTATTGAGTATTAATTTTAAACTGTATGAGAAAATTTGGACCTGAAAATCTTATATCATACGATTCGGAATTAGAACGAACTGTTAGAAAAATTAGGAAATTGAAAAGAAAACGTAAAAATTGTGGTACAATGGAAAACATTATGAACAATCAAGGAATAGAAAATGAACACCAACCTAGACCCTTAAGAGATCATGTAAATCCTACAACAGATGAAATTCATTTATCTATCCAAAATCCTGATGTAGCTAATAATTTATTTGAGCTTAAACCTACCATTATCCAAATGGTATAAAACAATCAATTTAGAGGCACACCAAATGAAAATCCTAACTTACACCTTGCTAGTTTTTTAGAACTATGTGCTACTTTTAAATATGATAGTCTCAAACGATGCTATTAGACTTAGACTTTTTCCTTTTTCACTGAGGGATAAAGCTAAGATGTAGTTAAATTTGTTAGCATCAGAATCTATTAGAACTTGGGGAGAACTTTCACAGAAATTTCTATCCAAATATTTCTTAAATTTGTTAGCACCAGGATCTATTAGAACTTGGGGAGAATTTTCACAGAAATTTCTATCCAACATTAGCACCTGGATCTATTAGAACTTGGGGAGACCTTTCACAGAAATTTCTATCCAAATATTTCCCTCCACACCTAGATCTATTAGAACTTGGGGAGAACTTTCACAGAAATTTCTATTCAAATATTTCCCTCCATCTACCTGGATCTATTAGAACTTGGGGAGAACTGTCACAGAAATTTCTATCCAAATATTTCCCTCAACAGGATCTATTAGAACTTGGGGAGAACTTTCACAGAAATTTCTATCCAAATATTTCCCTCCATCCTGGATCTATTAGAACTTGGGGAGAACTGTCACAGAAATTTCTATCCAAATATTTCCCTCTATCTAGGATCTATTAGAACTTGGGGCGAACTTTCACAGAAATTTCTATCCAAATATTTCCCTCCATCTGACCTATTAGAACTTGGGGAGAACTGTCACAAAAATTTCTATCCAAATATTTCCCTCCATCCAAAACTGCTAAACNTAATTATATTAGTGAGAACTAATTTTAAATTGTATGTGCAAATTTAAACCTAAAAATCTTATACCATACGATTCAGAATTAGAACGAACTGTTAGAAAAATTAGAAAATTGAAAAGAAAACCTAGAAATTATGACACAATGGAAAAATTATGAATGAACACCAACCTTGACCCTTAAGAGATTATGCAAATCCTACAGCAGATGAAATTCACTTATCTGTCCAAAATCCTGATGTAGCTACTAATTCATTTGAGCTTAAACCTGTTATTATCCAATTGGTACAAAACAATCAATTTGGACGTACACCAAATGAAGATCCTAACTTACACCTCGCTAGTTTTTTGGAACTATGTGCTACTTTTAAATATGATAGTCTCAAACGATGCTATTAGACTTAGACTTTTTTCCTTTTTCACTGAGGGATAAGGCTAATATGTGGTTAAACTCATTAGCACCTGAATTTATTAGAACTTGGAGAGAACTGTCACAAAAATTTCTATCCAAATATTTCCCTCCATCCAAAACTGCTAAACTAAGATACATAACATCGTTCTGTCAGATTGATGGAGAGTCAATATATGAAGCTTGGGAGAGATTTAAAGACTATTAAGAAATGCCCTCATCATTCGTTACCAGATTGGTTGATAATTCAAACTTTTTATAATGGACATAACATCATTCTGTCAGATTGATGGAGAGTCAATATACGAAGCTTGGGAGAGATTTAAAGATCTTCTTAGCATAACATCATTTTGTCAAATTGATGGAGAGTCAATATACGAAGGTTAGGAGAGATTTAAAGATCTTCTTAGGAAGTCCTCATCATTCGTTACCAGATTGTTAATAATTTAAACTTTTTATATTCTTAGGAAGTGCCCTCATCATTCGTTACCAGATTGGTTGATAATTCAAACTTTTTATAATCTTAGGAAGTGCCTTCATCATTCGTTACCAGATTGGTTGATAATTCAAACTTTTTATAATGGATTAAGATCTCTTAGATCGATTATAGATGCTGCGGCTCGTGGTTCTTTAATGTCAAAACCTTTTGATACCCTCATCATTCGTTACCAGACTGGTTAATAATTCAAACCTTTTATAATGGATTAGTGGGATATGTTCTCATCATTCATTACTAGATTGGTTGATAATTCAAACTTTTTATAATGGATTAGTGGGATCTCCCATCATTCGTTACCATACTGGTTAATAATTCAAACCTTTTATAATGGATTAGTGGGATCTCTTTGATGATAGATGCTGCGGCTGATGGTTCTTTAATATCAAAACCTTTTGATGAGGCTTATTCATTAATAGAAGAGAAAATATAGATGTTGCGGCTGGTGGTTCTTTAATGTCAAAACCTTTTGATGAGGCTTATTCATTTGTTACCAGATTGGTTGATAATTCAAACTTTTTATAATGGATTAGTGGGATCTCTTAGATTGATTGTCACCAGATTGGTTGATAATTCAAACTTTTTATAATGGATTAGTGGGATCTCTTAGATCGATTATGATGTTGCGGCTGGTGGTTCTTTAATGTCAAAACTTTTTGCGAGGCTTATTCATTAATAGAAATTGCGGCTGGTGGTTCTTTAATGTCAAAACCTTTTGATGAGACTTATTCATTAATAGAAGAGAACTGTTGGGTCAAACATTTTACAATGGATTAGTGGGATCTCTTAGATCGATTATAGATGTTGCGGCTGGTGGTTCTTTTTTCAAAACCTTTTGATGAGGCTTATTCATTAACAGGAGAATTGACTACCAACAATTTTCAATGGTCCTCTGAGCGAGTAAATCCTAAAAGATTCTGATGCCATATCTATGTTAGCTTCACAGATTACTACAATATCAAAGAAATTAGATCATTATGGGATGAATTATTCTTCAACACCTCCTATGATGGAAGTAATATCAAGGAAATTAGATCATTATGGGATGAATTATTCTTCAACACCTCCTATGATGGAAGAAGAAATTAGATCATTATGTAATGAATTATTCTCCAACACCTACTATGATGGAAGAGAATTCATTTTAGATCATTATGGGATGAATTATTCTCCAACGCTTCCTATGATGGAAGAGAATTCATCTGGGCAATTTGTGGATGTTCATTAAGTTGGAAGATCATCCAAATTTTAATTGGAATAACAATTCTTCTACAAATCAACAATGGGAACACATGAGACTTTAAATGTTATTAATAGACCCAACAACCCTTATTCAAACTATTATAACCCAGGTCTTCATATGAAACCTTAAATGCTATCACTAAACCCAACAACCCATACTCAAACTATTATAACCCAGGTTGGAAGAATCATCCAAATCTTAATTGGAATAACAANGCCTGTGATATCAAAATTTAACTTTAAATGATTATACTTATGTTTATAAATATTATATTAAATATAGGTAAAAAGTTTTTTAATAATGAAGGTCAGATCTAAAGTTAAAGATATCTGGTATGATAGGATAAGACTTAGTTTTTCTATTTTAAGTAAAGGAAAATTGCATTTTTGAAGTGTTAAGAATTTTTGAGTTTCATGTAAGAAGCAAGGTATGATGCTTTATGAAAAATCATAAACTAGTATGACTTTATTAAGTAAGGAGATGTGTGGAGTTTTAACTTTAAGAAGAGGACAGTGAAGTTCAAAACTATTAAAAGCTATCCAGATATAATAATCCTCACCTGAAAAAGGAAAAAGAAAAAGAAAAAAAAAGAGGGGGGATTAAAAAGATCCTAAAAAAATAAAATAAAAAGAAAAGAAAAAAATGGGTGAGGAGAAGCTTGAGGAGATGCCAAATTAAAAATTGGCTTCCCTTGAATCAACTTAAGGAAGGAGCTTTATTACACTTTCTAAACTTGTATTAGTAGCATTCCTAGTAAAGTTTTCATGAAGTTCTTTTTCATATGAATATTCTAAATACCCTTAGCATGTTAAATTGCAATTCTTCTTGAAATAAATATAGATTCAAAAACCTTAAATTTGATTACTAGATATTCTTAGACTTGGAGTTTAAACCTAAGTAATTAAAGGTTTTTCTTAATTTTTGTTATTCTATTTATTTAATTAAAGTATTGAAGTGATAAGTTAATCTTTATCATAAATTCATATGCTTTTATGTAATAAAAGTGTCACTTGAGGACAAGTAACATTTAAGTTTAGGGGATTTTGATACACAAAAATAATATATTGCTTTAAGTACCCTTTTTATGTCTATTTTTGGTGATTTTGCACTTTAAAGAAAGGTATTTTTGTGTTTTTGTTACAGGTATACCATTTTAGGCATTTGGAGCAAAACAGACAAAATGAGCAAATTTGGAGCAAAAACAACAAACTTTGGGGTTTGGCGCATGATGCGCCGAAATTCAGAGCGCAGGCGCATGATGCGTCACTGATACAAAAAAAATACATGCATTTTTAGACCCATATTTTTTACTTATTTTTGGTGATATTGCACTTTAATGGAAGGTATTTTTATGTTTTCTTGCAGCTTGTTGATTTTTAGGACTTGAAGCAAAAATGATAGAATTTAGAGTCGAAATAGTGTTTTAGTGAAATACTCAGCACCGACGGCGCCAAGAGCAGCACCCATAGTGCAAACCAACATAATAGATGGTGAATTTTACTCAGCGTTGATGGTGTCAGAAGCAGCGCTCAAGATGTCGTTTGACAGAGAGCAGCCAATTAATTAAATGAACACTGGCACCGACGACACAAATCGCAATTTAGACCCCATTTCTAGAAGATTTGAAAATTTTGGATGCTTTTTGAAGAGTTTTTAGAGGCACCTATTGGAGAACCGACTATAGGCTTTATTTGGGGTCAAAATTGATCAGAAAAGTGACTCTTTCTGACATCTCATCATCCCAATTCAACTTCCTAGACACCATACACCTCTCATCTTCATTCCACAACCATTTGGAGTCCATTGTTCTTATAATATAGAGTTTTTTGGTGAGATTAAGTGTGAACTCTTCTCTAAGCGTGCTCCAGAAGGAGAAAAGTGAGAGATTTCTTCTTTCTAAATTTCCTAGAAGAGGCTACAAGGGATTTGCTTTAAGAAAGAGTCTTAGATAAGTGTTGTTTATTTATTAGTGTTGTATGAACTTTCTTTTATTTATGAAATTTGTATTTTGTTGTATCTTTCTCATGAAGTATGAGTAGTTTACTTTATCTTTCTCCCTACTTTGAGATATGGTGAAATGAAGAGATAATATGAATGTGCCAATATTAAAATATAAATTAAATTGTGATGATTTTTTAACTCCAAACTTAATTTACTTTTTGACTGGCCAATTGAATAGTTAAAATATATTGTAAAATATTTGATCCGAGAAATGGAGTATGAGTTCTACAACAGAGTGAGGATCACATTTGATTCCATAAAGGAGAATTTTGTTCATGGAATTAAGTACAAATAAATAGAAAAATATACTTTGTTGGGTGTAGAAATGGATAATCTTTTGGGTGACAGACTAAAATCCTCAATTCAGTCTTAGTGTTTAAAAACTAAAGTGAAAGTTAGCCTCAGGTGAAGGGAACTGGGAGCCAGTATCCTCCTAGCCTAGCCACAGATTTAGGGACTAAACCTGGGATAAGCCAATGATTTTCTATAGCACTTTATCAGGGTAGAGAATTAAAACTACTCCAATTTGGAAAAATACATATTCAAACCATTTATCTCATCTCATTTTTCTAAAACCTCATTGTAGTGGGAAAGATGCTTTTTCACATAAGAAATCTTCATCACATAAATTTAATAGTTTAGTAGTTACTGTTTAAACTTTGTATTTTAGTTTTGCTAATAGTTAAGTAATTTAGTTTTGTTAATATTTCAACATTCAAAATTAGTAACAGCAATTTCGTTTTGACTTTCTGTGAACTTCCTAGTAAATTATCATTTCAAATTTAAACATTCCCCGTCGGATCGATATTTAAAGCTTAAATAAAAAGTCCTTTATTATTTGATAACGATACATATACTTGCGTAGAATCCAAACATTAATTGCTTAAATTTCTAATTCATAAAATATTGCATCAAGCTTTTTGCACTGTTGCATAGCGGAGTCAACTATATAATTTTTACACAACTATATTTCACCGGGATCAAGTTTTTGGCGCCGTTGTTGAGGAAGGTAATAGTAAATTATATGGATTTGGTAAATTAGGAAATTTAGAGATAATTATATAAAAAATTTAAAAAATATCAAAAATCAAAAAAATCCAAAAATAAAATATATTTTTATGTAAGTGTTATTTTTAATAAATTTTTCTTTGTTTATTATATTTATTTATGTGAAATATTGGATCTGAAGATTTAATACATTCTATTCAAAATTAGAGCATATTATTAGAAAATTTTGAAAATAAAAAAAAAGAAATTAAAAACTTAAACAAAATGTTGAATAACTTAAATCATCAAATAAACGAAAATCGACAAAGTCCTTTAAAAGATTATGCTAATCCGATAGCAGATGAACTTCTCTTGATTATTCAAAATCCTTATGTTGCTGCTAATTCATTTGAGCTTAAACCTGCTATTATCCAAATGGTACAAAATAAACAGTTTGGAGGAACATCTACTGAAGATCTAAACTTATATCTTGTTAGTTTTATTGAAATTTGTGCTACTTTTAAATATGCTTGAGTGTCTAATGATGTTGTTAGGCTTAGACTTTTTCCTTTTTCATTAAGGGATAAAGTCAAGGCTTGGTTAAATTCATAGCACTTGGGATTATCAAAACTTGGGGAGAGCTATCACAAAAATTCTTGGCTAAATATTTTCCACCCTCGAAAGTCACTAAGCTTAGAAATGATATTACATCTTTTTATGAGTTTGAAGGGGAATTGATATATGAAGCCTGAGAAAGATTTAAAGATCTTCTTAGAAAATATCCACACCATGCTCTACCAGATTGGTTAATAATTCAAACATTTTATAATGGATTAGTAGGATCTAAGATCTATTATAAGATTGCCCTGTAGGTGGATCACTAATATCAAAACCTTTTAATGAAGCATATTCTTTAATTGAAGAAATGACTACTAATAATTTTCAATTACCCTCTAAAAGGGTAAATCCTAAAAGAGTAGCTAGTATTCATGATTTTGATGTAATGTCTATTTTAGCATCTCAAATTGCTGCTATTTTAAAAAAGGTTGATCAAATATGAGTGAACTATTCTCAAATACCCCCTGTATTAGAGGAAAATTCACTAGGATGGATCATTGATACTCAATCATCTTATGAAACTTTAAATACTATCAATAATCAAAATAACAATCCCTATTCTAACTTTTATAACCCTGGATGGAAAAATCACCCTAATTTTAGTTGGAATAACTATAACAATTCGATGAATCCCTCGGGAAATTTGAACAACCAAGGAAATCCTAATTATCAACCTTATTATCCTCCTGGATTTAATTTTAACCCTAACCCACAAGTTAAGGAAAAGAAGTTGATGATGGAAGAAGTAATGTTAAACATGGGAAATCAAATATAGAATCAAGGGGTTGATATTAGAAATATTGAAAATCAATTAGGACATATTGCTACTGCACTAAGTAGCAGGCCTTCTGGAATTCTTCTGACTATGGTGGAAATTAATCCAAAAGATCAAAACAAGGAACAAATTAAAGCTATTCAATTACGAAGTGGAAAATAAGTTGAAACAAGGATCCAAAGAGAAACTAAAGCTGATGAAAAGAATGAAGCAATGGAAGTGACAAAAATGAAAATGAACAAACACAAGGTCCTTTAGAAAAACCATTACCTTTGTTTCCTTAAATACTAAAGCAGAAGAGTAAAAGATAAATAATTTACAAAATTTTTGGAAATTCTTAAGAAAGTAATGATAAACATTCCTTTTTTGAAGCATTAGAACAAATGACGAGTTATGTGAAATTTATGAAGGATATACTAAACAATAAAAGGAATTTTACAGATCACGAGACCATTACACTCAGTGAAGAGTGTAGTGCTATTATTCAGGAAAAGCTTCCTGAAAAATTAAAAGATCCTGGTAGTTTTACTATACTTTGTGCTATTTGTGAAAAGTTTTATGGAAAATCTTTATGTGATTTAGGAGCGAATATCAATCTTATACCTTTATCGATCTTTAAAAGTTTAGGTTTGGGAGTAAATTTCCCTACTACTGTAACTCTTCAGTTAGCTAATCGATCAATAACTTATCTAAAAGGACTTATAGAGGATGTATTAGTAAAAGTGGATAAATTTATTTTCCCTGTAGACTTTATAGTATTGAATATGATGGAAGACAAAGGATTCCCATTATTTTAGAGAGACCATTTCTTACAACAGGGAGAGCTATGATAGATTTGCAAAATGAGAATTAATAATGAGAGCTAATGATTAAAAAGTAACATTTAACATTGTGAAAGCTATGAAATATCCTGTAATAGAAAAAGATAATGAATGTTTTAGGATGGAAGTAACTAATTATCCGAGTAATGAGCAATTTAAGAATGAGTTTGAAGACAAATTAAAGCAAGGAGAAATTTTTGAAAACAAGGACAAAATAAATGAAGAAGATTTGTATTATATTCAAGACAATTTTGAAACTTTAGACTTGTTGAAAAATGATAATAAAAATCTTATTCCTTCGAGCATTAAACCACCTGAACTTGAACTGAAAATATTACATATCCATTTAAAATATGTGTTTTTAGGAAATTCATCTACATTTCCGGTTATTGTATCTTCTGAATTAATAGAAATTCATGAAAAAAAATTAACAAAGATGTTAAAAAAATATAAAAAGGCTTTTGGATGGATTTTAGCATATATTAAAGGAATTAACCCTTTTATTTGTGTGCACAGAATTCTATTAGATGAAAAATATGAACCTAAAGTTGATCCTCAGAGAAGATTAAACCCAATAATGAAAGAAGTTGTTAAAAAAGAAATTTTAAAATGGCTAGATGCTAGAATTATATATTCAATTTCAAACAGTGGTTGGGTAAGTCTAATTCACTTGTTCCAAAGAAAGGAGTGACCGTTGATGAAAAAGAGAGAAAATAAATTAATACCAATAAAACAAGTTACTAGTTGGCGAATTTGTATTGATTATAGAAAATTAAACTTGGCCACCAGAAAAGATCACTTTCCTTTACCCTTTCTAGACCAAATGCTGGATAGATTGGCTGGGAACAAATATTATTGCTTTTTAGATGGATATACCGGTTATCACTAAATTCCAATTGCTTCAGAGGATCAAGAGAAGACAACATTTATTTATTCCAATTTTTGATGTGTGGGGATTATATTTTATGGGATCATTTATGTCTTCATTGGGAAATTTATATATATTACTTGCTATTGATTATATGTCTAAATGGATTGAAGCTATTGATGTACCTAGATGTGATACTCGTAGTGTTTCTAAATTTTTAATTAAAAATATTTTTACAAGATATGGAATGCCAAGAGTAATTATTACTAATGAAGGATCTCATTTTAGGAATAAGAGAATAAAAAATTTGATTAGGAAATATGATATTATGCATTGATTCTCTACTGCTTGTCATCCTCAGAATAGTGGTTTAGCAGAGATATCAAATCGTGAAATTAAACAAAATTTAGAAAAAGTTGTAAATCCTTATAAATTGGACTAGTCTGCTGACCAATAGAAAATATATTAAGATTTTCATACCTATTTTATACTATTTTTATGATATTGCACTTTAAAGAAAGATATTTTTGATGTTTTGTTGTAGAAATGATGAATTAGGGTCACTGGAGCAAAAAGATGCAAAAAGGAGCGAATTTGGACCGAAAATGACCAAAATGTGCAGAATTGAACTAGGGCGCCGACGATGAGATTTTCCCGAGACTCCAGAATTAATTCATTATGAAGATCCGCCGGCGGTGCTCTCGAGGCCACCGACGACAAGCTCGGCGGTTATGCCCAATCAGGCTTTGGATAAGGCCAAATTTTGAAGGGATGCTTAGGCGACTCTTGGGAAAGCTCATCCACAACTTTAAAAGACTATTTTGGCCGAAAATTTGAAGAGCCTAAGAAGCCTGGAAGAGGGGGAAGTGCTAGAGAGAGTTCCTAGAGGTTAGAAAGGTTCCAATAGTATGAGGAATTCTTCGCGGGATTGTAAGAGTAGAGGGAAAGTGAGAGATTTCTTCCTCTTTGTCGTTTTGAAGAGGAATTATGTGTGTTGTAAAGAAAGGAAGAGATTCAGAGGAACTTCGAGGAGTGTTCTGAAGAAGAATTCTGTGTGTTGTAAAGAAAGGAAGAGATTCAGAGGAACTTCGAGGAGTTTTCTGGGAGAAATTAGAGATAAGTTTATTTATTATTGTAGTTTCTATGACTTTGATTTTATATAGGTGAAATTAGAGATAAGTTATTTACTTGTTGTAGTTTGTATGACTTTGATTTTATATATGAAGTCCGCTTCGAAGAAGAATTCTTGCTGCTTCGAAGAGAAATTCTGTGTGCTGTAAAGAAAGGAAGAGATTCAGAGGAACTTCAAGGAGTTTTCTTGGGGAAAGTTAGAGATAAGTGTTATTTACTTGTTGTAGTTTGTATGACTTTACTTTTATATATAAATTTTTGTGTGCTATAAAGAAAAAAAGAGATTAAGAGGAACTTTGAGGAGTGTTCTTGGGGAGAAATTAGAGAAAAGTTATTTACTTGTTATAGTTTGTATGGCTTTGATTTTATATATGAATTTCAAGTTGTGACTGTAAAGAAAGGAAGAGATTCAGAGGAACTTCAAGGAGTGTTCTTGGGGAGAAATTTAGAGGTTATTAACTTGCTATAGTTTGTATGACTTTGATTTTATATATGAATTTCAATTTTTGTTGTGTTTTCCCCATGAGATCTGAGTAGTTTTCTCTGTCTTTCTCCTTGTCTCAAGAATGTGAAATGGTGATTTGAATTGGTGAAGCCATGAAAATGTTTAAGAAATTGTGATGATCTTTGACTTCAATTTTAATTTACTTTCCATCTGGCCAATTGTTTTGTTAAAATCTGTTGAGTTTTACAACTAAAGTGAAGATTACATCTAAGATTCAGGGAGGTCAAAACCCTTGGAAGTTGGGTGNCATGAATTTTTATACCATAATTATACAAGTATAAAACTAAAAATAGGAGTAAAATTAATTTTTGATTACTTTTCTATCGTTTTCATTTCAATTCAACATGTAGAGATCCAGTAGACTTCTAAGTAGTGGGTACAAACATAAAAAACAAACTAACTTCAATTTCCAGTCTCAACATAAAAAAAAAATATTCTAACAAAATAAAAGAAAAATACAGGGCAACAATTTTCTAAAATTAAATTTTAAAACTAAAGTTAGCAAGATTTTCAACATTTTTTTTTAAAAAAGACATAGAATCAAGTTCAATTCTAACTAACTAACACAATAATCATCTCACAACAACAATTAACACCCTAGAATTTTAAAACAAACTACTAACAAAACACAACATCACAATACAATTAAACAAAATAACAATATCACACATCACAAAATCCAAAACAATACACAAACATACATGTCTCAAATTTAAAACATAAAAACACATCACATCACATCACATGTTTTAAGTCCAAACATAAAAATAAATAACACATCACAAGTCTCAAGTCCAAAGGAAATAGTCTAACACATGTTACAAATATAAAAATAAATCACTCAGTCCTCCTCCACATTATCTTCAGGATCACCGCTATTTCGGACATCTGCAGGCTCCTAATAAGGGTATCTAGGATATGGAGGAAATTACACTACTGGGTTACCCCTAATGAGGTTCTCTAGAGATGAATGAAATTTCTCTTCATAATCACTTTTTTTTTGCTATACCCATCAATATGATCTGCAAATCTTTCTAAATTTCTTACCTTATCTGTGGTATAATTGATATTGCCCATCATCCTCTGTAATAATTGAGTTTGAGTTTCTGTGGACTCATATCTAGAAGCAGAAGCTCGTGAGGTAGATAGTCTAGATGTAGAAGTAGCAGAGGTAGAAGCAGCAGACATCGACATTCCATAACTCCTTGAAAATCGTCATCTCCAGCCAAAAATAGAATGCTCAGAATATGACTTCACATTAACAATAGTAATTGGCTTTAAAGGCAATAGTAATTTCTCCCAGCTATCATATCTCACTCCAGCCTGCTCACATAAAGAAAAGATCATGGAAGAAAATCCCAAAGCTGCAGTAGTAATGACATTGGCAGAACTGATGATATTCTCATAAATCAAAGCTCCAATGTTAATGAACTTTCCTTCATAGATACAATAATTCAACGTCGCCCTCTCTATGGTGACTTCATTTAGATGATTCGTAGGTAACAGACGAGCATAAATAAAATAGTGTCACACCTTCGAAGGTGCACCTAATTTTGACGTGGCCAAGTTGACTCTCCTCTCATTTGTGATTTTCCAGAGCCCACTTCCAACAATAAAATAGAAAATAATATCATCTAGCTCCGTCTCCATAGGATTATAGTTCACATAAAAACACAAAGTTTCAGGTGGTAAATGATAAAACATATTGATTACCTCCGGTGACAAGGTACCAATTTTCCTCGAATCATGACTTGATCTTCTTCAGCTTCAGGGAGGTTTGCATAAGACTCCCAATCTACAGAAATAACTTCCACTTCAGAAAATCAACAGAATTGTTCCCACTATTAGTGAACGATCAAACCTTCTACAGATCCTCCTGGATTTTTGAAAAAACGCTCCTGGATAAGTATTCGTGATTGCAGAGCATCACTGTATCTATCTTGAGCTTTAGAACTCACAAATTTACTCAAATCAAAGTGAAATTTTCCTTTACTCCTCTTTGTTCTTGGTTTCATTCTACAAATTTTATAAAATTTCACAATAACTTCAAAAATCAAGTCTAAACTACTAAACTAAACTTCCAAAAGCTTAAACTACACTTCCTATGCAAATTTCATAGATTTTTCCTCATTTTTCACCATTTATAGTGATTTTTGAATTCTTCCAAATGTACTCAAAATAAATGGTAAAAATCCAAAATTTTTACATAGAAGTAAACCTCTTACCTTAAGAAATCCGAATCTAGCAAATTTTGCTCAATTCTACCAAGAAATCTCCACTTAATGGCTTGCCCTAGTTCTCCAAATCGCGAACTCAAGAAGAAGAATATGACAGCAAGGGTGAAAATGAAAATTTTTGGGTTTAATTTTCACTTTTAATCGTTTGCGAACCAGTTTTCGTGAACCGGCGCTTAAGCACAGGTAAATGGTGCTTAGGCGCCTGCCTCTCGAGTTACATCGCGCTTAAGCACGAAGTGCCAGTATACGATTTTTGATATTTTTAAATTTAAGTAAAATGCACTATTAGGCTAAGTATACCACCCCTAAATGGTCTTATATCACTTAAATGACTATTTTAATCTCCTACAACTCTCCTCTCTCTCTAAATTCTCCCATATAACTCAATTCAATTTGAGACAAAAGTAACACTAAATTTCACAAAAACAAACATATACATTCATTCACAAACTAGTACAAGAACATATAACACTTAATTCTCACTCCAAATAGTCTCGGATGAGAAAATCTTCTAATTACAAACACTTAAAAAACTTAAACAATTAATCGCATAAAAGTCATAAACACTAAAAACAAACACTAACACGTAAACACAACAACTCTTAATAAACAAACTCAAACACAGAACTTAATTCCACTCTTCATTTGTTAGAACAAACTCCAGTCTTTCATTAGCCTCTCCTAGGGCAATCAAAATATAAAGTTGATAAAACGGACGGTGGTGGCGTGCTCTGATACTATCTTCTTCAATCCATTTATGTTCAAGATACATCTCCTTATCCGCTTCCTCTATATAGCTCGTATGGCTAAATTGCATTTTTATTTGCCATCCAATATGCTCAAGATATGCATGAATCTTAATTATCTTGGTCTCTAGTAAAGCCATGATAGTTTCAATTTTGTTGATATTTTCTGATATTCCTTCAATACTAACGGCTAAGAAACCGTTATACATCTCTTGTGCTCTTTAACTAATGAATTTCTTCCTCACGGTCTCTTCCTTCTTCAAATCCATCTCTCATGAAGACATCTGACCAGAGGAAAATATGTTGAGATTTTCATACATATTTTATACTATTTTTGATGATATTTTACTTTAAATAAATGTATTTTTGATGTTTTGTTGCAGGAATGATGAAATAAGGTCATTGGAGCAAAAAGATGCAAAAAAGAGCGAATTTGGAGCGAAAAGGGCCAAAATGTGAAGAATTGAACTAGGGCGCCGACGGCTACATCGACCTTGCCGACGATGAGATTTTCTCGAGACTCCAGAATTAATTCATTAAGAAGGTCCGCCAACAATGCCCTCGATGCTGCAGATGGCGAGCTCGACGGTTATGTCCAACTAGGCTTTGGATGAGGACAAATTTTAAAGGGATGCTTAGGCAACTCTTGGGAAAGCTCATCCACAATTTTAAAAGAAGATTTTGGCCAAAAATTAGAAAAGGTCCTAGATGTTAGAAGGGTCTTGGATATAGAGAATTTACTAGAGTGTCAAAAGTGTGAGGAATTCTTCGAGAGATTGTAAGAGTGGAGGGAAAGTGAGAGATTTCTTCCTCGCTGCTTTGAAGAGGAATTCTGTGTGTTGTAAAGAAAGGAAGAGATTCATAGAAACTTCAAGGAGTTTTCTTGGGGAGAAATTAGTGATAAGTTTATTTATTTGTGTAGTTTGTATGACTTTGATTTTATATATGAATTCCGAGTTTTGTTGTGCTTTTCCCATGAGATCTGAGTGGTTTTCTCTGTCTTTCTCCTTGTGTTGAGATTTGTGAAATGGTGATTTGAATTGGTGGAGCCATGAAAATGTTTAAGAAATTGTGATGATCTTTTCACTATAATTTCTTGGCAAGCAAATGATGCTTTCTTATATTGAATATCACATTTGAACCTTCATTAGTTTATTTAGTTATTTAATAGTTATTAANGGTTTTCTCTGTCTTTCTCCTTGTGTTGAGATTTGTGAAATGGTGATTTGAATTGGTGGAGCCATGAAAATGTTTAAGAAATTGTGAATTGTCTTAAGATTTGTGAAATGGTGATTTGAATTGGTTGAGCCATAAAAATGTTAAAGAAGTTGTGATGATACTTTGATCTTAATTTAGTTTCAATTTGGCCAATTGATTTGTTAAAATATGTTGATTTTTACAACATAAGTAAAGATTACATCCAAGATTCATGGAGGTCGAAGCCCTTAGAAGTTGGGTGCAAATAAATAGGAAAATAATATTATCGGGTGTAAAATTGGAGATTTTAGAGTGACAGACTANTTTGAACTTTGTTGTTGCAATTAAAGTATTGCTTTTATAAAATCTTAGTTCGTAGTTCTAATATTACTCCCTGTGGGATCGATATCCATGACTCCATTAGAGCCCTATATTACTTGAGTGATACATATACATACGTTGATAAGTGTGACTTTACAATTATTGAATATTTATTACGTCCATATTTATCAAATCTATAACTGTTATTAAGTTTTGGTACAGTTGCTGAGGGATTAAATCTTTTAGCAGCACNATCAATAAGTGTAGGATTAGTCAATGTTCATTATGCCTGGACCAAAGGGTAAAGAATAGATATGCTCCTATTTAGCACAATACAATTTGAACTCATTCACTTTATCCACTTGTGACTTTACTATTATTGAATATTTTATATATACAAATTTATTGAATCTATAACTGTTGTCAAGTTTTTGGTGCCGTTGCTGAGGAATTAAATCTTTTGGCAGCTATTAAATACTTATATTTTTAAGCATATATAAAGTCACTGTCAAGCATCACTAGACTTAATAATTCTACAAACATTGGCATATTTGGATATTGAAGCTCAAGAGCTTACATCTGATAAAATGATGTTAAGAGGATTTAATCAGAAGGGAGAATGAGAACTTGGATCAATTACATTGTTAATGAAAGTTGAAGAACTAGTAACAACTGTAAAATTCCATATCATTGACGCAGAAATCTCTTTCAATGCTTTACTTAGACGACCTTGGATTCACAAGCATAAAATGGTTCCATCATCCTTACATCAATGCATCAAATATTTCAAAGAAGGACAAGAACATTGTATTAAAGGGGATTTACAACCGTTCTCAGTTCAGGAAGTAGACATTCATGAAGACGCCGCCTACTACGCGCCTCCAAAGAAGACAGTCTTTTCCTATGAAGTTGTGACACATGAAATGGAAGACTCAGAAGAATCATAAAGAATAGGCCATTCATCTCCATTTCGACAATCTATTATCATCTCTTCACAACAAGGTGGTAGAGGTTCTTTTAGCTCATATACCCGAGATCAAGGCCGGGGATGTGGACGGGGAAGAACCAAAACGATTGTTGAACGGACTAGGCTGACCAACAACATCGACATGGAAGAAAGTTTGGATGAAGAAAGCTCCGAGGAAGAAATGATGATGATAAAACAAAAGAAACTTCAATATGAGATCTCCTTAGAAGAGGTAGAGAAAGACAAATAAAAGTCGATGTATGATCGGATCAACCACTATCTGAATGCTACGGCCCTTATTTCGATCTACCCGCAAAAGGTTGAGAGTTTAGAGGTCACAGAAGTCCGTAGTGTTGGCTTGAAGCAGATCAAGTTTTACCGTGCTTCTCCTTCTACTATTCTTGAAAATCATGTAAATTTAGAAGAGGATTCTAAAGAATTAATATAATTACCATTTGATTACTTTTCTCCTTGTGTACAAAAATTAATTCAGCAAGGACATGTGTCAAAGTAAATGTCAAAAGATAAGTTACAACTTTTTAAGAAATTGTGAAAAGTTAAAAGTCGATCTCCTAATTTGAAAGAAGGTCTCAGATGTGGTACTGTAGGACCAGTTGATGATTCAGAATTTTGCATGGTCGTTATTAGCAAATTGGAGGAGGGTTGCCTCGATATAGAGAATGAATCTTAAAACCAGTTAATAGATGATGCACCACCAGAATTTGAAGAAGAAATTAAGTCAACAGTTGATGAGTTGAAAGAAATCAACCTCGGGACTGAGGAGCAACCTCGACCAACCTTTATATGTTCTTTACTTGGTGGGAAGAAACCATAGAGTTGATAAGATTATTATCAGAACTTAAAGATTGCTTCGCCTGNGCAAGAATTAAAATATGCTGGTACGAAAAACAAAAATTACAGGTCTGAAGTATGTCTACCAGATCCTATGTCATATCTTAGTGGGTCCTATTTATTTAAGTGTATAGATGGTTTCCTAAGCAAGGCATAATGAGTTTAATCATGGTCCAGGAACTAGGCTCTCCGGGCCTCTCACAATCCCTTGAAAAAGTCCAAAGTTTGTTCAAACTCATTATGTTGCTTAATAACTCATACTTATCATGCCCTTATGCTCAATGAACTTTAATGTTTTGATTATCCCTTTAAGTGGGANTGCATAATGAGTTTAACCATGCCTCGAAATATCCAAAAGTGTTTGAGAAAAGGTTCAGGGACTGAGTCTCAGACATCTCACAATCTCTTAAAAAAATTCTCGAGCTTATTCAAACTCATTAGGTTGCTTAATAACTCATCCTTATCGTACCCTTATGCTTAATGAACTGATGTTCTAAATAACCCTAAGGATGTGGTAATTATCACTTGATGTTTTATTTATAAATTATATAGGTAAAGGCCCTTAGGGGATTTTTGGCCTAATTAAGAAACTTAACACTTTGATTTTAAAGATGGGCTTGTAGTGTTTTAAAAGGTTTTAAATTAGTTATAGATTATTTTATAAACCTCACTGGACCAAATTTGATTAGACCTAATTCACTAATAAGCCCCTTAAAGCTTAATGGGTAGATTTGTGATTTTAAGAAGAAGATGTTTAGATGTTTATGTTCTGAATGATTATCTTGAAACATAAACCATTAATTAGGGTTTGAAATTAGTGAGTTATGATCTTCCAAAGTCAAACCCTCGCCTTAATATTTTCTTATTTAATCAATCTTCCAAACTTCATTAATTTAAGCAATTATAAATTTATCTTTAATAAGATCAAAGTGAGCTTGGTTGCTACCATTTATCCCTTTCATATTTCAATCATCAAAACATATCAATTAAGATTAGTTGTTGCCCATTTACCCCTTTGGTTAAGCCTAAATATTAATTAAGCCTTAAATTCCAAAATTACCCTTTTTTTCCCTTAAGGCCTTAACACACTATAATTTATTAAATTGAACTTAAATGACTTGAAAAATTTTATATTACCCCGTTCATGGGTCAATTAAAACATTAGAGGAGATAATGTGATTTTTCTGAACTTATTTAATTTTATAATTATTTTTAATGCAAAAAGAGGGACTTTCAATGAAAATTTAATAACTCAACCAAAACAAAACCTCTGTCCTTAAGAAAATTATTGGAGGCTCACCTCGGTTAGAGGACCACTTGGACAAATTTTCATAATTTTTAGAGGCTTAATTTGATTATTAGAATTATTTGTTTGTTTTAATCATTAATAAATATAAAAAATCATTTAAGTATAAAATTAAGTTTGACATTTTTCTTAAATCTCTCTAAGTCCAGGGAACCCAAAGAAACAAGTTTCATATTTTTGTGATTATACTTTAATAATTAAAATTATTTTAGTGGAAAATTAAAGAAAATTCATTTTAAGTTTAAAAAAATTAATATCTTGACTTAGAAAATTAAGAAAATTATTTTAATTAGTTTCAAGTGATCAAGAAGCCAAATGTGATATTTTAATGTATTTTACAATTTTGCAATTTTTATGATTTTTAATTAATTTTTAATTATTTAAATGCTAAAAAATAGCTCAAAAATGAAGTCTTTATTTTAGTTCTAATTTTATTTTTCTTAGGTTCCTCTAATCATAAAGAGCTCCCAAAATCAAATTGGTGCTTTTTTAGTTATATTTTAATTATTATAATTATTTTAATGCCAAAAGTGTAATTTAACTTAATTAATTCCTTTGAGTCGTCAAATTAACTCCAATTGACATGAAATTTTTATGGGGAGCTCCTCTGATAATAACTTACTGTGGAGAATAATTTTTATTTCATTTATATTTATAATTACTCCAAATTAATTTTATTTCATGTTTTAGGGTTGGTGACAATTAGGATTATTTGTAATGAGTTAAACCAAGTTTATATTTTTCTTAGGGTTTTCTGACTACAGTGAACATATCAAAACAAATTTTGTAATTTTCTGATGAGTATTTTAATTTTTATACTTATTTTACCAAAATAGGCATGATATTCTTGAAAAATAGAGATCTCTGTCTAGAGATCCCTCCCGACCTTGGAAAAAATCAGGGAAGATCCCTCATGACAGAGAGAATCAAAGCCCCAAAAATCATGTCATGGTCAAATGTCTATACAAATGGAGAATTCAAATAAGGAACACCATTTAATTAATTAAAAAACATACATGCATAAAAAAAATAGAAACAATTCCATATTGTTCTCCTCTGTTCACTGAGTAAGAGGTATTTTTATTTTATTTTTGTGATTTTACTACACCAAGATATGGATTTTTGAAGTTCTGGCATTTAAATAAATAAGAAAAATCCATATTTTTCTACTTAAGTGACATGATGCCACCTCAACCTCGGCGTCTCTGAGCTTTCCACGCGGCATCTTCTAGTTCAGCGCGGCCAGACACCTCAGCGCTGAATCCGCCCGCAGTTCATGTTCCACTCCTTCGTCCGGCTCCATCATGACCATCCATCCAATACACATGAAAATGGATGACATCCGTTCATCATCCCCAAATCCCTAGCTCGAGAACCGTCCGACTTCAAACCTTAATATCTTTCTCGATATTTAACCAAATTAAGTGTGATTTGTTGCTATAGACTCGTCTTGACTAGGAGAACATATTCATACGGTTAATCAAGCCTTAAATCGATTCTATGAGCAAGGAGAATTAAATGAAGCTTTGTTTAAGGGGAGAGTTCAATACCTTTGCCCAAGAGGTGTGGCCTCGATTAGGTGCTTCCAAAATCTTGCCTTGAGTCCAAAGAGCTCCTATATGAAACCTCGAGCTGTGTTGAAATGCCTAGGTATGAAATCGACCATGCCCGATTTAGGGGTTCAATCAAAGTCAATGCTAGGGTGGTCTGGTGATAGGGCTTTTGTGGGGGATCTTCTTCTCCCACTCAAGGGATGGTGTGGGTGCAATTAATTTAAAATTTATGGATTCTAGAGGGTTGTCCTTTTTCGGGCTTGATTTTGAGCTCCAAAATTGAGCTCAAGCAGTGGATTTTAGGGCTTAAAGATGGTTGGATTGAACTTGGTGGTTCTTGAAGAAGCTTTGGGATCAATTTGATAGAGTCTCCCTAAGGAATTTCAGGCTCTTCCCCCTTGGTCGTGGAGGGTGAGTTTAAATAAAGGGGGAGGAGAAGCCAACATGGCTGGCCAGTGGGTGAAAAATGATGCTTAAGTGGAGGTAGGAAAGGCTCCAATTGCCAATTGGACTTGTGCACATCAAGTGGGTTCAATTTTGAGTTTTAGCTCCTTGCTGCCGCTTGGTAATGTGTTTTCTGACAGTCAAGGTGGCCGGCCGGCCAGGGTAAAGTCACCATTTGGTCAGGGGGCTCAGGGCTTGGGTTTGGTGCAATCAATTGTGGTTCACCATGTGTAAAGGTATTTGATTAAAGAGGAATGGGGGAAGTGTCATTTTGGGTCAAAATATGGATTTGGGTTGGACTCAACCACCAAAGTTGGTTTGGGCTGAAGAGGAGATCAGTTGACACACTTAATCATTGGGGATAAGTCACCATCCAAAGAGATTTGACTAAACATGGATTAGAGTGCATCACTAAAAGGGTTAAAACTTTTTTAAGGAGGCTTGAAAGTGGCTTGGCCTCTTGCCATTAATAGCTTGATGAGGTGGCAAGGCTCATATGACACCTATGGCTTGGGAATGACTTCATGGCTTCCCTTTGTCTTGGCTCTCTTGCATGAGAAAGGATTTTGAGTTTTATGAGATTTTTTGGTGGTGTTTATCTTGAAGCTTGATTTGGAATAATTTGATCATAGAATTAAAAATTAGGGAGTGATTTTAATGAATGGATGATGAGGGGGGAAATTCTCATGTGGGCTTTTAATTGAATTTGGGCTTTTTGAATTAAACATGGTGGGCATAGGCTTTTTAAAGGTTGAATTTGGGCTACAATTTGGATCAATTGAATGTTGAATTTGGTGTAGGTAAATTTCTTGAAGAGTTTGGAAAAGATTTTAAGTGATTTGAATTACATTGGAAGGTCAATTTGGTGGATTTAGTCATATGGTCAAAATTGGGGCTTTTTAACTTGGGTGAAATTGGGCTTGAATTTTGTTTAGATTGGGATTTGGTGTATTTAATTTTGATTTCAAATTAAAATTGGGCAAGATTGTGGCTAATTTGGGGAAATTTGACCTTTAAGGGCAATTTAGGGCTTTTGGTCAAATTGGGTCAAACTGATGATTAAAAATTGATATTGGGAATATATGGGAATTTTTGGAATTTTTTGGTTATGAGGGGCATTTTGGTAATTTTTTGGCAATTTTAGGGATATTTTGGAATTTTGATGATTTTGGTGAATTTTTGTCAATTTAGGTAGAGGTGAGTGATTTGACATGACTTTTGGACAAATTTGGGTATTTTGGGTAATTTTGGGATTTTTGGCAAAAATTTGGGTTGTAGGGGTATTTTGGTAAATTGGTGATTTTGGGCTAGAATGAGTAAGTCATGAAGCCATGCCAAACCAGTAGAAGCCATATGTGAACTCATTTTGGATGTTCAATATTCTTTTCCTAACCCTCTTAGCCAAGGACTAGGGGTTTGGGTCCATCCATATGAGCTTTCCAAAAGGAGTCATGAGACCAAATTAAAGGGGTCTTAAGGTTTAGGGCATGTGAGAAGGTGTGTGCAGGCTAGCCTAACCACAACCAGACTGCCCATGGTTAGTCCTAAAGCATGACCATCCTATGGGGACTCTCTTTGAGATCCTCCAAACTGACCCTACCTACTAAGTGCTAGAGGTCAGGATCAACATGTGGAAGTTAAAGTTGAGTAGAAAGAAGTTTAGAATTTCTAATAGTGAGTGTTCCTTTTCTAGTTTTCTAGGAATAGTCATCAGGAAAGTCCCATGGCTAGACCCTAGGTTACTATAAAGGAAAAAGGTAGACCTCAACAAAAAATGAGGTCAACAAATGGACCCGTAATAGGTGTGGTGTGTCCAGCAAGCACACCACGCGTATTCACTTTGACCGATGAGATCTAAAAAACAACACGAATTTCAAAGTCAACAGACCTAGAACGACGAGCAAAATTGGATGATAGTTATTTTCACTGGGGAACTGGAAAGTGAATATCCAATTGATACAAGAACTTGGAACTTTCAATGGGGATTTAGAAGGTGGATTTCAAATCATCAGGTTTCGAGTATATTGGAGGATGAGAATTAGAATTTCAGTGTTAAACCCAAAATGGAAATTAAAATTTGGGTATCGATCCCAGAAGAAGAATCAGATGCCTTGCTCCATTTAAGGTGGTCTTAAACCGATCTTGAAGATGAGGATAGGATGCCTTGAATTAATCTAAGGGTTCATTCCCTCAACCTCTAAAGTTTGATATTTGGACCATTGCAAAATAATGTGGAATCCTCTTCCTCTAGAATATGATATTTGAACCATTGCAAAGCAATGGAGAATTGGATGTCTGAATCCTCATCCTCTAAAATTTGATTTGAAAGATTTCGATAGGAGGGGACTCCTAAAGCAACATGAAATCAGATATAAAATCCTCAACCTCTAAAATTTGATTTGATTTGGAAACATATCTCTAGTTGGGAAGGAAAGCCCGATGAATCACATCCAACCCAAGATGTAGTGGACACAGACTGGGTTGAGAAGAAAAGCATGACGACTAACATCCAACTCAAGAGCTGATCAGACAAGGTAAATTTACTACATTGTGGAGGCGCTTGATGACTAACTTCCAACCTAAGAGGTAGTAGACACAAATTAGGTTGAGAAGGAAAGCACGACAACTAAAAATTCAAATCAAGAGCTAATCAGGCAAGGTAAATTTACTACATTGGGGAGGAAAGCTCGATGACTAACATCCAACCAAAGAGGTAATAGACATAGATCAGGTTGAGAAGGAAAGCACAATGACTAACTTCCAACTCAAGAGCAGATCAGGCAAGGTAAATTTACTACATTGGGGAGGAAAGCTCGATGACTAACATCCAACCCAAGAAGTAATAGACTCAGATCAGCTTGAGAAGGAAGGCATGACGACTAACATCCAACTCAAGAGTTGATCAGGCAAGGTAAATTTACGACATTGGGGAGGAAAGCTCGATGACTAACATCCAACCTAAGAGGTAGTAGACTTAGATGAGGTTGAGAAGGAAAGCACGACGACTAATATCCAACTCAAGAGCTGATCAGGCAAGGTAAATTTACTACATTGGGGAGGAAAGCTCGATGACTAACATCCAACCCAAGAGGTAGTGAGAGGGAATCATAATCTCGGTACTGACCCCGAGAACAATATGAAAATAGTGTAGAAAATTTATGGTGTTAAGTTCATAAATATGTGTCATGTGAAGATTGATATTGGTGAGGAAAAAATTGTGAAATTTTGTGTAATTTTTTTGCAGAATGTGAAATTCTGCGAGGGTGTGAAGAAAACTAGTGCAAATTAAAAAAGTCGCATTACGCAAGAAAAGAGTAAGAACCCTCAAACTCGAGATAAACAAACTCAAGAAATTTATCATTTTCCTTTCTTGTTGTTTTTATCACATTTAATTATCAAAATATATTTTCAAATTTTAACTTTCAATGGTTGATTTTAAAAAATATTTCATGTTTTAATATTAGGCAATTGTTGTATTATTCTTTGTTCATTGTAATTTAAAACCAACGTATGGTTTCGTGGCTCTTTATCAATCACACGAAGAGGGAAATTTGAAAAGCAAGTTGAAATCTAAAAGAAATTTCATTAATTTTCTTCAAATACGAGTTACAGATTGAGTACATGTCGAAGTATCAAAAGACAACATGCTGAATACATCTGAAACATCATATACTGAATACATATCATAAGTCGAATATATCTGATACATGTCTCACCATGTTTGCTGCATCAAAACACGGTACAAAAAGGTGTCCGCTGACTGTCCATCCTCAGTGGGGTGAGCTCCTGATCAAGCTGACCTACTAAGCCACACTCCAGAACAAGAACTCCCTTTACGTGTACTTAGAGGTACAACCTTCTCATAGCTCATAAGGTTGTAGTTCTTCTAATTCTTAGTCTGGAAGGAACCCATGTGGTATTTTGTTGTCTTGCATTCTTCGAAATGTTCTAGATACTCTGGGATATCCCACTCTCGAGATGCAGTGCTTGGCCAAATCAGCCCCATTTCCATTTAAGACCAGTACCGAACCAATCGGCAGTGGAATCTCGATGGACCTCTTGAATTCCCTTGGGCCAATGATGTTGATTTCTCTTCCAAAGAGTATGTTGCTTCTGCTCATGAAAGACACTGTGCAAAAGGGTATGACAAAGTCATGGTAATCAATATGGGGAGAAATGCAATCCCCTTTCTCGTAGATATTAATTATTCAACTGTTTGGGATGCAGTTGGGTGGTAATATACACCATCAAACCAGCCTTTTTACCATTCTTTTTATTCTATAAGGCTTTGGATCCACCTCATCGTATTTTAAGATTTCAGGGGGGGTTCCCTTGCTTATCTTCAATTAAATTGTAGCAACAACCACATTGAATGGTTATCCTACCTTTCCTGCGCATCCATTTTCGCAACTCTGAATAAATTCTTGGCCTCAGCTGACTGGCTCAACCTCTATCTCTCAGATCTAATACACAGTCTAAAATTCTTTTTTCATCATTTTTTGAGAAGACCCTAGTATACAGTTCCAAGCCTTTCAAAATGTTGACAATTTCACCCCGAACTTCTTCGTAGAACTCGAACTCTCTTCTTTTGACCCAACACATTCTCTCTAATTCTGTTGTGGAAATCTCTTTAAATTTTCCAGGTTGTCCCCTTGTTTTAACATCTTCAGGAACCCAATCTGATCTAGTTTTGTAGGTAATTGGATGTACGACTCAACATCTGGGTGCGTTGCCTCTTGGCCTCCCACACTGGCGGTTGTGAACTCTTGAAAAGAACTCTTGCAATCCAAATGTCGAACTTTGCATCTTGGGCATTTAATGAATAATTCTTTGGTAGATTCTCTCACAAGAATCTCAACATTACATAGTGGGCAACCCTTGTAAAATTCATGAGGTATTTATGTTTGTATCGGCTCTGTGGCCAGTTCTAACTCTTCCTATGTGTCAGGTGGGCTAGAAGTGGTCTCCTTCATGCATGGCTCATAAATCTTCCCCTCAAGAATCGGGGTAAGTAGACCTGCTGCTTCTTTTTGTTGTCTTCTCTCTTCTCATTGGAAGGCTCTATGTTTGTGCTGGTTGGCATTGCGATGTTGAGTTCTTCTAAGCGGCTCATCTGACATTCTCTCTTCATCGGCACCTACTAAATCCCTTGTCAAAGAAGTTATTAGGAAATGTAGATGACTGGTTTCTTTGATTTGATGTTGTTGTTAAGTGATCACTTTCTTCCTTTTCTATGAGGAGTCTTCTCTGGTGCCCATCTTTAGTATAGACGGTTATCCTTTCTTTTCCTGGTGACTGTCGATGTCCATCAGGGAGTTCTCATATTCTATGTTGACTTGTTTGAAGTCTAAGTCAAAGTCTATTAAGCTGCTTTGAGTAGCTATTTCTTCATTCAGTGCGACATTTAGGCCATCTCTAAAAGCGAAGATCAGCTTATGTCCGACATTCTTCTGTAGAAGACAGAAAAACGTCAATGTGCTGACATTCAACATGAACAAGAACAAGAACGAAGCACTTATTAGACAACACATTTTTATAATTTACAGATTTTATTTTTTGAATTTAATTTAATTTAATTAGATTTTAAAATTAGAAACAGAAAAAGGGAAACAAAATAGGCAAACTCAAAAATCATTCATTTTATTGAGGTTATTTTATTACAAAACTTTGGATCAAGTCATAGATGCTTGGCCAAATAAATAACCCCAGAACAATCAAAATTTCAAGAAGTAATCAATTTCAAGAGGTGTCACATCGGGTAATATATCTTCAAGTAGCGGCCATTGACCGACAGCATAGGTCTCTCGCCTCTGAAATTCGTCAACTAGTAAGCTCCTCCCAAGTAAACTCCCTCTATGATGAATGATCCCTCCCAAGTTGGTTCATACTTTCCACCTATTTTGAGGTGTGCAAGAATATGTCTCTTGAGAATGAGAACAAGATCACCAACTTTGAATTCCCTCGGGCGGACCAATTTGTCAAAAGCCTGCACCATCCTTGCTTGGTAGAACTCCAAGTGCTATTGTGCTTCTAGTCGTTTTCCCATGAGAATTTCCAATTCTTTAAGTCTAAGTTTTGCACCTTTTTCAGTGGTAATTTGGTTTGCGACAACGACTCAGAGAGATGGTGTCTGAACTTCTAGAGCTAGTAGAACCTCGTACCTGTACAAGCGCGCATATGGTGTATATTGAGTGGGAGTCCTGAACGTTGTCCAATTGGACCATAAAGTTCTAATAGTTTATTATGCAAATTTTATTTATTTTTTGTCCAGTGTCTTCTTTAGAATCTGTACGAGCATTTTATTGAAGGCTTCGACCAGTTCGTTTACCCTGGGATAGTAGATTGTAGAGTACCTCTAGTCTATCTCATGTCGTTTAATGAAATTGTTGATCTTTGTGCTTTTAAAGGTTATCTCATTGTCAAAAATCACTCTGTGTGGAACAACAAAATAATAAACAATTTGGCTTTTAAAAAATTGAAGAACGTGTTATGTTGTAACCTCTCGTAATGACACTGCCTCTGCCCACTTGGAGAAGTAATCTGTAGTGGCAAGAATGAATCTATATCCCTTAGAGGATGGAGGGTCTATCAGACCTATTATGTTTGTGCCCAACACTTGAATGGCCACGAGGTGATAGTTGGGAGTAGCATGTTTGGAGGTTGGTGTAAGACCACCCCATGCATTTGGTAAAGGTGACATCTTCTAGTTGTATACATACAATTGAATATCATTGCTGACCAATAATATCTGAGTCTTTTAATCTTCATTTTCATTTATGGCCCTGACTAGTGAGCACCACACAATCTAGCATGTGCTTTTTTATCGCACCCACATCTGATCAAATGATCTTCTATAAAGAACATCTCCCACTAGAGCGTATGACATAGCCTTTCTTCTGATGTGATATGCTTTGGACTTATCTTCTGGCAACTTTTCTCTCTACAAATATTCTATTACGGCTTACGTTAATATTCGTTGATGTCAGCAACTGCAATCATCATTCCTTCTTCTCTCTTGAGCTTATGTAGACTGTCGAGGTCAATTTGAGAAAAAAATCATCTTCCTTGTACTGTAATATCAATGGAATCCTCCGGTGGACATGTCAGTTCCTTAGCAAGTTTTACTAGAGCATTGGCATGGGCATTATCTCCCAGAGGAATCCAGTAGAGAGTCATAGTAGAGATCTGTTCAAGCAGCTTCATTATGTACCGGTGGTATTCTGCTAATCTTGGCTTTAAAATCTTGTATTGTTTAACAACTTATTGAATGATGTGTTGTGAGTCACCATAGATAGCAACATCTATTGTATCCATTGATATTGCTAATTCCAACCTGGTTATTAGCGCTTCATATTCTGCTTCATTTATTGTACATGGCTCTATCAGGTGGTAGGAGAATCTCAACATGCCCTTATCTGCAGTGATGAAAATCAGACCATTCCAGTTTTTGCCCAGTATAATCATTTAGGATCCGTTGTCTCTTCTAGCTGAAGAAGCTCCATCAAAATACATTTCCCAATGGCTGGCACTGAACAACTCTATTTGCAGTATATTTTCACTGGAAGCTCATCGTTGAGTGGGGACCTAGTTGGAAGTGGGTGCGCTGCAAGAAAATCTGCTAAAATTTGTCCCTAGATAGTGCGAAGGGGAACAAAAGTTATATCAAATTGTAATAAAATCAATGGCCATCTTGCTAGAGGTCCCAAAAGTGTTGGAATAGGCAGATACTTTATCAAATTATAAATAAAATCAATGATCATCAAATATTACAATGGATTAATTTTTGAAATATGGGTAATCTTGTGAGAAAACATGTAGTGTCCAAGCTTTTGGGCAGCAAAAATTAAAGCTAGAAAATGCTTCTCGATAAGCAGATACTTTATCTCTGTCATTATTAGACGACAACTCAAGTAGTAGAGTGCATTATCCTTACCCTCATTATTGACTTGGGCTAATAAGGCTCCAAGAGAGTCATCTATGGTTGCGGTATAAAGTATCAATGGTTTTCCTGGGATAGGGGCTGCCAAAACAAAAAAGTTGTTAAGTATCGTTTAACATACTTGAAAGCCTACTGGTATTTTTCTTCCCAAATGAATTTGGCGCCCTTTTTAATTAATGTTGAGAAGGGCTGACACCTACCTTAGAGATTAGAAATAAAACACCTAAGATATGCCAATTTTCCTTGGAAGGAACATAGTTGTTTCAAGGTTTTTGGAGGAGGCATTTTCAAGATAGTTTTAATCTTATCCGGGTCGATCTCAATTCCCCGATGATGGACAAAGAATCCTAGAAATTTCCCGGAGGTAACACCAAATGCTCACTTTAAGGGATTCATCTTAAGATAATATTGTCATAATTGTTCAAACATGATCCTTAAATCGTACAAATGATCTATTTTTTGTTTACTCTTGATAACTAAATCATCCACGTAGCATTCCACTTGGTTGTGAATGAGGTCGTCAAAGATTTTCATAATTGCTTGTTGATATGTAGCTCCAACATTCTTTAATCCAAACGACATTACTGTGTAGCAAAAGATCACAATTGGTGTTCTAAATGTTGTAAGCGCTGCATCCTCAAAAGCCATCTTGATTGGGTTATAACCTGATGATCTATCCATAAAGGAGAAAATCTCATGTGTAGAAGCGATGACCACCATTAACTCTGGTATTGGTAGTGAAAATTCATCTTTTGGACATGCTTTATTTAAATCCATGAAGTCGACACATACAAATTTGTCCATTCTTTTTCTTAATTAGTACAATATTGGCTAACCATGTGGGGTATTGCTCTTCTCTTACAAAGTCAGCATCTATCAATTTCTTCACCTCGATAATGACTTATTGCTCTATCTCGAGGCGCATTCTTTTGGGAGCTTGTTTTACTGGGGTCATATCTCTGTCCACCCCAAGTGTATGAACTGCAACTTTCGCTGACAGCCCTAACATTTCATCATAACTCTAGGAGAAGCAATCTTTAAATTATGATAATAACTTTATCAACTCTGTGGATAAAAAACTTATGAAGGTTGATAGAGGCAGTTCCTCAGTCCCGAGGTTGATTTCTTTTAACTCATCAACCGTTACTTAATTTCTTCTTCAAATTCCAACGGAGCATCACTTATTAATTGAGCTTGAGAATCATCTTCTATATTGAAGCAATCCTCCTCCAATTCACTAGTAACATCCATGCAAAATTCTGAATTATAGACTAGTCCTACGATCCAACTCCAAGACCTTCTTTCGAGTTAGGAGTTCTACTTTTAACATTCCACAAATTTTCAAAAAGTTGAAGCTTAGCCTTTGACATTTGTTTTGGCATATATCCCTGTTGAATTAACATTTGTACACAAGGAGAAAAGTAACCAAAAAGTAATTCCATTAATTTATTAGAATTCTCATCCAAATTTACATGATTTTTTAGTCTAACAGAAGGGGAAACACGGTAAAACTTGATTAACTTCAAACCAGCACTACAGACTTCCTTGACCTCTAAACTCTCAACCTTTTGAGGGTATACTAGAGCAAGGGTCATGGTGTTCACATAATGGTTGATCTGATCGTACATTGACTCCTATTCATCTTTCTTCACATCTTCTAAGGAGATCTTGTATTGAGGTTCTTCTGTTTTATCATAATCATTTCTTCCTCGAAGCTTTTTTCATCAGAACTTTCTTCTATGTCAATGTTGATGGTTGGCCTAGTCCATTCCACAATCGTGTTGGTTCTTCCTCGTCCACGTCCCCGGCCTCAATCTCGGGTGTATGGGCTAAAAGAACCTCTACCACCTCATTGTGAAGAGACGATAGTAGATTGTCAAAGCGGACTTAAATGGCTTCTTCTTTGTGATTCTTTTGAATCTTGCACTTCATTTGATACAATTTCATAATAAAAGATGGATTTTTTCAGAAGTGCGTATTAGGCGGCGTCTTCGTGAATGCCCACTTCATGTACTGAAAAGGGTTGTAAATCCCCTTTAATACAATGTTCTTGTCCTTCCTTAAAATTTTTGATGCATTGATGTAAGGATGATGAAACCATATTATGCGCATGAATCCATGGTCTTCCGAGTAGAGCATTGAAAGAAGTTTCTGTATCGATGATGTGGAATTTTGCGGTTGTTACTAATTCTCCAGCTTTCATTAACAGCGTAATTGATCCAAGGGCTCTTGCTCCCTTCTGATTAAATTCTCTTAACATCATTTTATCGGTTGTAAGCTCTTGAGCTTCGATATCAAAATATATCAATGTCTATAGACTAATTAATTTTAGTGATGCTCCCGGATCTACTAGAACTCTGGACAATAAAAATCTACCAATGTTAACGGAGATATAGAGCAGTCGGTTGTGATCAGTTGTGTCGAGCAACAAGTCTTCATCTGTGAATGTTATCCCAGGCTATTCTTTCAATGAGTAAACTTTATCCGAGGATGTACTAGCCAACTACACTAAAAAAATCTCTGGGTCAAGTAAATCTATGACTAGAGACTCTCTCATCTCCTTTGATAGGATTAGAGCATCGTAAATGCTTAGTTTGGTCAGCAACCTCCTGGGATGAGCTAGCACGTTATAAATCAACTTTGTATAATCCTCTGATTTTAACTTGGTTATGTGGCTATTCTACTGGTGGAGGTGGAGGTAGCTCTTCCTGAGTGACTATTTGTTTTCATTTATCCACTGGAGTTGTTCTTGGAGGTAATACCTTCCCACTCCTTAGATTTACTTTTGTGATTTTTTCTTCTTGAGATGCTTCAGGCAAAATTTAAGGTATTTCTTCTTCTTCATTAGAGAGATCCAAGTTGATGGAAAGTTGTGTGCCATGACACTTGGGGCTGGCTCCTCACTCCTAGTGCTATCGTAACCGGTGTTGTTGATATCTTCTTCATTCTCATTAATGTTATCAAACTCAAGTACGATTTGAGGATCAGTTTGGGAATCAAGATTGAAGTTAGATTGAACAAAATCAATTACATTATCATTAGAAATAATTAAAATGTAGCTAAAATCATAATCATTATATTGATAAAACCGTAGTGGAACAAAAAGATAATCATACATGGTTAGGGGTTCGAGAATTTTCTTCCCCAAATTCGAGACAACCAATTAACAGAGGCAACCCCTATCCTACCCCCCTTGCTATCAGTCTTCATGACATCACACTTTTCTTTCTTCTGGTTGCGGTGGTTTCTCCGACGAAATCTCCATTTTTGACTGACCAGGCTGCAGACTCTGAACAACTGTCTGTACCAAAGCAGTCTGAATCTGATCTAGTATCTTCTTTCATGACTTGCTCCAAACTGTGCTCCATCTATCTTTTTCTGCATATGGATCTATCGAAATGATTGGCTCGGCCGAAATCATATTCACATAATCTTTTTCAAGTTCTTTTAAATATTCCTTCGGGATTGTTATATTTCCTTCTTTATAATTCCTCTCGAGCCAATCGTTGAAAATGAAACAACCTTATATTGTATGTCCTCACATCCGGTGGTGGGGACAGAAATTGGGATAATCTTTCTTGTCAGCCTCTTCAGGCTTTCTTGGTTCTGGAAATCTGTACTCTGGCTTTTTCAATAAATTTCTGAACATCTTTGACACAGCCTCATCTTTGAAAGAA
Organism: Phalaenopsis hybrid cultivar; assembly: GCA_002079205.1. Classification (NCBI taxonomy): domain Eukaryota; kingdom Viridiplantae; phylum Streptophyta; class Magnoliopsida; order Asparagales; family Orchidaceae; genus Phalaenopsis; species Phalaenopsis hybrid cultivar. The sequence continues at coordinate 81,459 of JXCR01127277.1, forward strand.
TTCACTCTTCTCTTTCATTTTGTAAGAGTTGGACCCACTCTACCTTCTATTCAGTACGGTCCTCCTTGGTATGACCATTGGCTGGATTGACCATACTATCGTATTTGTTGCTGAGCATGCTGTAACGACTGTTAGGAAGTTTAGTGAGAATGCTCTGCCTGTATCTTTATTGGATGATTTCCTTTATCGGTCGTTACCACTATTCCAGACTTCTTTTCAAATGCTCTAATTGTCCTAGATTTCTCTATTTTCTCTTGGGAATCCATATGTTTAACTTCCATTTGTAAATTGTTGGATTTTCTTAGCAGTTTCTTGAAGGACTTGATGGTGAGTCCCTTAAGCATGAAAGCTACTGGCCCATAGATGCTTTTGAGCAAAATCTCAATCAAATGTTGTTCCTGTAATTGAGGTTCACATTCCATGCTAAGGTTTCTTCACCTCAAGATGTAATCCACTAGAGTCTCATTGGGCCTTTGCTTCACCATTATGAGATCTCAAATAGAAACATGGTGTTGTGCTCCAGCGAATCTCTTCACGAACATCTGTTCTAACTCGACAAATGTCTTAACTGATCCATTGGGTACTCAGCATACCAATCAAAAGCAATCCCTGACAAGCTACTAATGAACTGTCAGAAGATTAAGGCTTCGTTTCCACCGGTGTTGCCACAATTGGCTTGGAAGTGTCCTATATCTTATCTGAGATTTTTGGTCCCATCAAATGTCTTAAAGTTTGGTGACACAAAACCCTTACGGTAAGGTACGACATCAAACTTATCCGGGTAAGTTGTACCCCTCAAAATCAATGTACCACCCTTAGATTGGGCTAAGGCCTCACAGATTTATTTTTTGATCAATTATTTAACATCCTTTTCTGGTATGGTGTTTGGTGAGGAATCTTTCTTTTGAAGCTCTTCTCCATTAGCGAAGGAAACTTCTCTTCGTTCATCGGTAATATGGATTATTTCAGGTTGGTTAAACCTTGAAGAAGCGACATGTTGTGACTGTGATTGTCCATTAACTGTAGTCATGGCAGCCATCTCATCCATTCTTTTTTCCAATTGGCTAATTTGCTCATCTTTTCAGAAAATGGCACTGCGCAAATCATCTACGGCGTTTCCTTTGACTAGAGCTTGGGCTTTTGACCAAAGGAAAATATGTTGAGATTTTCATACCTCTTTTATACTGTTTTTAATGATATTGCACTCTTAAAAAAGGTATTTTTGATGTTTTATTGCAGGAATGATGAATTAGGGTCATTGGAGCAAAAAGATATAAAGGTATTTTTTGATTTTTTGTTGCAGGAATGATAAATTAGGGTCAATGGAGCAAAAAGATGCAAAAAGGAGTGAATTTGGAGCAAAAAGGACCAAAATGTGGAGAATTGCACTAGGGCACCGATGGCGCCATCGAGGCCGCAGATGGCGAGCATTTCCCGAGGCTACAGGATAAATTTTCCAGAAGGGCGCCGACGGCGCCATCAAGGCCGCCGACGGCGGGATTGACGGTTATCTGACAGGTACAATGGATAAGGCTGGATTTTGGAGGGGTGTGTAAGCAATTCTTGGGAAAACTCATCCACATCTTTAAAGAGAACATTTTGGTCAAAAATTGTAAGCTTGGAAGAAAAAGAGAAGAGAGACTTTTGGATTCCTAGAGGTTAGAAAGGATCCATTAGTGCGTAGAAAGCTTGTTAGAGCGTATAACTATGAGGAATTCTTCGAGAAATTGTAAGAGTGGAGGGAAAGTGAGAGATTTCTTCGTCCTTACTACTTCGAAGAGGAATTCTTTGTGTTGTAAAGAAAGGAAGAGATTCAGAGGAACTACGAGGAGTAATCTTGGGGAGAAATTTAGAGATAAGTTATTTACTTGTTATAGTTTGTATGGATTTGATTTTATATATGAATTCCAAGTTGTGTTGTGCTTTCCCCATGAGTTCTGGGTAGTTTTCTCTGTCTTTCTCCTTATCTCGAGATTTGTGAAATGGTGATTTGAATTGGTGAATCCATGAAAATTTTTAAGAAATTGTAATGATCTTTTCACTTCGATCTTAATTTACTTTCAATCTGACCAATTGAATTATTAAAATTTGTTGAGTTTTACAACTAAAGTGAAGATTACATTCAAGATTCAGGGAGGTGAAAGCCCTTGGAAGTTGGGTGCAAATAAATAGGAAAATATTACTATCAGATATAGAATTGGAGATTTTAGAGTGACGGACTAAAATCCCCAATTCGGTCCTATCGTTTGGGTGTTGATGTGTAAATGTTAGCCCTTAGGTGAGGGGAACGTGGGAGCTCCAAAGTGAGAGTCGGTATCCTCCCAGCCTAGCCGCAGAATCAGTAACCGAGCATAGGATTAGTCAATGTTCTTTATGCCTAGATCAAAAGGTAAAGAATAGGTATGCTCCTATTTGGCACAATATAAATTGAACTAATTCATTTTTATCTATTCACTATAATTTCTTGGCAAGGAGAAGGATGATTTCTTATATATTGAATATCACAATTAAATGTTATGTTCTATAATTAGTTATTATCAAAATTATCTACTTATTTCAATTGCTTATTAGTGACAGATAAGCAACTTGAACATCATTGTAGTTGGAGTGATACTTTTTATTAAATCTTAGTCCGTATTATTCTATTTCTCCCTGTGAGATCAATATCTAGGACTCCATTAGAGCCCTATATTACTTGAGCGATACGTATACTTGCGCTGACAAATTCAACTTTAACATTATTGAATATTTCATCTATACATCTTCATTAAATCAAACATATATATATAAAGTTGCGGTCAAGTTTTTGGCATCGTTGCTGGAATTTAAATCTTCTAGTAGCGTCATCAAATTTTTGTAATTATTGATTTACAAAAGAAGTCGGTCAAGTTTTTGGTGCCGTTGCCGGAGAGAATTTTAGGAGTAACGGACATATTAGAATTATTAAAAAGTTTTTACTTAAATTACAACTTATCTATATAATTATATTTATATTTATATTATTAAGTACTAATTTTAAATTATATGCGCAAATTTGGACCTGAAAATCTTATACCATACGATTCGGCATTAGAACGAACTGCTAACAAAATTAGAAAATCAAAAAGAAAATAGAGAAATTGTGATACAATGGAAAATATTATGAATGAACACCAACCTAGACCCTTAAGAGATTATGCGAATCCTACAGCAGATGAAATTCACTTATCTATCTAAAATCCTGATGTAGCTGCTAATTCATTTGAGCTTAACTTGCTATTATCCAAATGGTACAAAACAATCAATTCGGAGGTACACCAAATGAAGATCCGAACCAAGACCCTTAAGAGACTATGCAAATCCTACGGCAGATGAAATTCAGTTATCTATCCAAAATCCTGATGTAGCTGCTAATTCATTTGAGCTTAAAGCAGATGAAATTCACTCATCTATCCAAAATCCTGATGTAGTTGCTAATTCATTTGAGCTTAAACTTGCTATTATCTAAATGGTACAAAATAATCAATTCGGAGGTACACCAAATGAAGATCCTAATTTACACATCGCATAATTCACTTATCAATCCAAAATCCTGATGTAGCTGCTAATTCATTTGAGCTTAAACCTGCTATTATCCAAATGGGTACAAACAATCACGGAGGTACACCAAATGAAGATCTTAAATTTGCTATTATCCAAATGGTACAAAACAATCAATTCGGAGGTACACCAAATGAAGATCCTAATTCTATTATCCAAATGGTACAAAACAATCAATTTGGAGGTACACCAAATGAAGATCCGAACTTATGCTAGTTTTTTAGAACTTTGTGCTACCTTTAAAAATGACAGAGTTTCAAACGATGTTGTTAGACTGTTTTTAGAACTATGTGCTACTTTTAAATATGATAGAGTCTCAAACGATACTATTAGACTTAGACTTTTTCCTTTTTCACGGAGGGATAAGGCTAAGATGTGGTTAAACTCGTTAGCACCTGAATCTATTAGAACTTGGGGAGACTCTTCTACTAAAATTTCTATCCAAATATTTCCCTCCATCCAAGGCGTGCTAAACTAAGAAATGACATAACATCGTTCTTTCAGATTGATGGAGAGTCAATATAGGAAGCTTGGGAGAGATTTAAAGATCCTCTTAGGAAATGCCCTTATCATTCGTTACCAGACTGGTTAATAATTCAAACATTTTATAATGGATTAGTGGGATCTCTTAGAATGATTATAGATGCTGGGGTTGGTGGTTCTTTAATGTCAAAACCTTTTGATGAGGCTTATTCATTAATAGAAGAAATGACTACCAANAAGGTACACCAAATGAAGATCTTAACTTACACCTCGCTAGTTTTTAGAACTGTGTGCTACTTTTAAATATGACAGAGTCTCAAACGATATTGTTAGACTTAGACTTTTTTCTTTTTCACTGAGGGATAAGGCTAAGATGTGGTTAAATTCGTTAACACCTAGATCTATTAGAACTTGGGGAGAACTTTCACAGAAATTTCTATTCAAATATTTCCCTCCATCTACCTGGATCTATTAGAACTTGGGGAGAACTGTCACAGAAATTTCTATCCAAATATTTCCCTCAACAGGATCTATTAGAACTTGGGGAGAACTTTCACAGAAATTTCTATCCAAATATTTCCCTCCATCCTGGATCTATTAGAACTTGGGGAGAACTGTCACAGAAATTTCTATCCAAATATTTCCCTCTATCTAGGATCTATTAGAACTTGGGGCGAACTTTCACAGAAATTTCTATCCAAATATTTCCCTCCATCAGGAGAACTTTCATAGAAATTTCTATCCAAATATTTCCCTCCATCAAAACTTAGGGAGAACTTTCACAGAAATTTCTATCTAAATATTTCCCTCTATCCAAAACTGTTAAACTTAGAAATGACATAACATCGTTCTGTCAGGTTGATGGAGACTCAATATATGAAGCTTGGGAGAGATTTAAAGATCTTCTTCGAAAGTGCCCTCATCATTTGTTACCAGATTGTGATAATTTAAACTTTTTTATAATGGATTAGTGGGATCTCTTAGATCAATTATAGATGCTGCGGCTGGTGGTTCTTTAATATCAAAACCTTTTGATGAAGCTTATTCATTAATAGAAGAGATGGCTACTAATAATTTTCAATGGCTCTATGAAATGGTAAATCCTAAAAGAGTAGCTAGTATCCATGATTCTGATGCAATATCTATGTTAGCTTNCTTTAATTTTAAAACCTTTTGATGATGCTTATTCATTAATAGAAGAAATGGATACCAACAATTTTCAATGGCCCTCTGAGCGGGTAAATCCTAAAAGAGTAGCTAGCATCCATGATNCATGATGGAAGAGAATTCATCAGGGCAGTTTGTGGATGTTCAACCTTCATATGAGACTTTAAATGCTATTAATAGACCCAACAANAGATACATTGAAAAGATATAAGAGAGCTTTTGGTTGGACCTTAGCAGATATTAAAGGAATCAGTCCTTCGATCTGTATGCACAGAATTATATTAGATGAAACTCTAAACCAAGAGTTGATCCACAAAGGAGATTAAACCCTATAATGAAAGGAGTAGTAAAAAGGGAAATTTTGAAATGATTAGACACTGGAATTATATATCCTATTTCAGATAGTGCATAGGTAATACCAATTCATTGTGTACTGAAGAAAGAAGGAGTGACTGTTGAAACAAAAGAAAATAATGAGTTGATACCTATCAGACAAGTCACTGGGTGACTATAGAAAATTAAACACTACCACCAGGAAAGATCACTTTCTCCTACCATTTCTAGATCAAATAGTAGATAGACTTGCTGGGCACAAATACTTTTGCTTTTTAGATGGATATACNGTTTTCATGCAAGGTGACATTATTGTTTAGCATGCATGTTTTATAAGCAAAAAGTACAATATGAAAGTACAAGAATGACGGCATTGTAAACTATAAAAGGTGTACCTGTCGAGTCTTCTCGTTCCACCTCCTGAAACTCAAAATGCACGTGAGAGCATTTCATATAAAGAAGAAAAGTAAGGATTTAGTGATCTACCTAACTCTAGGTCATATCTTGGTGGGTCCTTATTAATTTGATTAAGGATGATTTTTTTTTGTTAAGCAAAACATATTAAGTTTAGTAGACCTCTGAGGTATCCAACAGATCTGGAGAAAGAAGCAGGTCCATGCTTCCCTCTCACAGCCTGGTGAAAAGTCTTGAGCTCTTCTTAAACTTATTATGTTGCTTAATAACCCATTCTAAAAATACCTTTAATGCTCAACAAACTTTGATGTTTCAATTAACCCTATGAGTAGGGTAATTATCACTTATAATTTAATTTGAGGATTATGTGGGTGAAGACCCTTAAAGGGGCAAGTTAAAGTTGTCAAAACACTTAGCCAACTTTTTAATTTGGGCTTGTAGTGTGTTTAAAGATGTTCAATTTTTAATTATGTTTAATTTTCTAATCCTCATTTAACCAAATTTGATTTAGCCTAGGTTACTACTAAGCCCTTTAGACTTTTGATAGATATCTTAATTATATTTTGAAAGATATTAAATTTTAAATGATGATGATTCATTTTTGAAAGTCATTTGAACATCAAATAGGGGTGTTAAATTAGTGAGTTATCAACACCCAAAAATCATACCCTTAAGTCTAAGATTATTGAGTCGACTAGACTTCCAAAATTTAATAATTTAAGGAAATTACAAATATATCCATTAATTAATAAAAGTGAGATTGATTTCTACCAATTAACCCCCTTGTGTTTCAACCATCAAAATATGTTAATTGGGATCAAGGGTTACCCATTTTCCTTTCTTGAATTGAGCCTAAATATTAATTAAGGCTAAATTTCCAAAATTACATCTTTGCCCCTAAGGCTCTAATACTTCATAATTCACCAAATTTAATTCAATTGACTTTGGAATTTTCGTCCCACCTCATTCATGGGTCAATTAAGACATCAGAGGAGAAATGTGTTTTTTTCAAATTTTAATTTAATTTATATATTTATTTATACGCTAGAATAGGATTCTTTAAAGAAAATTCGACAACTTGACCAAGGAAAGGTCTAATCACTTGAAATTTTTACTGGAGGTAGACTTTAACCAAAGAAACACTTGGCCAAATTAAATGATTTTTTTAGATCTATTTTAATTATTAGAATTATTCCAAGTTCTGGAGTATTTATTAATTATAAAATATTTTAAATGTGGAAAAATAAGTTTTATATTTTTATTAAATATCTCTAAGATAAAGGAATCCAAAGAAGCAAATATCACATTTTTTTAATTTTTTTTGAATTGTTAGAATTATTTTAGTTAAAATCCATTTTTATTCTTTAATAATTATTTTAAGCTTCAAAATTCAATATCTTTCCTTAGAAAATTAGGAAAAATATTCCAATTGTTCCTAAGTACTTAGAAAACAATTTAAAACATTTCCATGAATTTTATTATTTTTGTGATTTTTATCATTTTTTAATTATTTAAATATTAAGGAAAAGCTTAAAATTGGAATTTTTATTTTAACTAAAAATTTAATTTTAGAAGATTTTTCTGATCACAGAGAACTCCCATAACTAATTTTTATAATTTTTTGGGTTATATTTTAATCAAAAAATTATTTAGTGTTAAAAATGACATTTAACTTAGAAAATCAATTTGAGTTATCATATAGATTTAAGTTTAGCCCTGCTTCGAAAGGACACTTTAATTTACATATAGATTTAAGTTTAAAATCAAATATGAAAATCAAACTGACCACATATTTTTCATAGTTTAAATGAAAGTGCGTTTTACCTCAAAACCTGTATCTATCCCGAGTGATAAACATAAGACTTGTGCATGAGGCTCGATCAAATAAACTAAGAAATACATGACGTCCGTTTGGTCTGTGAAACTGTTTTATTTGCCGACAAATTCCCCTATTTAATATGAAAAATTAAATAGGGTTTATTTTAAGCTGTGTTCGGAAAAGCTTCCTATAAAGGCAATCCCCTATGGTTAATTACATCTTAAATGACTGAAGTCACTTAAGAATACTCTTGAAAAAAATAAAAAAAAAATTATCTTCAAGGACTTCAAACAGATGGGACTTTTCAACGAAATCGGATAAAGAGGTGTGAAAGGGAAACAACTCAAATTTGGAACATTTATTACAGAATCCAAAAAAAGAAGAACTAGGGGATGTCACAGATCCAGAGGAGATCCTTGGTGACTTTCTAGTCTACCCTATGGTTTGGCTTCAGTTTTGAGGAGAAATATTCAAGTGTTTTATCTTGCCAATTTTATTTATTTGGGGCTTACATTTGTGTGAAACAATCACACAAATAGCCTGGAAGATGTGAGGTTTTAGGTCTTAACGAATGACAACCTCATAATCTTAAAACGAGTTAGGGCTTAGATCGTACAGCAGAGCTATACAAATGCCTAATGAAAAGTTTGAGGATTTATGTTGCGTTAGGCGAATAACCTCAAAATACTATGGATTGTTATTTTAATTTCTAGGAAACAAATGGTTTAGCTGGGGAAGATATGTTCTGCTAATGAAGATGGTCGTGTTGCCCACTGTACAACATGCAGTGTAAAAAAAGTAAAGAGTATAACAGGGAAGTGATTATAAGAGAATAACATGTTATAAACATAAAACAAACCTGTATACCTGGGAGATCCACTGTTCCTTAGGTGTAATTGATGCAACAGGTACAAGCAACAAAATCTGAGGAACCAGGCTGTAATGCTTTAAAGAAACATCGTCCAGAAATCTCGAGAAAGATTGTCAAAAGACTTACGACAAGAGAAATGTGAGGAAATCAAAGAATCGACAAATCGATTAAAATCGTAGAAAACATGGGAAAATCCTGCAAGAGGACCGCGAGTGCTTTGTCCAAAAAATTCGATAATACATGTAAAAAAGTCCAAAAAGAGGGGACCGCAAGAACTCAGGTTGGGGCTAGGCTCAACTATATATTAGTACTCAAGGGTCGTCAAAGTCTACCCGGTCATCTAGTTGTATAAAACCCGCCACTCAACTAGAAGGGTGTCCTGTCAAACCTAACTCAGGAGGGTATTCCTTAGCCTAAATAGGTGATCAACATGTGGACAACCAATGTTTAAAATGTGTTTAAAATTTATGTTTTCAGCATGCACGTAGGTTTCAAAAATGTGAAAAGTGGGCTGTATCAATTTATATTTTTGTTTTGGAAAAAGGTTTGTATGTTCTTATCAAATTTATTTTTATTAATTCTGAAAAGTAGTTGTCCACGAGTCGATCGCGCTGTCGGGCATAAGGCTACCAACAACCTAAGAATGTTCGGGTCAACTCCAGCTAGTCTTGTGTTGGTGAATGATGCTATCATCCTACAGCTCATCAGGTTCTTGAATCGGATCTTGATGGGTTCTTGAATCGGATCCCAATGTCGTAGGATGACTTATCATTCTTCTCTATCTCCGGTGTGGCTTTGTCATCACCGCCCTATGCCCCAAAACAAAAATGATCTACTTGCGACCTTGCTTGATGTTTTCACGTATAGCAAAAGGCTATACCTGGACACTTATGTATCAGACATAAGCATAAAAAATTGAACCAAGAAGCAAGGAAAAAAGGAACGATAATGGGGTGTGAGAGGAGGCACTGATCCACCTAAAACACTGAAAAGGCGGAGGACGGATCAACCCTCAAAACTTCTAATGAAAAGACCTGAAAAGGAAGACCCAAAGATCCTTGAATCAATTTAGAAGGATATCACTTTCTCACATTTTTATAAAATGGCTTAACCCTAGTCAAAATGGCATCACACACCAGTGACTTACTAACATTGGTGCCCCACTCCCAAAGACATCTTTTATTAAATTAATTTATTCTAACCAAATGCTTTTTCAAAATGAGACTTAGAAATCTCCCAAACTTCACAAAAGGAAAATAACTCAGAGAATACCATCACTAGTACTTCCAAACCCATGCAAAAATTAGGATCTTCCAACTTCCAAATTAATCAATGGCCTCATATAACAAATAAGCATAAAATCTTCCCATATAACCAAATAAATGCTCAAGGTTGGAGTTAATAGAGGAGAGTATAGCCACCAAGACTATTGATCAAGGCAAAAAAGGGTCAAAGAGACTCGCGGCCAAGGCAACCCAAGGCACAAAAGGAGTGGAGGCTCATGGCTAAGGCAACCCACGGCCAAAAGAGGCTCACGACCAAGGAAACCCATGGCACAGAAGAAGAGGAGGCTCACGACTAAGGCAACCTGAATCAATTATATGAAGATATTTGATATGCATAAGAGAGTACAAGATATAACCCTCATTTTGGAATAATAGTTTTGATCCATCAATAATCATCAAAATTTTCATGCACAGCAAGGCGGACTGATTAAATTAAGCCATCCCCAATAGGTCTTACGGGTAGGAGCTAGGGCCAGTAAAAGTCAAAACCCAAAGCCACCTCTCGAGCAGGGGCAAAATAAGGCAAAATCGAGCTCCCAACCAGAGTAAAACCGAACCTTTCCATAGATATGGAACAGGGACAGGAACAAACAACACAATAGCCTCTCGGGTAGGAGCTAAAACAAGCAAACAGAGTTCTCAAATAAAGCCAAAATAAATCCCTCAAGGTTAACAAGTAAAGCTCACATACCCAAGACAAGATCTCAATCTAGAACCCAACCTCCAACCCTTCTGAGGTGAAAACTGAGCCCCTAATAAGATCAAATCAAAGCTTTAAAGGCTAATCAAATGCAGTCTATGATAGCAAATCGAAACCCAACAATTTTTAGGTAATCCAAAAACCAGCAGAGGCAAAAAGAATAAATCTACATCCCAAATTAAGCAAAAATAAGCCTCATAATCCGGCAAGAGTTAAGTGCTACAACAGGTAAGACCGAGCAGCAATGGAGGCTAGAAACCAAGCCACTCAAGACTAAAACAGGGCCCAAGCATAGATAGAAACTCAAGCTTTAACAAAAATTAAACTTCCAGTTACTTCAAGGTGAAACCGACCCATTTAGAACCAAAGAGTAGTTCACATGCCTTTTGAAACATCAAGATATAGAGCCAACATATGTCTTAAACAAGAGAAACAATATAGGGAGTATATTTAGGCCCCAAACTTATATATTCCAAGCATGAAACAACTTCCAATAGAAGTTTAAACAAAGTGATGCCATGTGAGGTGCTAAACCTAACCACCAAAACAAGTTACAAGACTTGTTGAATTATATAAATCCTCCCACAACACGTATTTCAAGCAAGGAAGAGCCATAAGAAACCAATGCTGAGCCCCTAAACATGCATGAAATGCCAAATAAACTGTCCAATATCTAATGCTAAATAAGAATAGATGAAAAGCCTCATTATACATATCCCAACATGCTTGCATAAGGAGCCGACATCAGCTCAAAGCAACATTTTCAATTATTTCAACTTGCTTTTAAACAAAAAGAGAAAAGAGGAGCTATCATTGTCTTAAAGCCACGTTTCAAATTTCTTATTCACAGTAATAGAAATATTCCATAGTTTTATTATTTTAAGCAAGTAGGGAAAAGAGAAAAGCCGATAACATGCTATACTTCTATCCTTCTAAACAGGTAGTCAAATCTAGCCCTTAAAGTATGCTTGCACTTCTATTTCTAGATGCTTGAGTATCATGTATTCAAAAATATTAATACCAACTAAGTAAGCATGTTGTATCACCCATCGCACCGAGCTAATAGGGGCTCTATGGGGCAAAATTGAAAACAGAGCAAGGCACAAAGGGATAAAAGGTACCTCCTTGAAGCAAAAGAAAGTAACGCAGGAACTTTAAAAGCAGCCCCCAACTTCAACTCTTGCTCCAACAGTAAGAGGAAACTAATTCATGCACCAGAAAATTAAAGAAGTAACTGAGAAAAGAAAATGACAGAGTGTCCACCATCAGAGATTTTTGGCATACCCCTCAGGGCTACAAAACTGAGCTCTAATATATACCTGAGAATGAGAACAATGAATAAGAAAATATGGCAAAAGGATTGAGTGCAGATGATACGATCCTCGCAGAGGCCACGCTCTGCGGCAAGGAGGGTCGAGAGCAGAGGATAAGATCCTCGATAATAATAAGGGGATGGGTCGTCTACGAGATTGTCTCGAGTGCAAGAAGTGAGCGTGGGAGTTAAGGTCCAATGACACAGGAAGGACGCGGGCCAGGCAAACAAACGAACAGAGCTAGGGCTGAGACCCATGAGTTTGAGAAAAGCGGTGGGGAGGGGAGTAAATAGATTTAGGTTTTAATAAATAATAATAATAATAAAAATATCAATATCATTTATTATTATAATTACACCTAAATTATATATCCTTCCCCAAACACATCGCTGCAGTGGAACGAATGTCTCTCCTAAGAAAAATCGATGTTCCGGGCGCATCGGCGCAGTCCGTTTCATCATCCAAAGTCATCCGAGCAACCTCACCGTCGATCGGGTCAAAAACACGTCGAGGTCCGAATCCTATCAAAATTTTGGTATGAATTCAATAAAACAGGATGACACAGAAGACGGCGGTGTCAAATCAACGAGTACAGCCAATCCTAAGGCCGATAGTCCTATAGGAATACTCCCTAAGTTCCCTCAGAGTAGCCTTACCTGCTAAGCAATAGAGATCAAAACTACTATATGGAACGTTAAGTCGAGCGAAGAAAAGTTCAGAATTGCTAACAGGGAGGGCTCCTTCACTAGTTTTCTAGGAGTAGTCGACAAAAAGGTCCTATGGCTAGATCCTAGGCTACTAAGGAGGGAAAAACTGCACCTCGACCGAAAGCTAGGTCAACAAATGAACCCTCAATAGGTGTGGTGTGCTTGGTGAGCACACCGTGCATATTGGCATTGACCGATGAGATCAACAGGACCAATACAAATTTCTAAGCCAACAGGCCTAGAAAGAAGTGTAGAATCGAGTGCTAATTATTTCCACTCGGGAATTGGCCGTGAACATTCGATTAAAGTCGGTGATCAGGAACCCTCACTGTGGATTAGAGAGTGGATTTGGAATTATCAAATTTCCAATGTTTGTCGAGGATGGGAATCGGTATTTAGTTGCTGACCCCAAGGTGGGAATCAAAGTTTAGATATTATTCTTTAAAAGGAGAGTCGAAATGTAGGTACCGATCTTGAAAGATGGGAATCAAAATTTAGGTATTAATCCGAAAGGAGAATTGAAATTTAGTTATCAATCTCAGGAAGAGAGTCAAAATTTAAGTATCGACCACAAAAGATAGGAATCAGAAGTTAGGTACTGATTCGAATGGAGAATTAAAATTTAGGTATAATTTAAGAGGAGAGTGTCAGAATTTTGGTACCGATCTCGAAAGATAGGAATCAGAATTTAGGTACTGATTCGAAAGGAGAATTAAAATTTAGGTATCAATTCAAGAAAAGAGTATCGAAATTTAGGTGTCGATCTCAAAAGATAAGAATCAGAATTTAGTTACTGATTCGAAAATGAGAATTGAAATTTAAGTATCAATTCAAGAAAAGAGAGCCGGAATTTAGGCACTGATCTCAAAAGATAAGAATCAAAATTTAGGTAATGATTTGAAAGGAAAATTGAAATGTAGGTATCAATCTCTAGAAGAGGGTCGAAATTTAGGTATCGACCTCAAAAGATAGGAATCAGAATTTAGGTACTGATTTGAAAGGAGAATTAAAATTTAGGTATCAATTCAAAAAGAGAGAGTCGGAATTTAAGTACCGATCTCAAAAGATAGGAATCAGAATTAAGGTACTGATTCGAAAAGAGAATTGAAATTTAGGTATCAATTCAAGAAAAGAGTGTCGAAATTTAGGTACCGATCTCGAAAGATAAGAATCAAAATTTAGGTACTGATTCAAAAATCAGAATTAAAATTTATGTATCAATCTCAAGAAGAGAGTTAAAATTTAGGTATCGACCTCAAAAGATAGGAATCCGAATTTGGGTACTGATTCGAAAAGAGAATTGAAATTTATGTATCAATTCAAGAAAAGAGTCAAAATTTAGGTATCGACCTCGAAAGATAGTAATTAGAATTTAGGTACTGATTCAAAAGGAGAATTGAATTATAGGTATCGATTCAAGAAGAGAGAGTCAGAATTTAGGTACCAATCTCGAAAGGTGAGAATCAAAATTTGGGTACTGATTCAATAGAAGAATTGAAATTTTGGTATCAATTCAAGAAGAGAGAGTCGGAATTTAGGTACCAACCTCGAAAGGTGAGAATAAGAATTTAGGTATTAATTCAAAAGGAGAATTGAAATTTAGGTATCAATTTAAGAAGAGAGAGTCAAAATTTAGGTACCGATCTCAAAAGATAAGATTAGAATTTAGGTATTGATTCAAGAATGAGAATTGAAATTTAGGTATCAATTCAAGAAATTGTGATGTTGAAATCAACGATATATGTGTCATGTGATAAGGTTGACATTATTAAGGAAGACATGTAGAGTTCGAAGAGATTCTGTGCAGAGTATGTAATCTCGAGGGGATGTGAAGAAGATTGGTATGGACCGAAACAGTCACGCTGCGCAAGCAAAGAGTAAGAAATCTCGAGCTCGAGATGAACAAACTCAGGAAAGTCATTTTCTTTTCTTGTTTTTATTATGAAAATATGTTTTCAAAATTTGATTTTTGTTGGTGGATTTTCAAAAAGAGTATCATTTATTTATATATATATTTTTTATCGGGTTTTCATTGCTATGTTCCTTATTCACTATAGTTGCGAACCAACGTATGGTTCTATGGCTTTTATCCGTCACACCAAGGAGGGCAAAATTGAACAAATAGACAAAATTTTGAATGAAGTTTCATTCATTTGTTTCAAACAGGGATTACAAATCAAACACATGCTGAAGCCTTAAAAAGAACAATATGCAGACTACATCAAAATACATCCAAAATACATCATGCCAAGTACTCATCATAAGCTGAACATATCCGTTGCATATCATATATGCTGAAATGACACGTAGTCCAAGAAGACAAGGAAACTGTGGAAATCCATCACTGGCGTAGCAAGCTCTTGAGCAAGCTGACCTTCTAAGCCGTTCTCTAGGATAAAAGTCCCTTTGCACATGCCTAGCGGTACAACCCTCTCATAGCTCATAAGGAAGTAACTCCTCTAGCTCTGGATCTGGCTGAAAACCATGCGGTATCTTGTCGTTGTCCATCCTCCAAAAAGTTACTGAAACTCTGGGGTATCGCACCCCCGGAATACAATGCTTATCTATATCTGCACCATTGCCCTCAAGGACAAGTATTGACCCAACCGGTAGAGGAATCTCCATGGATCCTCTGAAGTCTCCGGGGCCGATGACATCAATCTCTGTCCTAAATAAGATGTTACTCTTTCTAATCAATGAGACCGTTTAGAAAGGTCTTACAAAATCATGTTGATCGGTATGTGGAGGTATGCAATCTTCCCCATCATAGATATTAATGATGCAGCTATTTGAAATGCAATCCGTAGGAAGTATGTTCCATTGAACCATTTTCTTAAACATCCATTTGATCATTGCCGGCAATGGCTCCACTTGATCAAATCTAAGGATCCCGAGAGGATTCCCCTGTCTATCTCTTGTAAAATTATAGCAGCAACCACATTGTATCGTGATCCTGCCTTTCCCTCTCATCCATTTTCTTGGCTCGGAGTAAGTCCTCTCCATCAACAAGCCTGCTCGACCTCTCTCTTTCAAATCAAAAATGCAGTCGAGGATTTTCTGTTTGTCACTCTGAGAAGACTTTGGTGTGTAGCTCTAATCCCTCTAAGATGTTGATGAGCTTTCCTTGCACCTCTTTGTAGAGCTTAAAATTTCTTTTATTCACCTTGCTCATCCTGTAATATTCCATCATGTTGGGAAATGGTGGCTGTAGGGGTATTCCCTCGTTTCAACATTGACGAGAACCCAAACTAGCACTGACTTTATTTCCAGTAGAATGTAAGACTCATTCTCCATCAGAACGTGGTACCCCATGGGATGTATGCTTCTGTATTTAGCGAACCACAGGCTTCCTTCATCTGTTGCTTGATAGTCTGAAAATTATCATCATTGGAGGCATACTCCTCTAAAGTATTGTAGTGATGTAGGTGCAGGACATTGCAGTCTGGGTACTCTATGAAGGCCCTCACAGCTGAAGCATGGACAGGTATCTCGGCATTGCAGGTAGAGCAACCCGGGCAAAGAGCATCTGAAGCTTACAGTGGTCTCGTCTTTGGAACAATCCTAGACTCGGCATCCAAAGTAGGTAGGTTGGACTAACTCTCTTTCATGCCCAATTCATAGATATGCCCCTCTGGAATAGGGGCAAGTAAGTAATCTGTATCATGCTGGCACCTCCTCTCCTCTCAAAGGAGAGCTCGCTATCTGCGTCGATTGGCATTTCTGTGTATGGTCCTTCACAACGAAGCGAACAGTACCTTTTCTTCGTTTGAAGCAATTAGTCCAGCTGGTGTAGCTACCAGGGAGGGTAGATGGCTGGTCTCTTCCATTGGGTCCGGTTGTATCATCATCTCTTTCCCTTTCAGTGAGGACTTATTTATGGTACTAAATCTGATAAGTGAAGGCAACCCCTACTTTTCTTGTGGGTGGACGACATCCATCAAAGGACCGTAGTAATCCATGGAACTTTCATTAAATTTCATGTTGAAGTCAATAGCGCCGCCCTCTGGTGCCATCTCCTCGTAAAGTGAGAGGTTCCAGCCATCTTTAAAGGCGAATATCAGCCTCTGACCAGACATCTTATTGCAAACAACAGAAAAACCATCAGTGAGCTGAAACTTGGCGTGAACAAGAACAAAACAAATGTGTTTTATTAGGAAAAATTCAGTTCAAATCGGTGAAGAGCTCATTTATTTATGTTTTGTTTCATTTAATAAAATATAAACTCTAAAGTTAGAGAGAAGAAAATTAAAATATAGAGTTTCAAAATTTTCCATTTTATTGGACCCGGTTATAGATATTTTGGCCAAATAAATAACCTTAGGATCAAAATCTCAAAATTTCAATTCAAGCACTGTCAAGTTGCGTAATATATTTTCAAATATAGTCCGTTAATCTGTAACATGTGTCTTTCACCCCCAAAAATTCACCAGCTGGTAAGCTCCCCCTGAACAAAATTTCTCTAAAACAAATGACCCCTCCCAAGTTTGCACAAATTTCTCACCTATCTTGCGGTGTGCAAGAATAATTTTTTTGAGAATGCGAACGAGGTCACCAACTTTGAACGACCTTAGGCAGGCCAACTTGTCATGAGCTTGCACCATCTTTGCTTGATAAAGCACTAAATGTCGTTGTGCTTCTAATCGCTTTCCTTCGAGACTTTCTAATTCTTCAATTTTAAGTCTCACACATTCTTCCATTGTGAGCTGATTAGCGACAGTGATTCTGAGAGAAGGCATCTAAACTTCTAACGGTAGCACGACTTCATACCCATATACGAGAGCGTAAGGTGTGTACCTAGTAGGAGCTCTGAACGTTGTCCGGTAGGCCAACAAAACTTCTAATAACTTATTGTGCCAATTCCTTTTATTTTCCTCTAGTATTTTCTTCAAAATCTATACCAATATTTTGTTGAAGGCCTTGGCTAGGCCATTTTCCCTGGGATAGTAGAGTATTGAATATCTCCAATCTATCTCATGCCGTCTAATGAAGTTGTTGATCTTGGTACTTCTGAACGTTCTCCCATTATCGGAGATTACTCTGTGTCGTACACAAAAATGATAAATAATCTGACTCTTGAAAAACTGGAGAACCTGCTGTGTTGTAACCTCTCATAGCAGCACTGTCTCTGCCCATTTAGAGAAGTAATGCGTAGCTACAAAAATAAATTTGTGCCCCTTAGAGGATAGAGGGTCTATCGGTCCTATTATGTTCATACCCCAACACTCGAATGGACAGTAACAGTTGGGTGTAGCAAATTCGAAGGTTGGTGTAAGACCACCTCATGCACTTGGCACTAGTGACACTTTCTAGCCGTATCCATGCAATCAGACATCATTGCTAGCCAATAATATCCGAGTCTCTTGATCTTCAGTTTCATTTTAGGCCCTAACTAGCGAGCACCACACAACCCGACGTGCACTTCTATAATGATATTTTGTGCTTCTGGTCTGCTAAGACACCACAACCACATTTGATCAAACGTCTCCTGTAGAGAACGTCACCAACTAGAGCGTACGATATAGCTCTTCTCGTGATGTGATATGACACTAACTTATCCTCTGTTAATCTTCCCAAATGCATATATTCTAAAAATCATTTACACCAATCTTCGTTGATATCGACAACTGTATTTATCATCTCCTCTTTCCAAAGTTGGTGTAGAGTCTCCAGGTCGATCTGAGACAAAACTTGTCTTCCTCGTACTGTGATTTCTATGGAATCCTCTGAGGGACACGCCAATTCCTTAGAGAGTTTTGTTAGAGCGTCCGCATGCGCATTATCTACCCAAGGAATCCTATAGAAAGTTACACTAGGAACCTGTTCCAGTAACTTCATTGCATATTGATAGTATTCTGCCAACCTTGGCTTCAAGATCCTGTATTGCCCGAAGACTTGCTAAAGGATAAGTTGGATGTCACCGTAGATGGTGATATCAGTTATATCCATTGAGATTGCCGGTTCTAATCCGGTAACCAATGCCTCATACTCAGCCTCGTTGTTGGTGAACGACTCTGTGATGTGGTAGGAGAATCTCAGCATACCCTTATCTTGCATGATGAAGACCAACCCAATCCTTGCCTTGCCTAGTATAACTGTTCCTGATCCATTGTCATTTATGGCCGACAAGGCACCCTCGAAGTACATCTCCCAACGTTGTTCAGTAGAGAATTCTATTTGTAATATGTGCTCATCTGGTAACTCATCATTGAGTGGGAACCCAGCTGGAAATGGGTGTGCAGCGAGAAAATCTACTAAAATATGTCCCTTGATAGCGCGAAGGGGAACAAAAGTTGCATCAAATTGTAATAAAATCATTGACCACCTCTCTAAATGTCCGGAAAGTGTTGGTTGGGTCATCAAATATTGCAATGGATTGACTTTAAAAATGAGGGTTATCCTATGAGAAAGCATGTAATGCATAAGCTTTTGAGCGGTGAAAATTAAAGCTAGACAATGCTTCTTAGTCTGTGGATACATGACTTCCGTCAGTATTAGATGTCGACTTAAGTATTAATGTGTGTTTTCGTTACCCTCGTCATTGACCTGAGCTAACAGGGATCCAAAAGAGTCGTCTAAGGCCGTGGTAAAAAGTATCAACGGTTTCCCTAGGATAGGGACTGCCAAAATAGGATAAGTCATTAAATATTGTTCAACATCCTCGAAATCCTGGTGACATTTCTCTTCCCAAACAAATTTGGCGTACTTTTTAAATAAAGCTGAGAAGGGCTGACACCTACTTGAGAGATTAGAAACAAAGCATCTCAGATATGCCAACTTCCCTTGGAAGGAACGTAGCTGATTTAAAGTTTTAGAAGGAGACATTTCCATAATAGCCTTAATAATCTCCGGGTCGATCTCGATTCCCCGATGACAGACAACGAATCCTAGAAATTTCTTGGATTTAACTTCAAAGGCGCACTTTAAGGGATTCATCTTGAGATTGTATTGTCGTAATCGTTTGAACACGATCCTTAAATCATACAAATGATTATTTTCCATTTACTTTTGATGACCAAATCATCCACGTAACATTCCACTTAATTATGGATGAGATCGTTAAAAAATCTTCTCCATTGCACGCTGATATGTTGCTCCAGCATTCTTTAGTCCAAATGACATAATTGTGTAGCAAAAAATTCCAATTAGTGTTCTGAAGGTTGTGAGGGCTGCATCTTCTAGAGCCATCTTGATTTGGTTGTATCCTGATGATCCATCCATGAAGGAGAAAATCTTGTGTGTCGAGGTGATGTCCACAATCATTTTTCATATTGGCTGTGGGAATTTGTCTTTTGGACATGCTTTATTTAAGTCCCTGAAGTCGACACAGACACGTATCTATCCATTTTTCTTTTTAACTAGCACGATGTTAGCTAACCATGTGGGGGTACTGTTCTTCCTGCATGATGTTGGCATCTATTAGTTTCTTCACCTCGGCAATAACTTACTGTTCTATTTTGAGGTGCATTCTTCTTGAAGCTTGTTTCACTGGGGTTATATTCTTGTCTACCCAAATTTTATGAGCCGCAACCTCTGCTGATAGTCCTCGCATTTCATCATAACTCTATGCAAAGCAATCTTTAAATTCTGATAATAACTTTATCAACTCTGTAGATTATTCTTCGTTGAGTAAGTAACTTATGAAAGTTGGTCGAGGCTGCTCTTCAGTCCCGAGGTTGATTTCTTTCAACTCATCAACTGTTGACTTAATTTCTTCTTCAAATTTTGGTGGAACCTTTTCTATTAACTGATTGATAGAGTCATCCTCCACATCCAGACAATCATCCCCCGATTCACTAATAAAAACCATGAAAAATTCCAAATCATCAACTGATCCGACTGTACCAAATCTGAAACCATCTTTCAAGTTAGGAATTTGGCCCCTAACATTCCATAATTTTTCAAAGAGTTGCAATTTATCTTTCAGCATATCTTTTGGCAAATGTCCCTGTTGAATTAACTTTCGTACATAAGCCGAAAAGTAACCAAAAGGTAGTTCCATTAGTTCATTATAATTCTCATGAAAATTTACATGATTTTCAAGATTGGTAGAAGTAGAATCACGGTGAAATTTGATCGGCTTTGAACCAGTGTTACGTACTTCTTTGTACTCTAAACTCTCGACCTTTTAAGGGAGGACCGAAGTAAGGTTCAGGGTGTTCACATTGTGGTTTATCCGATCATACATTGTCTCATATTCACTTTTCTCTGCATCTTCCAAGGATATCTCGTACTGTGGTTTCTTTTGTTTTGTTATCATTATTTATTCCTCAGAATCTTCTTCATCCTCAATGTTGATGGTCAGCCTAGTCAGTTCATTGTCTCTTCCTCGTCCACGTTCTTGACCTCGATCTCGGGTGCATGGGATAAAAGAACCTCTACCACCTCGTTGTGAAGAGATGATAGTAGGATGTCGAATCAGAGTTGAATGGCCTCCTCTTTTTGATTCCTTTGAATCTCCCACTTCATTTGTGATAACTTCACAAAATAAGACAGTCTTCTTTAGAGGCGAGTAGTAGGCGGCGTCCTTATGAATGCCAACTTCATGAATCAAAAATGGTTGTAAATATCCTTTGATGCTATATTCTTGTCCTTCCCTATAATACTTAATACATTGATGTAGGGAAGACAGAAACATGTCATGCTCGTGAATCCACAGTCGACCAAGTAGAGCATTAAAAAAGGTCTCGGCACTAACGATATGGGATTTTGCGGTTGTTACTAGCTCTCTAACCTTCGTAAGTAATGTAATTGACCCAAGGGCTCCTTCTCCCTTTTGGTTGAATCCTCTTAACATCATCTTGTCAGCTGTAAGCTCCTAAGTATTAATATTCAGGTATGTTAGTGTCCGTATACTCATTAAGTTAAGTGATGCTCCAGGATACACCAAAACTCTTGATAGTATGAATCGGTCATTGCTAACAGAAATATAGAGCGGACGATTGTGGTCGGCGGTACCAAGCAATAAATCTTCATCTGTGAAAGTTACACCAGGCTGATCTTTCAACAAACAAACCTCATCCGAGGACGTGCTATCCAACTTAGCTAAGCAAATTTTTGAATCAAGTAGGGTCTTGATCAGAGATTCTCTCATCTCCTTTGATAGGATCAAAATTTCAAAAATACTTAGTTTGGCTGGCAACATTTTGAGATGTGCTGGTACATTGTAGTCCACTTTATCTAAACTTCCAATTTCCTCTCGAGTATGTGTCTCCTCCATCGCTAGAGGTGGCTCATCCAGAGTAACTGCTTATTTTTCTTTTTCCATTAGAGTCGTCCCTGAGGGTAACATATTCCTCTTCTGAAATATACTTCTGTTGTCTCTTCTGACACTATGATTGACTCCTCAAGTGTAGATTCTGAATCAGATGAAATCACAGTTGATGGCGATTGGTATTCCTTTACATTCAAGGACTGGTTCGTCACTTCCTAAAATGTCATATCCGGTGTCGTTGGCATCCTTTCCAATCTGGCTAACGGGTTTATCAAACTCAAGTACAATTTGATGATCAATTTAGGAATCAAGATCCAAACTAAATTGACCAAAATCAATTATGCTATTACTAGAAATAGCTAAAACGTAGCCAAAATCATCATCACTATATTCATAATACCCCGGAGGAGCAAAAAGATAATCATACATGGTCAAGGGTTCAAGGATTTTTTCCCTTGAATCCGAGACAACTAATCTAGCAGACGCGACCCCTATCTTACCCTCACGCTATCAGTATTCGTGACGTCGCTCTTTTCTCTCTTCCCAGTTTAGTAAGTTCTCTGACAAAATCTCTATACCTAGTTGAACAGGTTGTAAACACTGAATGATTTCCTGAATTGAAGCGATCTGAATCTGATCCACTATCTTTTTGGACTACTTGCTCCAAACAGTAGTCCATTCACCTTTTCTGAGTACGGATCTAATGGAGTGATTGGCTCAGCTGAAATCATATTTACAGAACCTCTTTTAAGTTCTTTTAAATACTCATTTGGGATTATTATATTCTCTTCTGTAAGGTTCCTCTTAAACCAAACCTTGAAGACGAAACAATCCTCTATAGTGTGTCCGAGCATTCTGTGATACGGGCAATAATTGGGTTAATCCTTCTTATTAACCTCCTCTGGCCTCTTCGGAGCTAGTAATCTGATTTCAGACTTTTTTATTAGACTCCTAAATATTTTGGGTATTGCTTCATCTTTGAAGGAATATACCACTTTCTATCGTTCTGCCAAGGATATTTGCTTATTCTCTACTCGGTATAACCCTTCCTGACGTGCTCGCTAGGCAGGTTGACCATACCGCTATGTCTTCTGCAGTTGGTTATGTTTTGATGGCTGCTGGGAATCCTGACAGAAATCCTCTGCATATATCTTTATTGGTTGTTTTCCCTTGTCAACAGTTGCCACTATCCCGTATTTCTTTTCGAATATCCTGGTTGTCTTGGACTTCTCTATCTTCTTCTGAGAATCAATATGCTCGTCTTCTTCTTGCAGATTGCTGGCTTTGTTGAGCAGCTTCTGGAAGGATTTGATGGTGAGTCTCTTAAGCATGAAAGCTATTGATCCATGAATTCCTTTGAGTAGAATTTCAATCGCATGATGTTCCTGCAGCTGAGGTTCACATTTCATTGTAAGGTTTCTCCACCTCAAAATATAATCTACTAGAGTCTCGTTGGGCCTTTACTTCTTTATCACAAGATTTTCTATATAAACATGGTGCTGCATTCTAGAAAATCTCTTCATGAACAACTACTCTAATTCGAAGAAATTCTTTACTGATCTATTAGGTAATTCGACATACCAATCAAAAGCTATCCCTATAAACTGTTGACAAATTGTCAGCAAAGCAATGTCTCGTTACCTCCTATGTTGCCACAACTGGCTCAGAATTGTGCTATGTGTTGTCTGGAGTTTCCAATCCCATTGAATATCTTAAAGTTTGATGTCACAAAAACCTTAGGGTAGCGTACCACATCGAATTCCTCCGAGTAGGGTTTACCCTTTAAAACCAATGCCCACCCTTAGATTGGGCTAAGGCCTCCTGAACCTGTTTGACCATTTGCTTAAAATACTTTTTTGGTATGACGCTTTGAGTAGAGTCCCTCTTTTGTAGATCATCTCTGTTAGCTGAGGTGACTTCCCTCCTCTCATCTACAATCTGTATAATTTCTGGTGGATTGACTTCAGGAGAAGCTAACTATTGTGTTTGAGATTGTCCCTAAGCTGCAGCCATAGCAGTCATGACAGTGACCATTTCTTCCATTTTATTCTTCATTTGGCTGATTTCTTCATCTCTCAGGAAGAGAGCCCTACGCAACTCATCTACGATGTTCTCTTTAGGAGGAGGTTGAGCGTCGTGCGCAGATGTAACTGCTCTAGTTTCAATGACATTAATATCCATACAGTCTTCCTCAAGGTATTCTTCAGAGTTTTTATCATCATCATCAACGGGAATTCCACGTCCTCGGGCTAGCTCCGAAATCTCGGCCCTGAGCCTTTTGACCTTTTTCTTAATTATTTCCCCTCGTATCACTTTGAGGTCCAGAGGCTTTTATTGAACATCTTTTATCTGTGCACCATCTTCAACTGTTGTTGATGTTATCATACTGGGTACTTCATATCTCTTCTTTATGCTATAATTCTGACTCATAGGCTCACTAGATCGTATTGGTGCAACAACCATGTGTATCCACGCCTCTTTCCCTGATGTTGATGTTTTGAAAAGGGCATCTCAACAGAAACATCGACATGTCGAACAGAGGCATGCTCCCCATGGTGAAGACTGGATGCATGACTAGACAACATGTTTATCCTTTTCTTTGGGATCTTAAGAACATCTTTATGGTTGGTGATTGGTGGAACTCTCAGACCCAGTTATGACTTAACTGGTCGACGGTCTGCGGACCCAGTAGTGGTGATAGTGTCAATTCTATTCCCCAAGTGGAACTTGACGGGAATCTGAGGAGGTAATCCTTCAGCAAATCTGACGTCCTTTAGTATTTCTTTCTTTAGGTGAGGGGATACTGCACATCCCATCCGCTTAAAAAATTCACTGACTAAGCAACCCTCTTTGGCAGCTAGTCTCTCAAAACACTGTAATGACTCTGGTGAGAGGAGTAGACTTCTTCCTCTTTCCATCATGTCCTTGAGGCGAAGGTAAAGCAGCGAAAATCTTCCCAATACTTTCATGTCCATCGATATTTACTAAGGGGTGGAACCTACTCCCTCACAAAAGTGGAGAGGTATCCAACAATCCTGATTCCTCCTGATGACAAATTTCATCAACAATCATATCTTTAGAAATCTGAACTTCAGCAGACTTGCAAACTTTTTGGCTACGGTTTCTCCTTTGTGACCGTGTTAACATCGCAACTTTTGAGCTCGACCCAATTTTGAGCACTGACGGCGGGATGGTGAACTCCTCAGTTGGACTATCGACGATCATAACCTATTTTCCCTTAGCAGGAGCGTGAAAGTCAGGCTTAGTAGATTTCAAAGTGGAGGTAGTCTTTTCTTTCTTGTAAGAAGGAAAATCCTGTAGGCAATTCAGGTTAAACTCAGCAGACAGTTCCTGAACTTCTGGGGTGGCGACTTTCACCACCACGAACGGGGCTTTTTTGAGAATGACCTCGAGATCCTTGAATCCTGCCCCAAACTTGATGGTGGGAGCGGCGTTGCGGGTGCTACGGTCCGTTGCCAAGTTGCAGGAAAAGGTGAGCATTGGGAATGCCATCGCAAAAACTTCAAAAGGGAAAACCCTAGGGTTAGTTATTTGTCCAATGTCTCGTAATCATAGTGCGAGAACTACAAATTGACAGAGGTAGATCTGTAAATCAGGTAAATTTTATTTAATCGGTGAAGATTTTTAGATTTTAGTGAAAATGGTCTGAAAGTATAAATAAAATTAACGAGCAAGCGCAACGCGACACAATTCAGTTTAACTAACGAAATAACAAATCAAACTCAAAATGACATAAAAAAGAAGAGTAAAGTTTAGGAACCAATGCGGGACCGACTTCACAACGCACAATGCCCAGGTGGAACTAGTCCACCAATACAACAATTGGGGGTCCAACCCCACATAAGAGATCAAAAGCCCTTAAAGGCCTCCTGAACCTCTCTGTTCAAAGTGATTGAACTGATGGTACTGAACTCCAAAAAGTGTTGATCGTAGTTTCCCAAGAAAGAAATGGGTGAAGCATACCAACAGAAGAAGGGTAATTTGGCCCAAGAGAAACATGGACACATTACCGATGTGTGAAGATAATATTTCCTGATTTAAATGGAGAGAAAAGCTATTTCCCAGCGGAGTTGCCAGAAGCTGTCGGTGATAAAAAGTTGAGATGGGGGAGTTGCCAGTAGGAAGCTGTCGGTCACTAGAATCAAAATCTCGTCGCCCGCTTCGGAAGGACACTTTAATTTACATATAGATTTAATTTTAAAATCAAATATGAAAATCAAACTGACCCCATATTTTTCATTGTTTAAATGAAAGAGAGTTTTACTTCAAACCCTGTATTTATCCCGAGGGATAAACACAAGACTTGAGGATGAGTCTCAATCAAATAAACTAAGAAATACATGACATCTATTTTGTCTGTGAAACTGTTTTATTTGCCGACGAATTCCCTTATTTAATATGAAAAATTAAATAGGGTTTATTTTAGGCTGGTTTTGGAAAAGTTCCCTATAAGGGCAAGCCCCTATAATTAATTACATCTTAAATGACTGAAGTCACTTAAGAATACTCTCGATAAAAATTAGAAAACATTATCTTCAAGGACTTTAAAAGGATGGGACTTTTCAAAGAAATCGGATAAAGAAGTGTGAAAGGGGAATGGCTCAAATTTAGAATATTTATTACAGAATCCAAAGGAGGAAGAACTAGGGGATGCCACAAATTCAGAGGAGATCCTTGGTGACTTCCCAGTCTACCCTATGGTTTGGCTTCAGTTTTGAGGAGAAATATTGAAGTTTTTTATCCCGCCAATTTTATTTATTTAGGGCTTACATTCGTTTGAAATGAACACACAAATATTCTGGAAGATGTGAGGATTTAAGTCGTAAAGAACGATAACCTCAGAATCCTAAAACGAGTTAATGCTTAGATCATACAACAGAGCTATACAAATGCCTAACGAAAAGTTTGAGGATTTATGTTGTGCTAGGTGAACAACCTCGAAATCTTATGGATTGTTATTTTAATTTCTAGGAAAGGAGTGGTTTAGCTGGGGAAGACATGTTATGCTGTTGAAGATGACCGTGCTGCCTACCGCGCTAGTTCCAAGCTCCTTGTCGTGATGAGTTTTAGTTTTCTAGGTTGTCGAGTTAAAATGTCAAATCCAGCGACCCTATTGTTTTAGTTCTTTAGATATTTTTATAGATAACATGTTGAAGTTGTATAGTGTACAACATAACAGTAGAATATGTAGCACATGACAAGCAGTAGTATATGCAGTAAAGAAAGCAGTACAACATGCACTGTAAAGAAAAGTAAAAGGTACATTAGGGAAGTAATTATAAGAGAATAACATGATGTAAACATAAAACAAACATGTATACAATGTTCCTTAGGTATAATTGATGCAATAGGTGCAAGCAACAAAATTTGAGGAAGCATGTTGAAATGCTTTAAAGAAATATTGTCTAGAAATCTTGAGAAAGATCGTCAAAAGACTCACGACAAGAGAAACGCAAGGAAATCGATATATCGACAAATCGATTAAAATTATGAAAATACGGGAAAATCTTGAAAGAGGACCGCGATTGCTTTGTCCAAAAAATTTGATAATACATAGAAAAAGTTCAAAAAGTGGGGACCCCAACCACTCGGGTCGGAGATAGGCTCAACTATATATTAGTACTCGAGGGTCGTCAAAGGCTACTCGGTCCCCCAAATGTATAAAACCCGTCACTCAACTAGAAGGGTGTCCTCTCAAACCTAACTCAGGAGGGTACTCTTTAGCCTAAACAGGTGATCAACAGGTGGACAACCAATGTTTAAAATGTATTTAAAATTTATACTTTCAGCATGCACATAGGTTTCAAACATGCGAAAAGTGGGTTGTATCAATTTTGTATGTAGGGAAAAACGTATTTTTGTTTTGGAAAAAGGTGTGTTTGTTCTTATCAAATTTATTTTTATTAATTCTGAAAAGTAGTTGTCCACGAGTCAATCGCACTATCGGGCATAAGGCTACCAACAACCTAAGAAGGTTCGGGTCAACTCCCGCTAGTCTTGTGTCGGTGAATGATGTTTTCATCCTTTAGCTCACCACATTCTTGAATCGGATCCCGATGGGTTCCTGAATTGGATCCTGATGTCGTAGGATGTCATAACATTCTCCTCTATCTCCGATGTGCCTTTGTCATCACCACCCTAAGCCCATAACAAAACTAACCTACTTGTGACCTTGCTTGATGATTTCACGTATAGCAAAAGGCTATACGTGGACACTTATGTCTCGGAAATAAGCATCAAAAACCAAACAAAGAAGCAAGAAAAAAGGAACAAAAATTAGGTGAGAGAGAGGAGGCATTGATCCACCTAAAATACTGAAAAGGTGGAGGACAGATTAGCCCTCAAAACTCGTAACGAAAAGACCTGAAAAGGAAGACCCAAAGATCCTTGAATCAATCTAGTAGGATATCACTTTCTCAAGTTTTTATAAATGGCTTAACCCAAGTCAAAATGGCCTCACACACCAGTGTGTTCCTAACATCGATGCCCAGCTCCCAAAGACATCTCTTATGAAATTAATTTATTCTAACGAAATGCTTTTCCAAAATGAGACTTAGAAATCTCCCAAACTTCACAAAAGGAAAATAACTCGGAGAATACCATCATTAGTACTTCCAAACCCATGCAAAAATTAGGATCTTTCAACTTCCAAATTAATTAATGGCCTCATATATCAAATAAGCTTAAAATCTTCCCATATAACTAAATAAATGCTCACGGTCGGGGTCAATTGAGGAGAGTATAGCCACCAAACTTTTGGTCAAGGCAAAACAGGGTCAACGAGACTCGCAGCCAAGGTAACCCATGGCACAGAAGGAGACGAGGCTCACGACTAAGGCAACCCAAGGCCAAAAGAGGCTCACGGCCAAGGCAACCGGACCAGAGGAAAATATGTTGAGATTGTCATACCTATTTTATACTGTTTTTGATGATATTACACTTTAAAGAAATGTATTTTTTATATTTTGTTGTAGAAATGATGAATTAGGGTCATTAGAGCAAAAAGAGGCGAATTTGGAGCGAAATGGACCAAAATGTGAAGAATCAAACTTGGGCGTTGACGACGCCATCGACCCCGCCGACGATGCTTTACTATCGCCGCCAATGTGGTTCCTGTGGTAAAAGAATTTTATGCAAATTTACATGGAATCAACCAGGGACTTGTTTATGTGCGAGGAAGATGGATCACTTTAACTTCTGCACGGATCAACGAATTATACATGATCGAAAATGTTCCTGTCTGCCACTATTCTAATTTTATCCCAACGAGAAATCAGATGAATGAAATTTACCAATATTTAACGGACGAAACTGATGATTGGGAAATAAGAGAAAACGGGTATGTTAGTTTTTCTACGACACTCCTAAATCTCGTTTCAAAACACTTGCACTTTTTCATTTCTGCAAAACTGTTACTGACAATAAAGATCGGTAAAGTTTCTGAAGAAAGTGCTATTTTGAATTACTGCATCCAAAGAGGACTGCCGATCGACATTAGATCAATAATTGTGAAGTCGATTTTGGGCCTGATCGTTCATGGATCAACTTCTGGGCTTGGACACCCCTCCACAATTTTCTCACTTTGCAGTCAGTTCCAAGTGTCCTACAAAAATTAGGAAAAGTTACTGCTTCCTTAGAAGCCTTTGGACCCAACTGAGAGATTCCCAACTTTTGAAGATGAAAATGACATGACCATTATAGTAGATCAATTATCTCACAATTCACTGCCAGTTCAACCCTTAATTTCTGATAAGACTCTGGTGATCCTGCAGTGAATCAAGAAATTGGAAAAGGAGATACAAAATTTCATGAATGCGATTAATAATATCTTTGATTTCTTCGATCATCTAGACTGGAGGATGAAGGAACATTTTGATCACTCTAGACATTTAGAAGATAGCTTGATACGACTGATGAGGAGGATGAAGTTAATAGAAGAAGATTCCACTGAAGAATTTCCATTCCGACCCTTCTACAACCTCTTCGTTCATGTGCAATCAATAGGTGATATCAGAGGAGAATCTAGTACTGAATCTAAAGAATAGTAGATTTATATTACTACCATCTATCTATCTATGTATTTTGATTTCAACTTTGTATTTGCTTTGCTTTAGAATTATTCTTTTAGATCTCTGTATAGTTGAGACTAAGCACAGGATGTTTTGTTTTCATCATTTTGAGTGTTGTGGCTTGGATTGTGACGCTGAAATAATGTATTGAGGTTGAGAAAATACTAAACTTAGGTGTGTTATGTAACGTATATTGTACCCCTTGGAATTTATATATAAATGCGATGTTTTGTGTTGTGAAAGTTTATTTGTGATAAGTACATCATTTAGTCACTTAAAATTATGTTTATAATGATTAAACAGATGTCATTTAGGCTTAAAATTGATCAAAATTACAAAAATACGGGATTTGAACCAAAATCAGTAGAGACCGCCGACGGCGCCCTTGACGCCGCTGATGGCGGATTTTTCCTGAGACTTAGGATTTAAATTTCGATAGAGTACCCCGACGGTGCCATCGACCTCACCGATGGCGAGCTCACAAAAAAACACCTTTAACCGCAATTTTGACCAGTCAACCGCCACTATTGATCATCCCCTTCCTCCTAAAAATGCCATTTTCGACATTTGGCTTAAAAGATCATGGATTGGGAGGCAACTTCAAGGCTTTTTTACACCGGATTTGATCATCTCTAGGTAAGAGCTTCACTCAAAACTAAAAATATTTGATTTTCACCATGGATTTCTTCCACATTAAGGAGATCCAAAAAATTTGAGCATGTAACAAAAATTTGGGAAGAAATTCATGGATCTCAGTGTTGAACTCTTAGAATTACGATTGGAAGCCATGATTTGCATATTTGAAGTAATTTTTGGAATTTTTATAAAATTTGATTAGATTGAAATGGCTCCACGACAAAAGGGACGGGTTGAGTTCGACGAGTCTCGCTACGTCAATGCGATGGCTCAGACAAAATGTACTTCAATATTTAAAAGAAAGAAGTGTAATACAAGATCGAGTTTTTGAAAGTCTGGGAGGAGAAATTGAACAAGTTATTGCCTAGCAGAGGTGGGAAAACTTTTGGTACACCACCAATAAAGCTGATGCAAACGTTGTGAAGGAGTTCTACACCAATGTAATCTATTCTGAAGATGGAATCGTTCAAGTGCGTGGATTTCCTGTTAAGTTTACTATCGCCCGCATCAACAACTTTTATGAAGTCACAGACACTTGTAACTGCTATTATGAATCCTTCAGTACTATAGAAGGCCCCCTTAATGATGTGATCAACTTTCTCACTGATGGGAAAGGAACATGGAAGATAAAACAGCGAGAACAGGTAAATTTTTCTGCTTCCATGATGAATGCCACCTCTAAGGCGTGACACTATTTCATTTCTTAGGAGAACGGGTAAACTTTTTTGCTTCCATGTTGAATACCACCTCTAAGGCGTTGCACTATTTTGCCCCCTGAATGATGTGATCAACTTTCTCACTGATGGGAAAGGAACGTGGAAGATTAAACAAGAAGAACAGGTAAAATTTTCTGCTTCTATGCTGAATGCCACCTCTAAGACATGGCACTATTTCATTTCCTCTACTTTGTTACCAACCTATTACCATAGTGAGGTAACTAGAGATAGAGCTATTCTGAGATTCTATATTCAGAATAATAGAACTATAAATGTGGGGAGAATAATTTTTTATAATTTTTTGACTACGACGAGGACTGAGACTAATGGAGGTCTAAGACATCCTGGACTTATTTATGCAATTTGCAAACTTTCTTGAGTGGAAAGTGGAGATGAAGAATGGGTTTACCCTATGAAACCCATTAGTAAGACCAATCTTAAAACTTATGAATCCCATGAGAAATGCAGAACTGAGAGTAGGAGTCAAGAACCTTCTACTAGTAGAGATGTTCCCTCTACAAGTTATGACCTTCCACCTTCTAGTTCTCCTACCCTAAATGACTTGATGAATGAGTTGACCTTGCAGCGGAAGAGCATAGAATTGATAAATGAAAGGATTGGAGGTTTAGAACGTCGACACAATTACGATAGTGAGTGCCTTCAGAGGCATTCAAATTTTGAGGTAGCTTATTATGAAGCTCAGGCCCGACACTATAGAGGTGAGCCAGATGTTACTTTTTTTGAGTGCCTTCGATATACTCAGTATCAACCCAATCCACCTGCTGATCAAGGAGATGAAGACATAGTTTGGGAATATGCCCACGATATACTCAGTATCAGCCCAATCCACCTGCTGACCAAGGAGACGAAGACATAGTTTGGGATTTTGATATCTGATATTAATTGATGTACTTTTATTTCTGTGATTTTGTTTGTATTATAAATGGATGTTTGTGTATTTGGACTTTCGTTTTCAGTATTACGTTGTACTTGGATTTTTGTTATAAAGTTAGTGTTATAGTTAAATGTGCATGTGTAGTTTAATAGATGTTGAGTAGTATTTTTTGGATTGTAATGTAATGTGATTTTTACTTTTGCATTTTAATTGTAATTATTTTGTTTAGTTTTGTGTTTGCGTTAGGAAATATTATACTTGTTTAATGTTTTAGTTTTATACTTATTTCAAAATTTCATTACCCAGAAATTCCTCTAACGATTTATATGTGCAGAAAGCTCCTAATATTATAGACCAGGTGAAGTAGAAATGTTGAGAAGACCTGCAAAAATTTCAGAATGATGAAAATGCCTAAAATACTAAGGTATGATTTAATTTATAGCTTTTCTTTCCACCTATATTATTTTATATTGAAAAATTTAATTTTTGGGGAGGGAAGAAAAAGATTAACTATTAGATGTCCTCTATTTCAATATTTTTAAAAATTATT
>JXCR01127278.1:1811-16549 GCA_002079205.1 Phalaenopsis hybrid cultivar
CCCTTAGCCAAAGCGTCGATCCTCCCTAATAGGAAAAATATTTACGTACATCATATGCACGCAGAATTGTGTGTGTATGAATGTTATTGGGAGGGTAATGGAGGGTTATGTTATTGTTTTTGGGGTTAGTACCCTCAATAACCTCACAAAACCCTCACATGACATGAAAAAAGATGAGCGTTGAACCACGAAATATATCGGTAGGTTATTGAGAGGTTTTTGAGATGTTATTAGGGTTAATACCCCCAATAACCTCTTAATAACCCCCAACAACTGAGTTATTAGAATGTTACTCGGGGGTAACGCACGCAGAACTACGTGCATATGACGTACGTAAATAGTGCTCCTCTAATAGCCTAACGAGGCGGTAAACATTCTAAGCAAAGAATGTCGACACAACTAATCGAGAGGAAAATGAAACATATCGTGACTCAGAATTTGGAAGGCAGCCAAAGGAGGAGAATCATGTGATAGCGAGAGTAAAAGGAAAAAAATTTGGCTCTTTACAAAAAAAGTTATAGGTTGTAAAATCCAACAAGTGAAAGAGGATGTAAAAATAAAAATAATAACAATAATAATAATTGCAAAATCTGTAAATTATAGAAGTAAAGGTCTAAAATGTAATTGTCTCCTAAGCTTTTTATCAGATAATTTGGGCATGAAAATCAAAAAGATTGTATTACACACAACTCCACAATGATAAAAAAGGAACCATAGAAATCTCCTTAACCACTTTGATCTCTCAATTAGACTTATTTGCAATAAGATTGACTTTGTTTTNTCATTGTTCCCGAAATTAGGCCAAATTGTATATACTTCTTTGATCATTGGGAAGACTTCGATTATGATGCTGGNAATCGAATAAAACTCTAATAATTTTTCTAATGCCCCATCATGTTCGACTAGACCTTAATAAATCACTTCATATTGATATAATTATTATTATCATGACAAGCATATTTTACACTTTACCGATAAGTAATTATAATTAGTTTAACTAATGTTAATTACATATCAAATATGAATTGTAAAATTTAAGACTGAAATAGAGATAATTTACAAAAGATAACAAATACTAAACTTAGTTTAATGTATATGAATCGTTGCAGTAATCAATCAATGTTGAATTAATCATGCGATTCATTATGCACATAAAATGTAATCTACTAGCATGCCTATAATGCGTTGATTACGGACACCGCATGCATCTATGCATGTGGTGTCCGATCTTGACCGCGGTGATCTACGGTCAGGATTACTTTGATTTTTTTTTTAAAAAAAATATTTAAGGTGGGGCCCACCGAAATACATCGGGACCGTATATCAGGTGATTTACGGTCCGGATCGGATCCGTATGGAATAATTTTTCAGAATCTAAATGGTTGGATTGGTAAATCTGTGAAATAATTAAGTAGTAAAAATGTAAAAACTATATTAGGAAATTTTTCTTTTTTTATTATATTAGGAATTGTAATCGATTATAAACACCGAAAATTTTCTTTATTTTTTATTTATATCATCCATTTTCATCTATAAGGGGTAAATATGTAAAAACTGAAATATAGGAGTTAGTTATGTAAATACGTGCTAATTGAGTTGTCTGTTTTTAACCTTGTTTGGGCCTTTTAACGTGAAGGTAGGTACGGGAGAAGCTCCCGTCCTTAGACTCACCCGCAAACTATAAATTTCAAAGCCATCCATCTTTCATGACAGTTGATTATATATATAGGAGCTTCGGAGAGGCAGACAACATTACACCTCTGTTTTATTCCGTTCTCTCGCCGTCCCATGGCTTGGTCCGATCTCCCTGTAGATCTCCTCGGTTCCATCTCCTCCCACTTACCCATTGTCGATTTCCTCCGCTTCTCCGCTGTCTGCACCTCGTGGAATTCGGCTCTTGCCATCAACTCCCTTATTCGAATCCAGTGTCGTCCCTCCCCATGGCTCCTTCTTCCCAACAATGCCGGAGAGCCCTCCGACACACTCACATTTCGTGATCTTACCATCAAAGATAGCCGCAGCAGCCATCACCGCTTCTCCTCCCTCAGTCAAAACATCTCCGGCCGTTGCTGCATTGGGTCCAAGGATGGATGGCTCGTGACAGTTGATATAAAGGACTTGCAACCTCGCCTCTTTAACCCCATCACAAGGGCTGAAATATCCCTCCCATCCCTCTTGACCATCCCCGGAACTAATGAGAGTCTTATAAAGCTTGAATACGCCCCCGACGACTCTATCGATTCTTGTATTAATGGAAGTAATTCATACGTCACGGCCTACCAAAAACTTCTCGATGTTTATTTTCGAAAGATAGTTCTCTCCTCTAATAACTCGTCTGGAACTGCTGTTGTCATCTACCGCCATAAG
Source organism: Phalaenopsis hybrid cultivar (assembly GCA_002079205.1). NCBI lineage: Eukaryota > Viridiplantae > Streptophyta > Magnoliopsida > Asparagales > Orchidaceae > Phalaenopsis > Phalaenopsis hybrid cultivar. The sequence continues at coordinate 4,179 of JXCR01127278.1, forward strand.
AAATCATTAGCTTTGGCAAGGCCAGGTGATCGGGCATGGGTTTTGGGCCCTCTGCTACCTACTTACCGCGGGGAATATTTTAGTGACGAGTTTGATGATATTTATTATAATGAAAAAGAGCAAATGTTTTATGTAATCACACATTTTTCAGCGGTGCTAGCCTTTGATCATAATGGACAAAATGTTAAATTGATATGTCCATTAATACAGGAACCGTATTTCGATGACTGTTATCACAGAAACTATATTGTTTGTTTGTTTGGAACTCTTATAAAAATCGAGATGAGCTACTTTTATTTTCGGGATGTGAATAACGATATTTACCCACTAAAGACAATTGGTATCAATGTTTTTAAGTTTGAATCAGCCGGTGTTGCTTCCTCTTGCTCCAACTTTCAATGGATCCCCATCAAGGATTTGAAGGATTGTTCCTTATTTGTGGGAGGTAACCAGACATTTTCAATACATCACACCATTGCTCCCGAAATTAGGCCAAATTGTATATACTTCTCTGATCATTGGGAAGACTTCGATCATGATGCTGGAGTCTTTGATTTACCTAATGACTGCTTTGAGTATTTGCTGAACTCATATTCGACGACTAATTTGCCCTCTTCAACATGGTTTACACCATCATTTTCATAAATTGATTTTCTTAATCTTTCAAAGGAAACATTAGCATTAATATTCTTTAGTTGTAAGTTTGTTTTTATGTATTTGTTAGATAATTTATTAAGGTGTTATGTTGTAGCATTTTTTTAATTAAAAATGTTCTTCTCTTTTGTCTTTTAATTGAATAAAATATATTAACAATGTTGTATATTGTTACGAAATCTAATTCACAAGTCAAACTAGCTTCATTTCTGTCATCAAGAAAAATTTAGAGCAAATAATTTAAAGCAACTATCTCTCAACAAAACATTTACCAAGATAAAATGTGCTTATATTAGTTATAGTGTTAAAAACAATTAGATGATGAAATTATTATTATTATTTTTTTTTATTGGAATGACCCCGATTATAATAGTTTTTGTTAATACAAGAACCGTATTTAAATGATTGTTATTACAGAAACTATATTGCTTTTTTGTCCGGAACACTTATAAAAATCGAGAGGAGCTATTTTCTTTTTTGGGGTGTGAATAACAATATTTACATGATAAAGACAACCAACATCAATGTTTTTAAGTTTGTGTCAGCTCATGTTGCTTCATCTTGCTCATACTCTCAATGGATCCCAATTAAGGATTTGGAGGGTTGTTCTTTATTTATAGGTTGTAACTAAACATTTTCAGTACATCACACCATTGCTCCCGAAATTAAGCCAAATTGCATATACTTCTTGGATCATTGGCAAAACTTTCATCATGATACTGGACTCTTTGATTTACATAATGTCTACTTTGAGTATTTCTTGGACTCGTCATATTCGATGACTAATTGGTTCCCTTCAACAAGATGGTTTACACCATCATTTCCACAAATTGATTATCTTAATCTTTCAAATGGAGCATGTAACATTAATATTCTTTAATTGTAAGTTTGTTTTTTATATTTGTTAGATAATTATTATGGGTGTTATGTTGAATCATTTTCTTGTAAAATCTGTAGTTTTCTCTTTTGTCTATATAATTTCAATAAAATATATTAACATTGTTGTATTATTGTTATGAAATCTAATTAGCAAGTCAATCAACTTCATTTATGTTATCAAGAATAATTTAGAGCAAGTAATTTACAATATCTTTCTCTTAATAAATGTTTTACCAAGATAAAGAGATGTGGGCGGAACCCATAGGGAGGAAGAAGGGAGATCACGTAGATGAAGAGATGCCCTTAGCCAAAGCGTCGATCCTCCCTAATAGGAAAAATATTTATGTAGATCATATGCACGCAAAATTGCGTGCGTATGAATGTTATTTGGAGGGTATTGGAGGGTAATGTTACTGTTTTTGGGGTTAATACCCTCAGTATCCTCACAAAACCCTCGAATGATATGAAAAAAGATGAGCTTCGAACCACGAAATATATTGGTAGGTTATTGAGAGGTTTTTAAGATGTTATTAGAGTTAATACCCCCAATAACCTCTTAATAATCTTCAACAACTGAGTTATTGGAATGTTATTCGGGGGTAACGCACGTAGAACTGCGTGCGTATGACGTACGTAAATAGTGCTCCACTAATAGCCTGGCGAGGCGGTAAACATTCTAAGCAAAGAAAGTCGGCACAACAAATCTAGAAAAAAATGAAACATATCGTGACTCAGAATTTGGAAGGCAGCCAAAAAAGAAAAGAGGGGAATCATGTGATAGCGAGAGTAAAAGGAAAAAAAAATTGGTTCTTTACAAAAAAGAAAAGAAAAGTTATAGGTTGTCAAATCCAACAAGTAAAAGAGGATGTAAAAATAAAAATAATAACAATAATAATAATCGCAAAATCTGTAAATTATAGAAGTAAAGGTCTAAAAAGTAATTGTCTCCTAAGCTTTTTATCAAATAGTTTGGGCATGAAAATCAAAAAGATTGTATTACACAGAACTCCACAATGACAAAAAAAAAGAACCATAGAAATCTCCTTAACCACTTTGATCTCTCAATTAGACTTATTTGCAATAAATGTGACTTTGTTTTGTTTAGCTATCAGGCATAATTTAGTTTAGATGTATGTTATTTATTGGATTTGTAACTCACAAATTTCTAAAAATTGTATGGAGTGTGATGTGTGCCATTAAATGACAAGTATTTCTATGGCATAAATAAGATCTACTAAGCATTAATAGATCTTTGTTCCAAGCCAATAAAATGGAGTTCCATCTCAAACTAGCAGCAGTGATGATAACCTATCTTGGCAATGTATCTCTTTAAGAGCCTTCAGATCAAGATGGGCTACATAAGAATAATTAGATGTTGTTAATTCATTGCTTATAAGAAAATACCTCTCCCAAAATACCTCTCCCATCGATTCCTACATACAAGAAGGGATGGCGATGCCCATCGGTCTACTTCTCTAACATCAATCAATGATCACTAAATAATGAAATGACAAATTTATTTTTTTTATTATAATTAATTTTTTTTTTTTTTTGTATAGTTTTTTTTTTTTTTTTTTTTTAAATATNTTTTTTTTTTATGTAAATATTAATTAAAAGAATGAACATGCCAAGTAGGGCTTTAAACAAGCCAAGGTTGAGCGGGCTCAGGCATGGCTCATGTTCGACTAGTTCGAAATTGGTCGTGAACATTGTGTTCTTGTTCGGCCTGATTTACACATTATTATTCGTGTTCAGCTCAAAATTGGCTCATTTAAATTAATTACAAAAAATAGATGTAGAGTACTGAATCGAACTTACATATTTAGAATTTAGATAAAATTCATGATGTCCTAACCAATTATAACCCTTGGATTTACTTGTGATGAGTCTAATATATCTAATATTTATTTAAAGTAAATTTAAGCATTTTAAAACCTACCCTAACTAAAATTTGGTCAGAGATCCTCACCAAATTCTTTTCATTATGAATTTCGTATTCATATATCTTTTCTTCTAGTATGTGATTTATGCAAATGACATTTTTATAGTGTTCATAGAAAATAATACTTATACTAGAATACTCTTAAGCTTATTGGCATTGCTTTCCTTATGTGTTGGCTTAGTTCGCACTTATCATTTGATTTACATGGAGAAGTGCCAACATAACATCAATCCTCATAGTGTCACAACACAAGCACATAACATTATACGCTCTCTGCAACACACCACATGATGAATAAACATAAAACTCTATTTTGCACTCACAAAGAAAAATTTCATATAAGAATAATATAAATAATCATTATTAGCATAAGAAAATAGGGATTAGCATTTTGTGCATCGATAAAGTTTATAACTTCCGTCTAATAAAGAAAGTAAAATAACATCTAATGAGAAAGAAGTTAAAAGAAAAAAATTACCATAACAGAATTATCGAATACCTCTTCTCCCCTCTCCCAAAAAAAAAAGGGTGAGACAAACTAAAAGCCAAAGTGAGCCTAATGCTGGAAAAAGTGCTCCTAGAGCGATGACCCACCAAATACATTGGTCGAACATATTATTAGAAATGTTACAACAAATAAGTTTTATGAATCAAATCTGATAACTAATTATTATATATTAAAGCATAAATGACGAGTGTAGTATAGACAGTAAAAGAGATAGTTTATTATGTATATATTGTATAGATAATATATTTCGTCAAAGATCAAAATTATTCGTTTACCGCTTTTCATACATACCAGATAGAACTGTCATGAGAGCAGTAGTCGTTTTTTTCTTGATGATCTAACAGATTTCATTCAGCTTTATTCATCTTTTCCGGTCTTTTTTTTTCCAATAATGGAAGCTGAAGTTTCTTCTCATAGAAATATCTCTATCTGATGCTCCAGTAACTAAAATTTATGTCATCAAACTTCTCGATACACGATACATTCACTTCTTCTCTGGTCATCGCTTTCCTCATATCCGAACCACGACTCTAATTCCAATTTTCTTGTGAAAAATGATTGCGAGAAGCAAAAAATTAAATGAGAAAAAATACATAGATATATAAATTTATGTAGTTCGACAAATTATCTATGCCTACGGAGTTATAGAGAATTTTAATAATTGTGGAATCATACACTAAATCACTCTAATTACAAGAACTCAATTCCTTTCGCTCTCTCGTTCTTCCCTTTTCTCGTCGCCCGCAATGCCTTCAGCCTCATGCGACTCCTTCGCTGTTCCGCTACTCGTGAACCTTTGCGCCACCCGCAACACCTCGTCACCCGCGAGCCTTCTGCCGGAACTCCTTCACGTGAATGCTTCGCGACCTAGTATTGCTTCAGCCGCCTGTGTCTCCTTCTTCTTCCTTCGGACTAGAGGGATCGCGCCTTCTTGTTGCTGTCTCTCAGTTCTTTTTGTAGCCGCGAAGGAAGACGATATCGGACGGGCTCTTTTATTCGCAAAACAAGTGGCGGGATCCCGAAATGGAAAGAACAAGGGAGTGGGATCCATGAGTAGGGAGCTTTGCAAAGGAAAGAAATCAACCATTAATTGCCATAAGAAGAAACTACCAAATAGAAGTGAAAAGGACTGGGCTCCACAATACTCAAGGGGATTCTCTGTTTTTCTATGAGTCCCGGTCATCGGTGGAACGTCCCATGGCTGCACGAGCATCATCCATTCTTCAGCGGTGCAGGGAATTGAAGGTCCAAGCTGCGGCGAGGGACAGGAGGATCACGAGATGGGGTGCGGTCAGTCAGCAAAGATTGGTCGCACAAGGAGAGATCTGCTTTGCAACAGAAACTTTTGGGGGTCGGCCGGTGGAATGGCTACCGGCCGGCCAGATCGGATTGGGGCAAACTCTTGAGGCGATACTTCCCATTAGCAACAAGAATGAATCACTTATAACAAGCTCGATGAGAATGAGCTGGAATTTCTCTGTGCCACTTTCCATTTGCTGCAATCTTCCGAGAGAAATCAGATTGGGGCGAACTACAATTCTCAAATTTCTCAGTGTTCAACCTTACATCCGTTTACATCCGCCAAAAGAAGAGACGTGACATTTTGCGTGTAGTTCGAGGTTTCCATCCAATGACTGAATCTTCATTTTCTCGATCTTAGGAGGCAACTCCTGCTGATTTGGATAGTTAGCCAGGAAGAGTTCAGTCAAGCAAGGACAGAAAGCCATCTTTTGCTGCTCCTGCTTCATCAAACCAATTCTCCAATACTTGTGTCTCATCCAAATGTAGCACCTCCAGCGACCGAAACAGACAAACCTTGTCATTCCTACTGAATCAATTATAAACCCGCTTTACTTTTTGGCATATTGCAAAGGTACAGAGAGTGGGAAGCTGCCCGAAAGGTGGAAGAGTCTCACATTCCAAACACGTTCATTCGCATGTGCTCAAGATTGTAGATTAAATTGGCATTATACATCCTCGAAAAATCTTTGAGCATTCAAAATTTGCACGTAGCCCATCTGTCTACATGATAAATGCACCAACGCTTTTAGCCAATCGGTTGGTCCTAGCACAGGTGGTCGGCGAGGCGAAACGATGGACCTGCGGTACTGCCGGAATAACAAATTGTGAGGCGGTTGGAGCAGAAGAGGGAATTTGGCTGACCGATGGGGGGCCAGCACGACCGATAGAGCTCAGCCGATATGCTGCCGGCATGACAAAAAAAGTGTGGCCGTTGGGGTAAGCAGCAAACGTGACTAATGGAGTCTGCTGGCTGGTAAGCGGCTAGATCTAAAAAACTGAGAGCATATACCTAAATTTTTATGAATCCACCATGTTTTTTGGTAAATTGTCAGCAGCGGGATAAATGGAGTGAATCCACTGCTCCCTTAAATCTCGCGGTGTGTGCTCTTTGCTAGCAGTAGTTCCCTTATGATTTTCTCTTCGTTGTACAGTGTTGCCGTCTTCTCGTTGACGGAAAAAATTTGGGTGTGATAGGCGTATGCAGCGCTGCGTGCAATATTGGGGTATACCGAGGGTACAAGGGAGTTTACATCCACGGTATAAGCTTTTGTAACCTCCCTGTAACCTCCATGTAACTTACGTGTAACCTCTTAATATATAATAACAGAAGCGCGAAACTTATTTTAAGGTACAAATAGGTTACAGAAAGTTACAGGGAGGTTACAGGGGGTTATACCGCGGATGTAACCCCCTTGTACCCTCGGTATAACCCCAATATCGCACGCAGCACTGCGTACGTCTATCGCACGCAAATTTTTTTCCTTGTTGACAGCACATTTCGCTCTCTTGACATCTTTTAGGATATTGAATTTATATCTATACAAACATGCGGAATGGATTACCGGACTCGTGGACATATTTTATTCCACTAAAAACACAGTTAACAAGTGGGGATCCCAAAAAACCCCTCGTACATCTCTATGCCCTCTTATTTTTTGAAGATGGAGGAAAAAATAATAAATTATAATATTAACCTTGCTTTTAAAGAGAGACACAAAAGGTATTCTAGTCCGTTTATCTTGGATCATATAACCTCTAAGTCAAAGATTTCCAAAGAATTTGACTTCACTCAGACATGTTCACTTTTCTCCGCAGCTCCTTAATCGCTAAATCCTATGAACATCGATCGACAGTGGCGCCATCCACCGGCGTCGCCCAGGCCCAGGTGGTGGTGGCTTCGTGAGAAGCGCTTTAACTTTGTTCTGAGTTCCTACGACATTGTCATCGCCTCTACTTTAATCTCATGAGAGAATTGACGAAGCTTTTGCGACGAGCCCCGCCTCACCCCCGTTGACTTCAATATGAAAACTAGTTCTCCTAACATTATTTTTACAATAGTTCTCAATGAAATGCATGAGAAGGATGTGAATCAACTTCTAGATTTCAAAATGTGGTTTTAAAGATTTTGTTTATGGCTAATTGGCATCTGCCAACTTGTTNTAAACTGAGAGCATATACCTAAATTTTTATGAATCCACAATGTTTTTTGGTAAATTGTCAGCAGTGAGATAGATGGAGTGAATCCACTGCTCCCTTAAATCTATCGGTGTGTGCTCTTTGCTAGAAGTAGTTCCCTTAAGATTTTCTCCTCGGTGTTCAGTGTTGCTCGTCTTCTTGTTGACAGCATGTTTCGCTCTCACGACATCTTTTAAGATATTGAATTTAAATCTATACAAACATGCCGAATGGATTACCGGACTCGTGGGCATATTTTATTTCATTAAAAACACAGCTAACAAGTGGGGATCCAAACAAACCTCTCGTACATCTCAAAGCCCTCTTATTTATTGAAGATAGAGAAAAAAACAATAAATTATAATATTAACCATGCTTTTTAAAGAGAGAAAAGGTATTCTAGTCCGTTTATCTTGGATCATGTAACCTCTAAGTCAAAGATTTCCAAAGAATTTGACTTCACCCAGACATGTTCACTTTTCTCTACAGCTCCTTAATCGCTAAATCCTATGAATATCGATCCCGACAGTGTCGCCATCCACCGGCGTCGCCCGGGCCCAGGTGGTGGTGGCCCCGTGAGAAGCGCTTTAACTTTGTTCCGAGTTCCTTCGACATTGTCATCGCCTCTACTTTAATCTCACGAGAGAATTGACAAACCTTTTGCAACGAGCCCCGCCTCACCCACGTCGACTTCAATATGAAAGCTAGTTCTCCTAACATTATTTTTACCATAGTTCTCAATGAAATGCATGAGAANTAAAGAGAGACACAAAAGATATTTTAGTCCTTTTATCTTGAATCATATAACCTCCAAGTCAAAGATTTCCAAAGAATTTGACTTCACTCAGACATGTTCACTTTTCAGCTCCTTAATCGCTAAATCCTATGAATATCGATCTCGACAGTGGCGCCATCCACGGGCGTCGCCCGGGCCCAGGTGGTGTTGGCCCCGTGAGAAGCGCTTTAACTTTGTTATGAGATCTCATGAGAGAATTGACGAAGCTTTTGCAACGAGCCCCGCCTCACCCTCGTCGACTTCAATATGAAAGCTAGTTCTCCTAACATTATTTTTACCATAGTTCTCAATGAAATGCATGAGAAGGATGTGAATCAACTTCTAGATTCCAAAATGTGGTTTTAAAGATTTTGTTTATGGCTAATTGGCATCTGCCAACTTGTCATAAACTATGCTACACAGAAATGAATGTACCATCAATTTTTATTTTTCAGATGGTAGATAAGAAAGCTCTCTATTAACAAAATTTTTTATGTGCGGGCTCCTGATATAGCTCTACGTGTGGCGGAAGTTACTTCTGAGTTATTTTTATGTTATTTCTGAGTTATTTTCAATAATATCGAAATAACCCAAAAATAAAGATCGCGGGTTATTTCTAGGTTATTTCAGGATTATTGAAAATAACCCAAAATAACCTGAAAATAACTCGATAATAATCTACGCCGCACATAGAGGTAAGTCAGGAGTCCAGACAGAAAAAGCGCTACTCTATTAACCCAATACAATGCACGCACTTCTTAATAAAAATGGAGTGGCATGTATGTGTGCAACATTTAAATTTATCCGGCTATAATACATACGTGCGCTCTATAATGTTAGCATCGACCACCTCGATGCTTGTTGGCTCTTTTGCTATGGTTCAATTTGGCTTAAGCCTTCGCATAGAATAGCTAATGGATGAGAAGCACTATCGCTTATCTCTACAACTATAATGAAAATGAGTCACATATAATGCTGGTGATGGGAACTCCTCTCTTTCATAATACTTGTTTTGGAGGCTACAATCCTTTTTCAGGTTGAAGTAATACTATTTATAATATATTTGGTTTCTTGAACTTAACTAAATTTAACTCAATCATCATTAAGAATCACTAAAAACCTCCAAAAAGACCTATTAAAATCTGCTTCTAACAATTATAATGTTATTTCAAATTTCTCTCTATTTTGGGAGTATATTGATTGCATTTTTTGAGAAGATTTGAAAGATTTCTTATTGTATGTTACCAAAATAATGAACCACCAAAACTTGTAAGGTTTTAGACTATTTATAAAATTTGAATGGCTTACTTTGATTGACATGAAATGAAAGAGTCACATAAAATCAAAATTAACTAAAATAAAATTGTTAGGTCTAATAGGAAAAAATTCTAGGCAAATAAGATTGAGAGAGATATTTTGAGTTCTTTTGAAATAATTGAGTTGTTGAAACAAAAATATTGCCCCTAGAACCATAAAATGGTATTTAATTATCAAATAATTTCTATTGGAAAAGCAAGTAGGTAGGTAAGTGCTTGATTATTTTTAATAAAAAAATATTGGGACATTTCAACTTCCACGCTATGTGCCCTCAGGAAAAGTGTCTTTTAAAAGATTTACAAAATACTTTAGGTTTTCTCTCGAAAATTAGAGTCATTCATATAATGCTGGTCATTATAATTCCTTTAGAGGAATCATGAATTTGAGTTTTACTGTGTGTTTATTCGAGCTTTTTAAGCCAGATTTTTCTCCAAACAGCATTTCTATTTGGTTTGGTTTGTGTGTTTCATCAATTCGGTCCGAAACAAGGTTTTCAATTACTGTAAAATTGTGACTGGGTATTCAACCTTGTGTTCCGCAGTTCTGAAATAAAAAAAAATGATGTGGTCTGCGATTCTTTTGTCATTTTGCTCTCGCCCGAGCATTCTTTCTCTCTCACGCCCTAGGCATTCCAGTGGGTTATCTCTCCTTCTGCTCTCAAGCCCCAGCAATCGATCTCATCCACCCTTATGTGTTGAAATGTGTGTATGATCGAACTCATTTTAAAAGAAAATCGGAAGGGTGTATGATCGAACTCATTTAAAAACAAATACGATCAATTAAAAAAGGATTAAAAGATTTGAAGAGAACTCAAAAGAGGATCCACTGGTCTTGGTTGGTATCCAATTAAAAACACCATAGATGCATCAGCAGATTGGTGGAAGGAGAAATTAGAGGTCAAATCTATTTTAAGACATATTTAAATTTTCATGGCATGCAAACTTATTATATTTAACTTCTTCCTTCTAATTATATGAATGACAGGTTGTGCTAAATGCAAAGAAATTAAAGTTTGGTGAAATTGAACAAGAGTTAGAGGAGATGTTAGATGTTATGTTTGTTGGGATTGTTGTGACTGGTGAACATTATTGGACAGCTCAAGGTTCAAAAGAGGTAGAGATAGCCTGATTTCCCTTGCCACCTCGAGGTTGGATGACTCCTACGTAAAGTTCATCTTAAAGTTTCACATAGTAACTCATGGTTGATTGTCAGAACAGGAAATTATTATGTAGTGGATGTCAGATATCCACTGCAACAAAGATTTTTAAGATCATTTTCCAACACAAGTTATCATATTCCTAACTTCGAAAGAGCTAGTCAAGTAGTACAGGGACGAAAAGAAGTGTTTAATAAGCGTCATTCGAAACTACGAGGCGTGATTGAGAGCTTTTGGAGTTTGGAAAAAAAATGAGTTATTCTAAGAGACATACCTACATATTCATTTGATAAACATGTTAGAATTCTCGTCGCAACAATGACATTTCATAATTGCATACGTCGTCATTCTTCACATTTCAACATCGACTTCACAAGTGTCGATGATAACGATTAGTGCCTTTGAAAGTATATGAATATTACTTGGGTGAATCGATGATAAAAACTGATGATGATATCATTAATAGCAATGTAGGTGATGGAGAAGGTGCATATGAGATGACTGTGTCATGAGAGCATATCACTGATGCTTCAGTTAATTTTTTATTTAATAATATATGCATGATTGGTTTACTTGTCATATTATGTAATGTATTCAAAGAAAGTTATTATTTTTTAGAGCATAATTGTGTGAATCAGTGTTATGTATGCATGTGGTTTCAATGTAGATCAAGTTACAATTTTGCATTACGAAGTTGCTACCTTTACTTGTTCAATCTTCTATTTGTTTCATATATTTCTCTTCGTCTTTAATCACTTCTTGTTTATTGATGGTGGTGGGGTTTCTTGTGAGAATCTTAACACTCAAGTGGATTTTGGCATCATAGCAATAGCTTGGCTTGCCATATCTGCCTATTTGGATTATTAGATTTGTTTTGTTACTGAAAGCTTATGACAATTTTGCTCTCATTTGATTTTGTAATCGTAGAATTGTTTTTATTATTGTTTATGTTGTTTTTGTTTTAGCGATGATGTAATTTAGAGGACAAACTGTGCTAGTTTATGTGTTTTTGGTATACAAACTAGTCTATCTACCTAGGATACAATTTATGTTGAACTTATATTATATGATTATTTTGAGGACAGAAAACTAGGTTAATGTTCTTAAATTCTCTTATGGAATTGTGTTCAATAAATACAACAACAACAACAACAAAGTCTTAATCCCACTACGTAGGGTTGGCTACATGAATCTTTTTTCTCCATTGCGTCCTATTTAGTGTCATATTTTCATTTAATTCTAATAAATTAAGANAAAGCTGCCCGAAAGGTGGAAGAGTCTCACATTCCAAACACTCGTTCATTCGCATGTGCTCAAGATTGTAGATTAAATTGGCATTATACATCCTCGAAAAATTTTTGAGCATTCAAAATTTGCACGTAGCACATCTGTCCACATGATAAATGCACCAACGCTTTTAGCCAATCTGTTGGTCCTAGCACAGGTGGTCGGCGAGGCGAAACGATGGACCTGCGGTACGGCCGGAATAACAAATTGTGAGGCGGTTGGAGCAGAAGAGGGAATTTGGCTGACCGATGGGGGGCCAGCACGACCGATAGAGCTCAGCCGATATGCTGCCGGCATGACAAAAAAAGTGTGGCCGTTGGGGTAAGCAGCAAACGTGACTAATGGAGTCTGCTGGCTGGTAAGCGGCTAGATCTAA
>JXCR01127278.1:18018-31313 GCA_002079205.1 Phalaenopsis hybrid cultivar
ATAGTTCTCAATGAAATGCATGAGAAGGATGTCAATCAACTTCTAGATTTCAAAATGTGGTTTTAAAGATTTTGTTTATGGCTAATTGGCATCTGCCAACTTGTCATAAACTATGCTACATAGAGATGAATGTACCATCAATTTTTATTTTTCAAATGGTAGATAAGAAAGCTCTCTATTAACAAAAATTTTATGTGCGGACTCCTGACGTACCTCTACGTGCGACAGAAGTTACTTCTGAGTTATTTTCAAGTTATTTCTGAGTTATTTACAATAATATCAAAATAACCCAAAAATAACCTGCTGAAATAACCCAGAAATAATCTGAAAATAACTCAAGAATAACCTACGCCGTATATAGAGGTAGGTCAGGAGTCCGGACAGAAAAAACGCTCCTCTATTAACCCAATACAATGCACGCACTTCTTAATAAAAATGAAGTGGCATGGATGTGTGCAACATTTAAATTTATCCGGCTATGATACGTACGTGCGCTCTATAATGTTAGTATCGACCACCTCAGTGCTGGTTGGCTCATTTGCTATGGTTCAATTTGGCTTAAGCCTTCCCATAGAATAGCTAATGGATGAGAAGCACTATCGCTCATCTCTACAACTATGATGAAAATGAGTCACATATAATGTTGGTGATGGGAACTCCTCTCTTTCATAATACTTGTTTTTGGAGGCTACAATCCTTTTTAGGATTGAAGTAATATTATTTATAATATATTTGGTTTCTCGAACTTGACTAAATTTAACTCAATCATCATTAAGAATCACTAAAAACCTCCAAAAAGACCTATTAAAATCAGCTTCTAACAAGTATAATGGTGTTTCAAAATTCTCTCTATTTTCGGAGTATATTGATTGCATTTTTTTTAGAAGATTTGAAAGATTTCTTATCGTATGTTACCTAAATAATGAACCACCAAAACTTGTGAAGTTTTAGACTATTTATAAAATTTGAATGACTTACTTTGATTGACATGAAATGAAAGAGTCACATAAAATCAAAATTAACTAAAGTAAAATTGGTAGGTCTAATAGGAAAAATTTCTAGAAAAATAAGATTGAGAGAGAGATTTTGAGTCTTTTGAAATAATTGAAATGTTGAAACAAAAATATCGCCCCTAGAACCGTAAAATGGTATTTAATTATCAATTAATTTCTATTGGAAAAGCAAGTAGGTAGGTAAGTGCTTGATTATTTTTAATAAGAAAATATTAGGACATTTCGACTTCCACGCTATGTGCCCTCAGGAAACATGTATTTTAAAAGATTTGGAAAATACTTTAGGTTTTCTCTCGAAAATTAGAGTCATTCATATAATGATGGTCATTATAATTCCTTTAGAGGAATCATGAATTTGAGTTTTACTGTGTCGTAGAATATCTTCCCTTCCCTTCTTCTTCTCCTGAGTTGTTCGCACGGGATTTGGAACTCGATTTTCTTTTTTATGGAATTATTTCATGAGATTTTTCAAAGAGCAAGGTTTGCTATGAGATTATTCGGTTGAGTTGTTGAATTATGCTATCATTTGTTGGGATTTGGAACTCGGTTATTCATACTTCTTTCGCCATTTGGAATTCTTGTGTTGTGTAGTTGAATTTAGCTATCCTCCTCTCTTTTTTGTGCGTGAGTCAAGGAATAATACAGGTGACCCAAATCCCGATTCGCGATTCTACAGCAACCTTGTATGCTAGATATTTGAATTGATACTGTGGAATACAAACCCGAATCCACTTTGAATCTCAATTATTTAAGGATGTGGATGAAAATATGAAAAGGCATGAGAATAAATAATACTATCTTGTTATGAATTAGAAGTGTGGCATTATTTCTCTAACTCTCTATTTTAGCTTTAAAATTTTGAATGAATGATATGAGATGCATATATGCATACGTATAAAATAGAAGAACAATGTTTTTTTTTTTCTTTCTGAATTGATTGCATTTACTAATTACATAAGGAAACTAGGTGGAGTGTCACAGCTAGCTATCATTACAAATGTGGGATGGATAAGAAATTATATTTGAATATAATTAGTTTGGTATTAATCAATTTCTTTTTTCTTATATAAGATGAATTTTTTTAGCAGTGACATAGCTAGTTCTTGTTACAAATTTGCACATTGTCTACATAGCTGGAGTGGAGCTCTTTATCCTTGTCTATATAGCTGAAGTGGAGATCATTAGTTGCCTATGTGGTCCTGTAAATTCATTTATTTAAAACAAGCATGCCTCTTTGCTTAATGGTTCTTCATAAATGTCAAGCTTATTAGATTGAAAATGGTATCATGTTTTTTTTTTTAAGTTATATGCTATTTGCTTATGTCAGAAAATGGGCAATACAAGAGATGGCGCAACATCTGTTATCTGAGACAAAGAAACAATATTATTTTCTTGAGATACATGTATGTAAAAAATAGAATTAGGTAATAGGCCAACAACACATTTCAACACATAAGGTTGGCGTAATATTATAGATAATTTACAAAAGAAAACCGGAAGGGTGTATGATCGAACTCATTTAAGACAAATGAGATCAATTAAAAAAGGACTAGAAGATTTGAAGAGAACACAAAAGAGGATCCACTGGTCTTGGTTGGTATCCAATTAAAAACACCATATATGCATCAGTAGATTGGTGGAAGGAGAAATTAGAGATCAAATCTATTTTAAGACATATTTAAATTTTCATGGCATGCAAACTTATTATACTTAACTTTTTCCTTCTGATTATATGAATGAAAGGTTGTGCTAAATGCTAAGAAATTAAAGTTTGGTGAAATTGAACTAGAGCTAGAGGAGAAGTTAGATGTTATGTTTGTTGGGATTGTTGTGACTGGTGAACATTATTGGACAGCTCAAGGTTCAAAAGAGCCAGAGATAGCCTGATTTCCTCTGCCACCTCCAAGTTGGATAACTCTTTGTAAAGTTTTTCTTAAAGTTTCACATAGTAACTCATGGTTGATTGTCATAACAGGGAATTATTATGTAGTGGATGTCGGATATCCACTGCAACGAAGATTTTTAAGATCATTTCCCAACACAGGATATCATATTCCTGGCTTTGAAAGAGCTAGTCAAGTAGTACGGGGACGAAAAGAAATGTTTAATAACCGTCATTCGAAATTGTGAGGTGTGATTGAGAGGGCTTTTGGAGTTTGGAAAAAAAAAATGGTTTATTCTAACAGACATACCGGCATATTCATTTGATAAACATGTTAGAATTGTCGCCGCAGCAATGACATTTCATAATTGCATACGGCGTCATTCTTCACATTTCAACATCAACTTCACAAGTGTCGATGATAACGATTAGTGCCTTTGAAAGCATATGAATATCACTTGGGCAAATCGATGATACAAACTGATGATAATATCATTAATAGCAATGTAAGTGATGGAGAAGGTGCATATGAGATGACTGTGTCATGAGAGCATATCACTGTTGCTTTAGTTAATTTTTCATTTAATAATATATGCATGATTGGTTTACTTGTTATATTATGTAATGTATTCGAAGAAAGTTATTATTTTTTAGAGCATAATTGTGTGAATCAGTGTTATGTATGCAAGTGGTTTCAGTGTAGATCAAGTTACAATTTTGCATTACGAAGTTGCTACCTTTACTTGTTCAACCTTCTGTTTGTTTCATATATTTCTCTTCGTCTTTGATCACTTCTTGTTTATTGATGGCGGTGGGGTTTCTTGTGAGAATCTTACCACTCAAGTGGATTTTGGTATCATAGCAATAGCTTGGCTTGCCATATCTACCTATTTGCATTATTAGATTTGCTTTGTTACTGAAAGCTTATGACAATTTTGCTCTCATTTGATTTTATAATCGTAGCATTGTTTTTATTATTTTTTATGTTGTTTTTGTTTTAGCGATGATGTAATTTAGAGGACAAACTGTGCTACTTTATGTGTTTTTGGTATACAAACTCATCTATCTACCTAGGATACAATTTATGTAGAACTTATGTTATATGATTATTTTGAGGGCAAAAAATTAGGTTAATGTTCTTAAATTCTCTTATGGTATTGTGTTCAATAAATAATATTAAAAATTGTCATTGGATTGACTACATAGGAAGCATTTTTAAATGTGTTTTCCAAACATAATTGTATTCTTGAAACAGAACTGCATTTGTATACTAAGGGCATTATAATCATTATGTCAATATACACTGTTTTCGGAACTGCTTTTTTCAAATATACGAACTGTTTCTGAAACACCAGCTTCTGAATAACAGATTTTCAACAGCAGCTTCTGAAACCAACTTTTCTACAACAATAGCCGAAACAAATGCATCCTTAATGACACTAAAAGCTCAAGCATTGTTACAATTTGTTGAAGCAGTGCATTAATCAAGTAATGTTAATGTTCCAAATTTCTTTTGGGACCTCTACATACATACCACCCAATTCCTACATATTTACGTATTGATTATATATATATATATATATATATATATATANGTTTGCTATGTGATTATTCTGTTGAGTTGTTGAATTATGCTATCATTTGTTGGGATTTGGAACTCGGTTATTTATACTTCTTTCGCCATTTGGAATTATGTTATGAGATTCTTCTGATGTGTAGTTGAATTTAGCTATCTTCCTCTCTTTTTTGTGCGTGAGTCAATGAATAATACAGGTGACCCAAATCCTAATTCGCGATTCTACAGCAACCTTGTATGCTAGATATTTGATTTGATACTGTGGAATACAGACCCGAATCCACTTTGAATCTCAATTATTTAAGGATATGGATGAAAATATGAAAAGGCATGAGAATAAATAATACTATCTTGTTATGAATTAGAAGTGTGGCATTATTTCTCAGAATTGATTTGCATTTACTAATTACATAAGGAAACTATGTGGAGTGAGACAGCTAGCTATCATTACAAATGTGGGATGGATAAGAAATTATATTTGAACATAATTAGTTTGGTATTAATCAATTTCATTTTTCTTATATAAGATGAATTTTTTTAGCAGTGACATAGCTAGTTCTTATTACAAATTTGCACATGGTCTACATAGCTGGAGTGGAGCCCTTTATCCTTGTCTATATAGCTGAAGTGGAGATCTTTAGTTGCCTATGTGGTCCTGCTGGAAATTCATTTATTTAAAACAAGCATGCCTCTTTGCTTAATGGTTTTTCATAAATGCCAAGCTTATTAGATTGAAAATGGTATCATGTTTTTTTAGTTATATGCTCTTTGCTTAATTTTTTGAACTTATGTTAGCAAATGGGCAATACAAGAGATGGCGCAACATCTGCTATCTGAGACAAAGAAACAATATTATTTTCTTGAGATTTATGTATGTAAAAAATTGAATTAGGTAATAGGCTAACAACACATTTCAACGCATAAGATTGGTGTAATATTATAGATAATTTACAAAAGAAAACCGAAAGGGTGTATGATCGAACTCATTTAAAAAACAAATGAGATCAATTAAAAAAGTACTAGAATATTTGAAAAGAACTCAAAAGAGGATCCACTGGTCTTGGTTGGTATCTAATTAAAAACACCATAGATGCATCAGCAGATTGGTGGAAGGAGAAATTAGAGGTCAAATCTATTTTAAGACATATTTAAATTTTCCTGGCATGCAAACTTATTATAGTTAACTTCTTCCTTCTGATTATATGAATGACAGGTTGTGCTAAATGCTAAAAAATTAAAGTTTGGTGAAATTGAACTAGAGCTAGAGGAGAAGTTATATGTTATGTTTGTTGGGATTGTTGTGACTGGTGAACATTATTGGACAGCTCAAGGTTCAAAAGAGCTAGAGATAGCCTGATTTCCCCTGCCACCTCCAGGTTGGATAACTCCTCCGTAAAGTTCATCTTAAAGTTTCACATAGTAACTCATGGTTGATTGTCAGAACAGGGAATTATTATGTAGTGGATGTCGGATATCCACTGCAACGAAGATTTTTAAAATCATTTTCCAAGACAAGATATCATATTCCTGACTTTGAAAGAGCTAGTCAAGTAGTACGGGGACGAAAAGCAATGTTTAATAAGCGTCATTTGAAACTGCGAGACGTGATTGAGAGGGCTTTTGGAGTTTGGAAAAAAAATGGGTTATTATGAGAGACATACCTACATATTCATTTGATAAACATGTTAGAATTGTCGCCGCAACAATGACATTTCATAATTGCATACGGCGTCATTCTTCACATTTCAACATCGACTTCGCAAGTGTCGATGATAACGATTAGTGCCTTCGAAAGTATATAAATATCACTTGGGTGAATCGATGATAAAAACTGATGATGACATCATCAATAACAATGTAGGTGATGGAGAAGGTGCAGATGAGATGACTGTGTCATGAGAGCACATCACTGATGCTTTAGTTAATTTTTGATTTAATAATATATGCATGATTGGTTACTTGTTATATTTTGTAATGTATTCGAAGAATGTTATTATTTTTAGAGCATAATTGTGTGAATCAGTGTTATGTATGCAAGAAGTTTAAGTGTAGATCAAGTTACAATTTTGCATTACAAAGTTGCTACCTTTACTTGTTCAATCTTCTATTTGTTTCATATATTTCTCTTCGTCTTTGATCACTTCTTATTTATTGATGGCGGTGGGGTTTCTTGTGAGAATCTTACCACTCAGGTGGATTTTGGTATCATAGCAATAGCTTGGCTTGCCATATCTGCCTATTTGCATTATTAGATTTGTTTTGTTACTGAAATCTTATGACAATTTTGCTCTCATTTAATTTTGTAATCGTAGCATTGTTTTTATTATTGTTTATGTTGTTTTTGTTTTAGCAGTGATTTAATTTAGAGGACAAACTGTGCTACTTTATGTGTTTTTGGTATACAAACTCGTCTATCCACCTAGGATACAATTTATTTTGAACTTATATTATATGATTATTTTGAGGGCAGAAAACTAGGTTAATGTTTTTAAATTCTTTTATGGTATTGTGTTCAATAAATAATATTATAAATTGTCGTTGGATTGACCGCATAGGAAGCATTTTTAAATGTGTTTTCCAAACATAATTGTATTCTTGAAACAGAACTATGTTTGCATACCAATGGGCATTATAATCATTATGTCAATATACACTGCTTTTGGAACTATTTTTTTCAAATATACGAACTGTTTCTGAAGCACCAGCTTCTGAATAACAGATTTTCAACAGCAGCTTTTGAAACCAACTTTTCTACAGCAATAGCCGAAACAAATGCACCCTTAATGACATTAAAAGCTCAAGCATGGTTACAATTTGTTGAAGTAGTACATTAATCAAGTAATGTTAATGTTCCAAATTTCTTTTGGGACCTTTACATGCATACCACCCAATTCCTACGTATTTACGTATTGATTATATTTATATATATATATANTTTTTAAAAAGTGAAATACACAGTTTCATGCATGGATATGTATGTAAAAATTGAGGTGTGAAGCTGCAACAAGATGCATCAATTTAGTATATTTTAAAGACTAACTAAATCCTCATAATTATATAAAGAACCATAATAGTTATTTTTAATAATTAAGTTGCTCTTATTATATGTAATTATAGCATTTCATATATATCAAATATTAAAGAAACATGAATAAATGCCAAGGCTAATAATAACATCATTGTATTAAGCATATATATGATCTTATGACTTCATACAATTTGTTGAAAATAATAATTAAGTATTCTTCCTTTGTATTCTAAACATGAACATTTGCACAATATATTTATTTACAGGTAATAAGTTATCTGGCAAGATGTGTGGTTTATTAGGCTTTGTGCTCGCCCTTGTTGCACCTATATTTATAATTTATTTCAAGTAAAATGAATTAGTTAAAGAAATTAATAAGATATGAATATGAAATTATGATCAGACTAATAATTTGTAATTTTTTTTATAAAACAATAATAATTTAATAATGTCATATGTGCGATGGTGCAGTTCTTCTGAAGTTGTACATTTATATTTTGTCATTTTAATATGATTGTATAATAATTTGACAATCATGATGATGAAATAAAGATGCATATTATAACATAGATGAATGCATCTCAAAGTCTTTTGTATTTACATATTTAACACGTAAACATTCACATTTACAGTCATACCACTCAAATCTTCGACATGACATCAAAAATAGCACCGCCGTACATAAAATACACATTTTCATGCATAAGTTTATGATATAAAGGTATTATAAGTATAAATGGCCAGATCAACCTGATTATGCTAAAACAAAAGCAATTAAAGCAATCCAACAAAGAATGCCAATAATTCCGAGCTCTTTGCATGGGATGCAACTAGGAGCTGAAAGCAAAAAATGAACATACATAACACAGCTTATAAATATAGATTAAGAGTTTAAAGATACTAACAAAGTTTATGCTCCCGTCTAAAATTCTCAATGCCTGCTTGGCGGCTTGTACTTTGACAATTTGGAAGCATTGCCTTCATTTCTATTCTTTTTAAGGTAACCACTCAGGGCTGCCTTAGCCTTCGACCACTGCTGCTCAGACTCAGCATTCCTCATGAAGACGCAAACTTCACCAAAATTGATCTCCGGTCTCTCGTTCCTTCGTTCCTGGACACCACTTGTTTGGCCTTCACTATGTTTGTCTTGCACGGATGACGAAGATTCTTTCTTGTTTTTTTTTAAGTCTTCAGCACAGATAGGTGGCTTTGGAATTATTTCTGGAGAAATCTGTGCAATCTGTGGTGTTNATGTTTGGCCTTCACTATGTTTGTCTTGCACGGATGACGAAGATTCTTTCTTGTTATTTTTTAAGTCTTCAGCACAGATAGGTGGCTTTGGAATTATTTCTGGAGAAATCTGTGCAATCTGTGGTGTTNTCATCGCTTTGGACAACGGACCAAAGATATCACACCTTTTAATAATTTGATCACCCAAAGTCCCACTTCTGTCACTAGAGCTATTACCACTAAAACTAAAATTTGTCGTTGGATTGATTGCATAGGAAGCATTTTTAAAAGTGTTTTCCAAACATAATTGTATTCTTGAAACAGAACTGCGTTTGTATACTAAGGGCATTATAATCATTATGTCAATATACACTGCTTTTGGAATTGTTCTTTTCAAATATACGAACTGTTTCTGAAACACCAGCTTCTGAATAACAGATTTTCAACAGCAGCTTCTGAAACCAACTTTTCTACAGCAATAGCCGAAACAAATGCATCCTTAATGACATCAAAACCTCAAGCATTGTTACAATTTGTTGAAGTAGTACATTAATCAAGTACTGTTAATGTTCCAAATTTCGTTTGGGACCTTTACATACATGCCACCCAATTCCTATATATTTAGGTATTGATTATATTTTTCTTTTTATTTATACCACCTAAATCTTTCATGCCACATCAAAAGCGCCCCCATTTTATGTTTTTAAAAAGTGAAATATACAGTTTCATGCATGGATATGTATGTAAAAATTGAGGTGTGGAGCTGTAACAAGATGCATCAATTTAGTATATTTTAAAGACTAATTAAATCCTCATAATTATATAAAGAACCATAATAGTTATGTTTAATAATTAAGTTGCTCTTATTATATGTAATTATAGCATTTCATATATATCAAATATTAATGCAACATGAATAAATGCCAAAGCTAATAGTAAAATCATTGTATTAAGCATATATATGATTTTATGACTTCATACAATTTGTTGAAAATAATAATCAAGTATTCTTCCTTAATAATAAGTTCTCTGGTAAGATGTGTAATTTATTAGGCTTTGTGCTCACCTTTGTTGCACCTATATTTATAATTTATTTCAAGTTAAATGAATTAGCTAAAGAAATTAATAAGATATGAATATGAAATTATGATCAGACTTATAATTTGTAATTTTTTTATAAAACAATAATAATTTAATAATGTCATATGTCTGATGGTGCAGTTCTTCTGAAGTTGTACCTTTATATTTTGTCATTTTAATATGATTGTATAATAATTTGACAATCATGATGATGAAATAAATATGCATATTATAACATAGATGAATGCATCTCAAAGTCTTGTATTTACATATTTAACACCTAAACATTCATATTTACAGTCATACCACTCAAATCTTCGACATGACATCGAAAATAGCACCCGCCGCTATCTTTTTCCTGTTTGTACATAAAATACACATTTTCATGCATAAGTTTATGACATAAAGGTATTATAAGTATAAATGGCCAGATCAACCTGATTATGCTAAAACAAAAGCAATTAAAGCAATCCAATAAAGAATGCCAATAATTCCGAGCTCTTTGCATGGGATGCAACTAAGAGCTGAAAGCAAAAAATGAACATACATAACACAGCTTATAAATATAGATTAAGAGTTTAAAGATACTAACAAAGTTTATGCTCCCGTCTAAAATTCTCAATGCCTGCTTGGCGGCTTGCACTTTGACAATTTGGAAGCATTGCCTTCATTTCTATTCTTTTTAAGGTAACCACTCAGGGCTGCCTTAGCCTTCGACCACTGCTGCTCAGACTCAGCATTCCTCATGAAGACGCAAACTTCACCAAAATTGATCTCCGGTCTCTCGTTCCTTCGTTCCTGGACACCACATGTTTGGCCTTCACTATGTTTGTCTTGCACGGATGACGAAGATTCTTTCTTGTTTTTTTTTAAGTCTTCAGCACAGATAGGTGGCTTTGGAATTATTTCTGGAGAAATCTGTGCAATCTGTGGTGTTTTTTGCTTTGATTTCTCTGCACAAGTTTTGGAGATTTTTGTCGGAATGGTGCCCGATGCAGCATTGGCCTCCAACGTTTCTGTAGATGCTGATGTTGAGCCTGATAGAACATTGGAGATGTCGAATGAGCTGCTGCTTCTTCCTCCAACAAGGTCTTTCCATGAAGATTTTTGTAGCCATGATTGTCCATATGATGGTTGAGCATAACTCATGTTTGATGTATTTTGGCTTTCAACATTTTGAGTTTCAACCTGTATTGTTGGAGTAATATGTGCAAAATGAGGTACTTCTTTGTTTGATTTCTCCCCGAAAGATTCTGGTTTTTGCAATGTGATGGTATCTAATTCAGTGTCCTTTGGCATTTCTGGGGATACGGACGGAAGGTTTGATAACACATTGGAAATGCTGAATGAACTGCTTCCTTTTCCTCTAACAAGGTCTTTCCATGAAGATTTCTGCAGCCAAGACAGGCCTTCTGCTGGCAGAGCATAACTCAAGTTTGGTTTGCTTCGTTTTTCAGAATTTGGAGCTTCAGTGGAAATCATGGGAGCGCTAGCATGGCCATCTGAGCTTATAAGGGGAGTGGATGGCACAGGCTCAGCTAAAATAGAAGTAAATTTCTGGTCTACGGCTATCATAGGATCGGGTTTAGGAAGTCCATCAGCTGATATTGGACGGGTTTTCTTTTTTGGCTTGATAGAAGATGCATTGGTGACATCAAATTTCTTCCTTTTGGCAGAATCTGCTTTATTTTGGACTAATCTACCTTCCAAAGATTGCGGGTTGCCAGATACAAATTCCTAAAAAATGATGATGTGAAAGTCAAAAATGACTTCAAAATTTGTAATTTTTAATATTCATTGTCAAATTATATATCAAATAATTAGGTAAAAATTAATTGCAAAATCTGTAATTTTTAACAGTTAAGCATAAATGTAATATTTCTAACAGTAATGCATAAACGTAATAGTCATTATGAAATTTTATATTAAAAAATTGGTGCATGGCAGTGTAACATTCCATTATCTGAACCACTCAATAGTGATAGGAGTTGAAATTCTCACCTTAAGCTTTATAAATTTGGGGCAATGGCATCCCAACACTCGAAGGTATAACAGTTGAACATGAAACATAAAAAAAATCAGCTAAATTTATTTTTGTTTGAAATGAGAACAATAAAAATAACCAAGACTATAAGACGAAGCAAAAACTTCAAATACATCATTTTATCAGCGAAATATCCTAAAATGTCAAATATATTCACTTGCAATATTGATTTTGACCTTTTATTTGGGTGGAAAATTTGGCTTGCATAATTTTCTCCTCCTTCCTCTTCCTGTTATTGTTTGTACTTTATACTGCTATTTAAAAGTGAATTGTGATTTCAAGTTTCAATAAAATAAAATATTCACCTTTGATTCAAAATATGAGCAAAAAACTCTCAGCAATAAAAGAACCACAGGTAAAATGTGTGATAGTAAAATTTTGATTATCATATTAATTTTCGAATGTGAAGGGCCCATATTTATGTATATTTTGTTGCGACAAAATCATGGTTTTTTTTTTCTTTTTTTTTTTTTTTGGGCTCACACAACATTTCTTAGTTGTTTGTGCTATGTTCCTTTGGGATTAGTTGTAAAAAATATTTAAAACATATTATCACGTTCCAGAAAATGCATTCTAAATTATTGTTATAATGTTACTTGTTATTTATTCAAGTGAAAAGACTGCATAAAGTCAGTTTGATCTCTGAATTGAACTTATTTACACAAAAATTGATCTTACCTTCAAAAAATTTTATAGTATTGTGTGCCATCAAAAGGTACGTGTTTCTAAGATACCAAAAGGATGTTAAACTCAATTAAATCATGCACACACGTCCTAAATTTGGATCAACTAGAATGGCATGTGATTTGTTCATTACAGACAATCACAAAGCACATACTTTATCACCTGTTTTGGCTGAGTAAACTTTCAAACTTATATAATCACTTATGCTTTAATTTCCTCTCTCTCTCTCTCTCTCTCTCAATACTCTTTTTTCAGAGATGAGCATTATAATTTTTTAAGTAGATTGAATTCAACTAGCACAAATGCTATATGCATGGATGTGTATTCATATAAATGAAGAAAGAATTATCTATGCACATGAAATTTGGATGTAATTTATAACATTGATAAATTGTTAAAAAGCATTGTGCTCTATGTCGTTGAAGTGTTTGCAATATCAAGAAAATACTCTAAATTATTTAAAATACACTGCTCCTTTATATATTACCTTTTAATCATATTTCTGATGCATTTATTAAAGACAATTAATTACCAAATAAAAATTTGTGTTTATGAAATAGCAAACCATGACTTCTTTAATGCAAGCTCATATTTATCCTTATTTTCTTGATGTTAACTTTTGTACTTATATAGTTTCTTTCTTCTATAGGTTGAATTCAATTGATCTTTATTTTATGACTTTCAAACTCAAAAGTTTAATCTCTTCATTCAAACTATGTATTCATAAAAGCCTCTTACAATTAGAGTCTTGAATGTCT
>JXCR01127278.1:39791-68692 GCA_002079205.1 Phalaenopsis hybrid cultivar
ATGTTTTTCGCTGATGATGTCCTTCTTGTTGATAAGACTAAAGAAATAATTCAGGAAAAACTTGAATTATGGAGGTCTACATTGGAGTCTAAAGGCCTTCATTATAGTAGAACTAAAACTGAATGCATGGAATGTAAATTTAGTAGTAGTAATTCTAGTGACAGAGTTATAACTATGGGTGATTAAATTATTAAAAAGTGTGAACGTTTTACATATATGGAGTCTATTGTTCAAAGTGATGGCAATATAGATGAGGATGTAATTAACAGAATTCAAGTTAGTTGGTTGAAGTGGAGGAATGTTTTGGGCCTATTGTGTGATAGAAAAGTACCGCTCAGACTAAAAGAAAAATTTTATAAGATGGTGGTGAGACTTGCAATGCTCTATGACACAAAATGTTGGCCTTTAAAAGAGAAGCATAAAATTAAGTTAAGTGTTGCCAAGATGAAAAAGCTTAGGTGGATGAGTGGTTTTACACTTAGAGATAAAATGCAAAATGAATATATTTGTGATAGGGTTGGTGTAGCTCGTATGGGGGACAAAATTAGATAGAGTCATCTTTGATGGTTTGGTCACGTTAAACACCGACCATCAGATGATCCGGTTAGGAGAGTAGATATCCGGATATTTTAGATTCGACTTATGTTAAGAAATGCAAACATAGACCTAGGAAGACTTAGGCATATTGTATTAAAAATGATCTTAATTTATTATAATTAAAAGAAAATATGATACTCAATAGGACGAAATAAAGAAAAAGAATTCATGTAGCTAACCCCACTTAGTGGGATGAAGGATTGTTGTTGTTGGTGGTGGTNATCTGAACCACTCAATAGTGATAGGAGTTGAAATTCTCACCTTAAGCTTTATAAATTTGGGGCAATGGCATCCCAACACTCGAAGGTATAACAGTTGAACATGAAACATAAAAAAAATCAGCTAAATTTATTTTTGTTTGAAATGAGAACAATAAAAATAACCAAGACTATAAGACGAAGCAAAAACTTCAAATACATCATTTTATCAGCGAAATATCCTAAAATGTCAAATATATTCACTTGCAATATTGATTTTGACCTTTTATTTGGGTGGAAAATTTGGCTTGCATAATTTTCTCCTCCTTCCTCTTCCTGTTATTGTTTGTACTTTATACTGCTATTTAAAAGTGAATTGTGATTTCAAGTTTCAATAAAATAAAATATTCACCTTTGATTCAAAATATGAGCAAAAAACTCTCAGCAATAAAAGAACCACAGGTAAAATGTGTGATAGTAAAATTTTGATTATCATATTAATTTTCGAATGCGAAGGGCCCCTCCTGAAGCATATTTATGTATATTTTGTTGCAAAAAAATCATGGTTTTTTTTTTCTTCTTTTTTTTTTTTTTGGGCTTACACAACATTTCTTAGTTGTTTGTGCTATGTTCCTTTGGGGTTAGATGTAAAAAATATTTAAAACATATTATCACGTTCCAGAAAATGCATTCTAAATCATTGTTATTATGTTACTTGTTATTTATTCAAGTGAAAAAACTGCATAAAGTCAGTTTGCAAAAATTGATCTTACCTTCAAAAAAATTTATAGTATTGTGTACCATCAAAAGGTACGTGTTTCTAAGATACCAAAAGGATGTTAAACTCAATTAAATCATGCACACACGTCCTAAATTTGGATCAACTAGAATGTCATGTGATTTGTTCATTACAGACAATCACAAAGCACATACTTTATCACCAGTTTTGGCTGAGTAAACTTTCAAACTTATATGATCACTTATGCTTTAATTTCCTCTCTCTCTCTCTCTCTCATTACTCTTTTTTTCTGAGAGAGCATTATAATTTTTGAAGTAGATTGAATGCTACTAGCACAAATGCTATATGCATGGATGTGTATTCATATAAATGACGAAAGAATTACCTATGCCCATGAAAGTTGGATGTAATTTATAACATTGATAAATTGTTAAAAAGACATTGTGCTCTATGTCGTTGAAGTGTTTGTAATATCAAGAAAATACTCTAAATTATTTAAAATACAGTGCTCCTTTATATATTACCTTTTAATCATATTTCTGATGCATTTATTAAAGACAATTAATTACCAAATAAAAATTTGTGTTTATGAAATAGCAAACCATGACTTCTTTAATGCAAGCTCATATTTATCCTTATTTTCTTGATGTTAACTTTTGTACTTATATAGTTTCTTTCTTCTATAGGTTGAATTCAATTGATCTTTATTTTATGACTTTCAAACTCAAAAGTTTAATCTCTTCATTCAAACTATGTATTCATAGAAGCCTCTTACAATTAGAGTCTTGAATGTCTACACCAGATTAACTACCAACACTTCTTTTAGCAGCGAAACCCATAAGATGCAAATGTCTTCATTTTATTAGTTATATATCTAAACTTTATGTCGATGGCATTGATTGATATAAAGTTAAGAACATTAATAGATATTTGGGCTGAGACAGAAAAAAGAGTACCTTCTCTAAAAAGTAGCAATGATGATATCCTATATGGTCACAATTTAAATGCCTAATACGAACATATATTGCACATAATGGCTAATGTTCTTATCCAAGTTAGCCTTTTGGTATTGATCCCTTCATCGACTGCTGATATTATCACAAATAATATTTCGCAACTCTTATCTAATTAGCCCCATTTGTGAACAAAATGATGATTATTTATCACAGCATTTTAATTTTCATTAACACATTCAGAGCGTGACTATATAATAGATAAGAGATTTCATACTTTTTATGCTAAAAAGGGGCAAGGATCAAAAGAAAATTCATTCGACTTTTTCACTAGGCTTCAACAGCAGCAACAAGCCTTTATACCATTCAGTGGGGTTGGCAACATGAATTTTTTTTCAACCTTTTTCAGTAGGCTTATCTTTTCTGTGCTATTGTTTTTTTTCCCTAACAGTTTTTTATAGATACCCTTGTCGTACTCATATCATTATATAGCTATTATTTTTAAATTTTAAAAAATATTAAAAATAATAAAATTGTCATTCCCAATCATTTAAGAGGTTGCAAAAAATAAAGATGGAAATACATCATTTATCTTGTACAAAATATTGGCATAATCATACACATTAATCGGTAGGTGACTCTAAAAATTCATGCCCTAGTCTCTCAATGTCGAAGAATGTTTTGGCATATTCCAAGTCAATTTTTTAGAAAGCAGATTAAGTTGCATTCAAAACACTATCCAAAGATTTCGCCTTTATTTTCAAAAACTTTATAATTTTGTTCAATCTTTTTCACAGGCATAAGCCCTTATGATTAATTACCCCTTCCCATTACAAATCATTTTTTTTTTTATTAAGGTTGGTCGTTTGGCGCTAAATACTAAGCGAATAGTAGCAACAATTAAGCTTTAGAATAAAGAAACCATTACCTTGAGCTTAGCGTGAATTGTGGAGAAATTGATAAAGAAACCAATCAATATTTCATGATTCTATTATCTCAAGCTATCATGAAAAACGGTGTACTTTATCAAAGAATGGAGTCAACCCAACATAATCGAAGGATCTTTGTCACCGACCATTGCTTTTTTTGTCCAATGAGGCATTGTAGACATGAGGTGATATTTTTAAAAAATATATACCTAATTTGAGTTTAACTAACAGAGACTTTTGTGTCATATCAAATGGACTCTATAATTCAAGTCTCAAATAACAGAAATATATTGAGGAACATAAGGAATACAACTATGATCAAAATATAGTTAAGCATTCGAGCCAGACCACCCGGTCAGAGGCTCTGGTCATAACCACAAAAATTGTGAAACCATTTGGTCAAACCACACAAATAAATAACTCGGGTCACGCCCTTACTAGCATAATTATTTTAAGAGTAAATATAGTAATATATTTGGTATGTTATTACGAGATTATATCAATCTAAAAGCCTATCATGCTCCAAAAAAGGTGGAAGAGGTTGGATGGAGTTTGATCTTTTGCATTATGTGAAAGAATTTCATTTGAGCATTTTTAGCTTTTTATAATCTTTTCTGATTTTTGATATTTTATTAAGACTTTGGTTTGAAGTGACTTGCTTTAAAATTCTTACGCATTTTGATGACATTATCTCCTATAAATGATATTTGCATTCAACACAACGATCATCGAAATATTTAAATTACTGAACCAATATTTGCAATTTAAGAGCTTAAATTTTGAAAAAAAACTCCTATGATTGAAATTCACTTTCAATATGATTATCATTGGGGATCCAATTATTTTTCAGTTAATTAGATTAAACAATGTCAACTCTACATCTTGCTTACATAGAATCGAGTTTGTAAACTAAAACTAATGATTATTGTTTAGCCTCAAGATTAAAGGTTGTCATTAAAGTGTGAGATTTCTTTATAGAAGACCTTCAAGTTTGCACGTATGAGTACGATAAAAATGACTTGATGAAATTTATAAGTGTTTGGTTCTCAACGTTGAATGATATCAATATATTCAATCAGATTAAGAGTCTGAATTTACCTCATTCTCCATTCACAATTTAGCTGTGGCTTGTCGCTTAAATATTTTCAAAAATATCAATCACTTTCAACTCTAATCATCGCAATGAGAATGATCGGTCTAATTAAATTGGGATCAATCTCATCAACTCTGATCTTTGTCAAGAGAATAAAGCAAGCTAAATGGGATTTAGTCTCATCAACTTTGATTATCTTCCGGAGGAGGATTGAACTGGCAAAATGAAAGCTCGGTTTCATAAACTCGATTCTTTTTAGGAGTAAATAAGGGCTACGTTGTAAATTCCGATCATTTCCAGAAGGAAGATTGGAATGGAACTTACGACATTGCCTTATATACAATATAATATGCTTGAGAGCATGTATAGCTTATTAATGCTTTCAAGTTTAAAAATACTTCAAGCTTTTGAGCCTGAACAATATTCTCAAATATTAGTAATTTCATGTATTGGTCACACTGTCATTGCCGAGTCTCAATCCTCGGATGTAAAAAGTGGATGGTTGAGGCGTAAAATTTGCCAACAAATCAAGATATG
Organism: Phalaenopsis hybrid cultivar; assembly: GCA_002079205.1. Classification (NCBI taxonomy): domain Eukaryota; kingdom Viridiplantae; phylum Streptophyta; class Magnoliopsida; order Asparagales; family Orchidaceae; genus Phalaenopsis; species Phalaenopsis hybrid cultivar. Next base: position 44,837 of record JXCR01127278.1, read on the forward strand.
AATTCTTTTGATCATTGTGTAAATGCTAAAGCGCCCCTCGGCAGCAACGCGTTGTATGATTTAAAAACAAAGAAAAGTGTGCAAGGGCCGCTACACTGACGCCTAGGTGAGATGTTAATTAAACAAGGGTTCCCACACTACGGACGGATATGGATAAAGAAGCTAGTCTATGAAATTAAAATTAGGATAGGTTCTTGGAATATAGACACTTTCATAGATAAATTAATGAGATTAGTTGATATTATGATTCATAGAAAGATAAATATCTTATGTATTCAAGAAACTAAATGGGTTGGAGAAATGGCTAAGAAGATTGATAGCTTAGGTTTTAAACTTTGGTATTCAGGTAAAAGTCACAAAAGAAATGGTGTAGTTGTAATTATTTATAGAAATTTGAAATATAATATTGTAAAAATTAATAGAATTAGAGATAGAATTATAGCCCTTAAGATTTTTGTTGATACTAAGATTTTTAATATTGTAAGTGTTTATGCTCTTCAAGTAGGTTTAGATATAAGTTCTAAAGAAAAATTCTGAAATGACCTAGAAGAATTAATACAAACGATACCTCTTGGAGAAAGAATTTTTATTGAAAGTGATTTAAATAAACATGTCGGTAGAGTGGTAGAAGATTTTAGAAATATTCATGATGACTATAATTTTAGAGTGATTAATGAAGAACGTAGAATCATATTAGATTTTGTTTTAGCGTATGATTTTGTTATTGTTAATATATTATTTAAGAAAAGATATAAGCATATTATTACTTATAATAATGGATCTAATAAAACAAAAATTGATTATTTTTTTATGAGAAGAGATTGTTGATAATGTAAAGATTGTAAGGTAATTCCAAGAGAATTTAAATACCCGACATCGATTATTAATTCTAAATTTTTAAGACGATGAGTTGTAAAATAAAAATTATTAGAAATCATTATCGTAGAATTAGATGATGACACCTAAAAGACGCAAATAAAATTACTTTTATAAGTAAACTTCAAGATTTCAAATTTTGGAATGTTCATAAAGAAACAAATTTTATATAGAATAAAGTAACTAACACTATTAAATAAGTGACAAAAGACACACTTGGAGAGTCAAAACAAAAATTTCTATAAATAAAAGTAGTTTGTGGTGCAATAATAGTATGCAAGAAAAGATAAAACATAAGAAAGTATATTCTAAAAATTGGTTAAAAATAAAAGCTTGAAGAACTGGGAAAAATATAAAATGACTCGTAGGAAATCTAAAAGAACTATTTATTACGCTAAAAATTCTATTTTTAGTGATATTTATAAAAGATTAGATACTAATGAGGGTGGAAAAAAACATATGTATAAACTAGCCAAACAAATAAAAAAAAAGTAGAGATTTAACTCAAGAGAAGTATTAAAGATAAAAATTAAAAAGTGTTTTTCTTAGAAAAAATATTCAAAATAAGTGGGTGAGTTAAATTTGATAAATTTTTCAATGAAATTTCTGAAAATCCAATCGATCTTAGTATCTTAATATTGTTAATAATAATAAAATGTTTCATTTTTACTGGCGCATGAATAATAAAGAATTTGAGGAGACTTTAGAGAAAACCAATGATGGAAAACATATAAGACCTGATAATATCCCAATTGAAATGTTGAAATATTTAGGCAGAGTTGGGAGTTTCTTAACTTACAAAACTTTTTTATATTATTTTAAAAACTAAAAAGAAGCCTGAGAAGTGGATAAAGAGTATTTTGGTCCCCATTTTTAAGAATAAAGGTGATGCACAAGAGTGCAAATTATAGATGAATCAAGTTGATTTTGTCATACTTTAAAATTATAGGAAAGGGCAATTGACCATAGGTGAAGATGTATTACAAAAATTTCTCATAATTAGTTTGAATTTATGTCGGGCAAGTCTATAGAAGCTATGAATTTATTGAAAAGTTTGATGGAGAACTACAGAGGGAATAAAGAGGATCTGCATATGATTTTTAAAGGAATATAATTGTGGTCAAATGTTTATTAGATGGATATTTATTTAACTAAAAGATAAATGAAAATCATTATAACAAGAGCTATTACTTCGATTATATCTTCTCCAATGCCAAGTTAAATTGNGGCGATCACTGCTCCCTCCTCCATGTCAAATCCTCCGCGCAACCGCTGCTAATCCGCTCCTCTTATTTTCTCACCCGCGGTTGCTAACGTTGGCCGTTGGGAAGGAAACATGACTTGATATGCCCTAGGCTCTTAACAATATTCCTATAAGAATAAATGGAGCAAACTAAAATAAAATAATAATAATGATGATTATAATAATCACTATGAAGACATTTATCTTAGAAGTAACTCAATCATGATCTCTTAACTTAACATTAGCTTCATCTATGTTGGATTGTTATCATATCATATAGAATTATATGTAGACTATCTAAACTCTTTCTCTCTTTCTCCTTTCTTGACAGAGCAAACAGCATGAGCTCATCCTCTTTGATTTTTGTGTTCTTTTCTCTCCTTTTATTCTAATATAATTAGAGATAATTTCACGCTCTGAATTTTGTGGGACTTGAGTTATCCATCTGTTTTTCATGACTTTATTTATTCTTTTTAGCCTAAATATACATAAATAAATAGTTATTTTTAGGGTTTAATATTTAGCTTATGATTTGTTTGTTTCCTAAGTTTGTCTGTTATGGTCAAAAATCAAGGTTTTTCTAAAGGCTTGAAGTTTCAGTATTTTTAAGTTGTCGGTGATGTCAGAAATCAAGGTTTTTTCTGAGGGTTTTAAGTTCAGTTTTCTATCCTAAGTGTTCTTGTTCCTTATAAAGACAATATTAGTTTGCTAATTTTAGGTTCATCATAATTAATATTTGATTCACATATGAAAAACACTTTGTCAACATATAATCTTATTGTTCTTCAAATAAAGTTTGAACATGAATTAAATAATGTACTAACAATTTACGATCAAATTATATTCAAAAGCATGATCATAACTTATTCATATCATATAGCCTAAACACATGCACAAATCACGATCGGATCATGTTCAAACTGTGATTGAATAATTGCATATATAAATGTTCAAACAACTAACATTTGATACCCTCAAACAATGTCCTCTATAGCTCGGACAAGGCCCGATCATAATTGTGTGCACATTTTAAGAAATATTGAAACATACTATTCAACACTTTTTCTAGATCAAAATTATATTTTTTATCAAAATTTCACTTGATGCCACACCTATCTTTTTTAGTAACCATCATCGTTGTTGATGACCACCAGCATCGTTGATTTAACATCATCGGCAAATACTATCAGTAGTCACGACTGTTATCACTTTTCCTGACCATTGACAGTTATCACTGACCATTAGATGTTGTTCTCGTATTTTTGATTGAACACATTTCAATCAAGGGGTTTTCGCATACGTGCCACCTGATTTCTATGCATTCACATATCAAAAACCTAAACTTTGTTATTTAGGTAGACGCCACCCCATCCCTAAGTTTAGGCAAGAGGTGGGGTGGCCTGCCTGTAAAAATCGAAGTTTAGGTGTCTGATATGTGAATACATTTGAATTGAGTGGCACGTATGTAAATAGCACGTTATTTAAACATCCACATTTTGAATATTTTAAAATTTCAATGTCTTTCAACCAGAGCAAACGATCCCTCAGAGATATTCTTTATTTATATATTATATTATATATCACACAATTCTTATGTATTTACACATTTAGCATCTCAAATATAACATTTACATGCATAACACTAAAATATCTAACATTGCATAAAAAATATCATAATTACTAGCTTTTTAAATGTTAATTAGGCCATTTCATTTATATGTTTATGATACGGAAGTATGATAAATGTAAATATCAAATTTAGGGTGCTAGATATGTAAACACATAAGAATTGTGGGGTATTTTTCTAAATCCCTAAAATTAAAATCTATTTGGATTCAATTTTGATTAAGATATGCATAACAAAAAATAAACTCTTCAAGGGCCAAAACATTTACTAACGAGCTTTATGGATCATAAGACCCGTATACTTAAAGAAGTGATCACCATTTGTCAATGTCTATCAACAGTCCAAAAAATGTGTTCATCTCATATGTTGAAATGCCAGTTGTCATGTGCTAACTACGGAGAGACACGCTGATCTCACTTATCAGAGTGTCGACATGACATGTATCAACCGTCAATATGACAGATCAAACTCCCAACAAATGTTCCTTGGGGTCAACTAACTGCGGAAATGAAGGTCATTGCTAAAGGATTAACATACATCGTTGTCCATTTTAGAGTAGCTAGCACCAACGTCATTGTCTTTTCATTGGAATGTAGAGACATGATTCGTACTGTATAGTCTATGATTTTATATTATTTTCTATCTCTATAGTCCCGCAAGGGTGGAAGGTCATCTATGAGTCAAATAAATAGATGTACCCACTCACTTCTCAACTGGAATTGCACCATCCTCTTTCTTATCATCCCTTTCATTCTCTCTTTCTAGGGAGACTAGGAGTTCAAGCTTATGGGGCACATCCACATTCCATCTTTTGCATCCTCACAAGTCTCTCCTGAGATGTATGAGCTCGAGAATGATACAAAACTCTATATCCTAAAATGATTCATCTTGATACTTGACCCAAAATTTCTTTTATAATATAAACTCAAACAATAGTCAATCATAACATCTCCAATCTAATTTTATTTTGATTTCAAAGTTGAAAATGAGTCTCTTACAAAATGAGAGAGAGAGAGAGAGAGTCCATGATTTTATATGATAAATATAAACAACTAGAATGCAAGTTTATTAAGCTTCATCTTACCATTTAAGGGAAATCTCAAATTAGCCCTCTACAAAGCTTTCACATTCTTCTAAATTGATTTGATATCCAATTTGAGTTTTTTTTTTTTTCAATCTAAATTGTGCACCCCATCCTTCTAAATCATCCTCAGATTAATTGTTGAATCAAAATTTATGTTTTATTAGGCAGCAATGATGTGAGACAGAGGCAAAAATCTATTATTTGTCGTTCATCAGATTTTTATTTGTTAGAAGATGATTTCGATATGCTAATTTCATTTATTTTATTGAGGGTTTTGATTTTCTCTCAAAGATTATTAATTGCTCGAAAGTTAATTTGAATTTTTGCTCAGATCGAGTTCAAATCGAAATAAACGAGCAGACCTATGAGCCAAAACCTTAAAGCGACTTTTTTGAGCGCATTTCGAGTCATACATAGATTGGCTCGAATTATTTTTTATTTATAAAAATTATCTATAATGCTAAATTAAATCAAATATAACAATCTACTAGTCGAATTCAAGGTGAAATGAATTCAAATAACTCAATTTGAGCTATCTTGTTTTGATTTTGAGTCAGAACAAACCCATTTCAAACTACAATGGATTCAAAAAATTCAAATTTGAGCTAGTTTGTTTCGTTTTTGAGCTGGATTGAGCTTGATTTTAGTTAGTTTAGCTAACTCAAAATCGAACATAACAGCCAAATGTTGTGGTATAGATGAAATTTAAAACGATCAACGATGAAGTGAAAAATAGAATGAGAAAAATCACACCAGAAAAAAACACACAGATTTACGTGGTTCGACAAATTGCCTAAATCCACGGAGTTGCAGAAGATTTTACTAATTGGGGAATTTACACCGTTTGATCACAACAACAATTATAAGAGAATGTCTCTCACTTTCTCACTCTCTCTTCTTCTCTCTACACTGAAAAAGAAGAAGAACGTACAAGAGAAAAAATTCATTTCTCTTCTGTCACAAGCCACCAAAGCAGAGCAACATTCTTCTTCCATTATCTTCTTCTTCCTTCGGCCAAACACGTAGAAACAACTAAGAGATAGCACCTTTCGAAAAACACATTTTTCTTTCTGTCGGAGAATCCTTTGACCAGCAAGCCACACCAGCAAAGCACCAACCGCAGCCTTGCAATCCCGCGAAAACATGATGTCTTGCTTTCTTGTCACGAGAGAAGAAGAAGCAAAAGAGGGAGAATCCTAATTCACGAAAACAATTCGATTCACAACAGAGAGAAGGCGGTATCGAGAAGGCAATCGTGGGAGAAAGCGGACGGGAGCGGGAACATGTGCCTAACCTTTTTCAGTTCATGAATGTGTCTAACCTTTTGCAGAGTTCGCTTGTTTTTGTTTGGAAGTGCAATGTCAATATCTCACATTCCTACCACATTCAGAGCTTCTCCATTTGTCAGATATACTTTCCCAAAGTCACCTGCAACATAATTTCGCATCAATTCCCGATGGAAAGTTGTATGGAAAGAAGCCCCTAAATCTAGTATTCAATCATCAACAGAACTATGAATTGCTAGTAGTAGTGCATCCTGTGATTCTTCAGTTACCACATTCGCACTGTCATTCTCTTTATTAGGATTCTTGCAGTTCCTCTTTATGTGGCCAGTTTGGCATAATTCCAGCAAGTTACTTGTTTACCAGGCCTTGACTTGCTCCTGCTCCTGTTCTTTGATTTTGATATTCCCCTGTTTTAATTTCTGTTCTGTGATCTCCCTCTGGAATCAACATTTAATGTCAAACTTGAACATGAGATCTCACCAGAATCTTTCCTGCACACCTTCTCAACCAAAAGCAAATCATGAATATCTTCAAATTGCAATTTTATTTTACCTGCAGAATTACGGACAACCATCCTCACAACTTCCAAGCTATTTGACAATGAAGCCAACAAGATCAGTGTACGTATCTCATCATCAAATTCAATTTTCATAGAAGATAATTGATTTGTGATAGTGTTAAAACTATTCAGATGTTGTACAACAAACGTACATTATGTTATCTTAAATTGAATAACTTCTTCATCAGATACCTTGTTATTTGTCAATGACTTTTCATACATACCTAACAGGGTTGTCATAAGATCTGCAGTCGTCCTCTTCTTGACTACGTTGTGTGCAATAGACCTTGATAGAGTCAATCGAATAACCCCAAGAACCTGTATATTCAACATATTTCATTCAGTCTCATTCATTCTTTCAGGTTTTGTCCCCAATAACGAAAGATAGAGCTTCTTCCCATAGAGGTAATCCTCTATCTGCATCCTCCGGTAACCAAAATCTGTGTCATCGAACTTTACGATTCCTGAAATCTTCACTTCATCCGTAGTCATTAGCTCTGATACTAGTTGTTGTGGTATATATGGAATTTAAAACGATTGACGATGAAATGAAAAATATAACGAGAAAAATCACACCATAAAAGAACTCGTAGATTTACGTGGTTCGGCAAATTGTCTGCATCCACAGAGTTAAAGAGGATTTTACTAATTGAGAAATTTACACAGTTTAATCACAACGACAATTACAGGAGAAAGTCTCTCACTTTCTCACTCTCTCTTCTCCTCTCTACATCGAGATACACCGAAGAAGAAGAAGAAGAACGTACAAGAGGAAAAACTATTTCTCTTCTGTCACATGCCACCAAGAAGAAATCAAGCAGAGCAACCTTCTTCTTCCACTATCTTCTTTTTCCTCCTGTCAAACACGCAGAAACAACTAAGAGAGAGCATCTTGCGAAAAACACATTTTTCTTTCTGTCGAAGATTCCTTTGACCAATAAGCCACACTAACAAAGCACCAACCGCAGCCTTGCAATCCAGCGAAAACACGATGCCTTGCTTTCTTGTCGCGAGAGAAGAAGAAGCTAAGGAGGGAGAAGCCTAATTCACGAAAACAATTCGGTTCGCAGCAGAGAGAAGGCAGTATCGAGAAGGCAGTCGTGGGAGTAAGCGGACGGGAGCGAGAACAGGTGCAATCCTTTTTTTTTCATGTAACTGTCTCCACACTAACACTAAAAATTAGGAGTGTAAGTGTGTCAAGCTGACTCGTGAGCCAGCTCGAGCTCTGCTCGATAACTGGCTTGTGGACTTAGGTCGATGAGCAAACAAGCCAAGCTCAGCTAGCCCCGACTTGACTCATTAACTCCCGTGTGTCAGCTCTTTTTAAAAAAATATTAATATAAAATATACTAAAAATATATTAAATTTGATGATTTTATCTTAAAATTATTAAAAAAATAATTCTAAAATAATATTTTACATTTCATATTAAGTAAATTGTTATTATTTTTCATATTATTATAACACTATTTTAAACTAATATTATTTTTTCTCTTTTATAATAAATAAATTTCTAAATTTAAAGTGTAATTTGGGCTCAAACTCAATAAAATTAATCAAATTGAATCTCAAATTTTACTTTGTACAACAAACTCTTCCATTCTGATTTTCAAAGTCAATAGTAAACAGTAAACAATATATTCTCTCCTGCGTGCGTCGTTATCAGCCGGGATGGCACCGCTCACCAACCCATGCGCGATCAACGCCCGACTGCAAGCCGCTCAAATTCAAAACGCAAATTTTTTTCATACTGCAGTTCTGATCTCACCGTCTACGCCATTTCGCCACGTTTCATCCTAGATACGTGGCATGAGGTGACGTGCGGACTGCAAAATTCAAGGTAGTGTGGTGCAGCGCCACAGATCCAGCATTAGAAGACAACTTCCTACTATCGGAAATCGAACCTCTGCAAAACATCAAATTTGTTAGGGAAAATTAAAAAAAACACCAAGAGAAACTTAAAAAGCTCAAGTTTTGCAATACGTTCTAGCGAGGGAAAATCTGTTCGTGTTTGGCAGCAAGTTCTCCGAGCTGACGACATTGTCATCAAAACAAATTTTTTTTTTCCTTTTGGAAGTATTAGGTCGAGATTTTTTCTTCAGATTCTGTTATGATGATTTTTCACCATACCCGCCCCTTTTTTGAATTTTGAATCCATGGGCTAATTTGTGCGCGGAGTAAGAAGTGTGGACTATCTTCACTCTNATTTTTTTTTTTCCTTTTGGAAGTATTAGGTCGAGCTTTCTTCTTCAGATTCTGTTATGATGATTTTTCACCATACCGGCCCCTTTTTTGAATTTTGAATCCATGGGCTAATTTGTGCGCGGAGTAAGAAGTGTGGACTATCTTCACTCTGCTTGAAACTCAACCGCCGGTCATGGTTTCGTCTTCCTGGCATTGTGAGGGTTTACTGGTTAGTTTCATCCTTTTTTCCTTCTTTTTGCGCTTGTTTTCAGGGCTATCCTGGTTAATTTTGCGCCGCTTCGTGTCACGCCAAAGGGGGAAATCAGAGACGTAAAAAGTTGAAACTCTTTCTCGGATGAATCGGGACCTCCAAATAAGGAATATATTTCTCCTTTGTTTTTCTTCTCTCATGTGATGACAGCTCGCATCAACAAAGCTTCTATTCCACTTTTCTGTGTTGCCTTCTATTAAAATCAGTAGGATCTGATGTAATGAGGTTGCTTTTGTTAATGATTATTCGGCTTTTGTTGCATTATTTGATCGAATACATCCTTTGAGCTATTCGTTGGGGCTTGTTTCTGTCCACCTATTTCAGGAAGCAATTCTACCACCTTGAAAAATATATATTCATTGCTTTGTCTGCAGGGATTCTTTTAAATTAGTATTTTATTCTTACAAGTCACGTGAAGATGAATTCTTTCAAGTCTAGTAGTTCTTACAAGCAGGGAGTATGATGCGAAGGATAGATGCAGACCGACCTTTATAACTTGAGAAGGTGTGTGCTGCCCTTCCCCTGTTCCGTGGAACTGAAAATAACAACACACTGAAACTTCTGAAGTTCATGGCTGGGAGGGAAAATTCCAGAGATCATTCCATATTCCAGCTGGAAAAGGATGTAAGTTTTATTTCTTGAGTTCTTTTTCGTCGTAGCATGATAAGTAAAAAAAATAGTTTTTTTTTATTTGCCTCATTTGTTTCTTGGGTTTTTGGCATAAAATTTCAGGTTCTGAATCTACAAATATTGCTCCAAGAGGAGATCAAGTTGCACGATGTTCTTGAAAAGGCTGTAGAGGATGCTGCATTTGAACTGTCTGATCTATCATGCCTCCCAAATGATGTATGTTTTAAATGCTTTTGTTATTGCCCGTTACTTTAAGACATTAAAATTTGGCCATTTTAAGAATCATATCGTGTTCTTGTTTCATGATGTTGTTTGAAGTTAAATCATAAGCTGTCGAAATCCTTTTTGAACGATATATACACATACCACTTCACTCCTATGTATCTACATATGTAACACCTAAACTTCAATTTTTACATATACGCCTCTTTTTTATCCATAACGTTATAATAGTGGTATTTCTGATGCAATATGAAAGATTTGGTGGTAAAAAAATAAAAAAAAAGTGAAGTATAGGTGTTACTTCAAAGACTAATATTACTAAAAGTTATGCTACTTCAAACACAAATATTACTAAGAACTTTGCGTGGTTTATTAAACTAGGCTTGAGTACTTTGTTTCAATTCTTATATGGCTTTTGGAAGCTTACAAATGCTGTCTTTTTTAGCAACGTACTTCTGAAGTTGCTACATATCAAGCATATTTAAATAGTTTTCAATAGATATGGGTTGTAGATATTCATTAGGGGTGAGGTTAATCCTTAATTAATCTTGCCGGTTATGTATGTTGACACAATTAAACCAAGCAACAGGGAAAATATCTCGAAATAATCAATTTCATCAGCGCATCTGTATCTCTCAGGGACTAATTACTAGTAAGATTTATGGGGTATTTATGCTAATTCTTGTTAAAGGTTACTAATAATTATTTTAAATTTTATTAGTAAATCTTGTCATTCGGGTATTTAACAAATCAACAAGCCTCACTAACTCTTCTTCATCACACATTACTTTGAAGTGTGAGTCAAGCTAGCTTGAACTATACTCGGTAATGATCTCACTGTTGATGTGGAGCCCGTTAAACGAAAATGAATAAATAAATAAATAAATAAAATGTCGTAACCACCCCCACTCCTGCACCTGAAGAAACGGCTCCCGCCTTCGCTGCATTCCGCCTCGCCTGGTTCTGTTGCTGCAGTTGGAATCGGGATTTGTCTCTTGTGACCGAACCAACGTGAGGTATTCCTTCAGTTTAGCTTACGGAAGACGGGAAGGAAGAAGTTCTTGCTTGCGTTGAAGACAGGAAGGAAGGAGTTCTTGCTTGCATTGAAGACAGGAAGGAGTTCTTTCTTGGGGTGAAGGCAGAAAGGAGTTCTTGCTTGAGGTGAAGACAGAAAGAATGAATTGTTGCTTGCGGTGTTTCCTTTCTTTGAACTTGTCTTCTATTGTGGCTCTCGGATATAGAGAGAGAGGACATAAGAAATTTCTTTCTTGTAATTATTGACGTGATCAGACGGTGTAATTTCCTTAATTAATAAAATTCTCTGCAACTCCGTGGATGTAGCCAATTTGCCGAACCACGTAAATCTGTGTTCTACTGTGTTGTTTTTTGTATTCGCTTCGTCGTCGATCGTTATATTTCTATATACCACAACAACTGGTATCAGAGCAAATGATTGCAAATGAAGTGAAAGTTTCAGTTCGATGGCACAAATTTTGGTTATTGGAGGATGCAGATAGAAGACTACCTCTATGAGAAGAAACTACATCTTCTGTTATTGGGGAAAATACCTGAAAGTATGTATGAGGCTGAATTTAATTGTTGGATCGACAAGTTTTGGGGGTTATTCGATTGACCCTACTGAGGTCCGTTGCACACAACGTCGTCAAGGAAAGTAGGACTGCAGATTTTATGGCAGTCCTGTCAAGTATGTATGAAAAGCTATCGGCGAATAACAAGATATATCTTATGAAAAAGTTATTCAATTTGAAGATGGCGGAAGATACGTATGTTGTACAACACCTGAATGATTTTAATACTATCACAAATCAATTATCGTCTGTGAAAATTGAATTTGATGATGAGATACGTGCACTGATTTTGTTGGCTTCATTGTCAAATAGCTGAGAAGTTATGAAGATAGCTGTCAGTAATTCTGCAGGTAAATTTAAATTGAAATGTGAAGATATTCGTGATTTGATTTTGGCTGAAGAGGTGCGCAGGAAAGATTCTGGCGAGATCTCAGGTTCGAGTTCGACACTAAATGTTAATTCCATAGGGAGATCACATGACAATAACTCAAACAAAGGAAGATCAAAATCAAAGAACAGAAGCAGGAGCAAATCAAGGCATGATAAACAAGTAACTTGCTGGAATTGTGGCAAAATTGACCACATAAAGAGGAACTACAGGAATCCTAAGAAGAAGAAAAATGACAGTGTGAATGTGATAACTGAAGAATCACAGGATGCACTACTGCTGACAGTTCATTGTCCTGTTGATGACTGAATACTGGATTCAGGAGCTTTTTTCCATACAACTTTTCATTGAGAATTGATGCAGAATTATGTTGCAGGTGATTTTGGGAAAATATATATTGTAGATGGAGAAACACTGAACGTGGTAGGAATGAGAGATATTGGCATTGCACTTTCAAACAAGAACAAGTGGACTTTGCAAAAGGTTAGACACATTCCTGAACTGAAGAAGAAAGTCATTTCTGTGGAGCAGTTTGATGAGTGTGGACATTCAATAGTGTTCTCTGATAGCACTTGGAAGGTTTTTAAAGGAGCACTGGTATTGGCTCGGGGTAGGAAAATAAGTACGCTATATACGATTACTGATTTAATTAACAGTGTTGATACTACTGTTGCAGAAAACACAACAGAGTTGTGACATTGTAGACTTAGCCCCATGAGTCAGAGAGGTCTGAAAGAGCTTCAGTCCAGAGGTAAGCTACCAGGACTGAAGTCAGTTGATCTCGGCATCTGTGAGAATTGCGTTATGGGAAAGCAGAAGAATGTCAGTTTCTTGAAAGGTGACAGGAAGCCAAAGACAGTAAAGCTGGATCTTGTACACACAGATATGTGGGGACCTTTTTCAGTGGCATCTCTTGGAGGCTCTCGTTACTACGTCACATTCATTGATGATCATAACAGAAAGGTATGGGTTTATTTCTTGAAGTTTAAATCTGATGTATTCAGTGTGTTCAAGACTTGGAAGGCCATGGTTGAGACAGAGACATATTTAAAATTGAAATGTCTGAGGTCTGATAATGGTGTTGAGTATATTGATTGTGGGTTCAAGGAGTACTGTGCAGCTCAGGGTTCCAGGAACACCACAACAAAATGGTGTTGCGGAGCGCATGAACAAGACCATTAATGATCGGGCTAGAAACATGAGATTGCACGTCAGACTAACACCTATTTTCTAGGTAGAAGCGATCAGTACTGCAGTTTATTTGATCAACAGGGGGTCATATGTTCTATTAAAATGTGAATTATTTGAAGAAGTCTGGAGTGGGAAAGAGGTAAAATTTTCTCACCTTAAGACTTTTGGTTGTCTTTATTATATTCTCATTAATTCTGATACTCGAAGTAAGTTTGAGGGTAAGTCAAGGAAGTGTTATTTCATTGGCTGTGGATATGAGACATTTGGATATCGTTTCTAGGATGATCAGGGTCGGAAGATCATAAGGAACAAAAATGTGGTTTTCAATGAGAAGATTATGTACAAGGACAAGTCTAGTACATTTTCTGAAACAACACTGAAGGAATCTGAGTTGGTAAGATTTGATGATTTACCAGAGGTCACAGTGCAGGACAGAGATGCAGGTGACGAGGAGAGTGAATCTGGGGCATCTACTCTTATTGTTCTACAGTCAGTTTCAGAGCAGTCTACCCCTAAAGTTGCAGTTCGTAAGTCAGAAAGGGCTAGACGTTCTCCACAGCATTATTCTTCAATTTTGAACTATATTCTGCTGACAGATGGTGGAGAACCTCAGAGTTATGAAGAAACCTTGTAAGATGAAAATTCGAGCAAGTGAGAGCTAGTCATGAAGGAGGAGATAAATTATCTGCTAGAAAATCAGTAGATTTTCCATCTGGGAAGAAGACATTACACAACAAGTGGGTGTACCGGGTACAAAACTAGACTTGTTGTAAAGGGTTTTCAACAGAAGCACGATATTGATTATTCCAAGATTTTCTCTTCTGTGGTGAAGCTTACAACCATCAGAATGATACTGTCTATGGTGGCTACTGAAGATCTCTTCCTTGAGCAGTTAGATGTGAAGAGCCTTTCTTCATGGGGATCTTGAAGAAAACATCTACATGCACCAACCTGAAGGGTCGTGGTACAGGGAAAGGAAGAGTCAGTTTGCAGATTGAAGAAGAGCTATATGGCCTGAAGCAAGCTCCTAGACAGTGGTACAAGAAATTTGATAATTTCATGCACAGTGCAGGGTACAACAGATGTCAAACAGATCACTGTTGCTATGTCAGGTATTTTGACAATTCTTATATCATTCTACTGCTGTATGTAGATGATATGTTTATTGCAGGTGCTAATATTGAGGATATCAATAATCTGAAGGAGCAGATGTCAAAGCACTTTACAATGAAGGATTTGGGAGCGGCAAAACAAATCATTGGAATGAGAATTGTCAGAGAGATGGAGTCAGAGGCATGTTGGACTCTCTCAAGCTGAGTATGTGAAAAAAGTACTTAGCAGGTTCAACATGGATAAGGCCAAACCAGTTGACACACCCTTGGGAAGTCACTTCAGACTCAGCAAGAATCAGTCACCCAAGTCAAAGGAGGAACAAGATCACATGAGTAAGGTTTCTTATGCTTCAGCTATTGGTTCACTTATGTATGCTATGGTTTGCACCAGATCAGATATTTCCCATGCAGTGGGAGTCGTTAGCAGATACATGAGTAATCTTGAAAATGAACATCGGGAAGCAGTGAAGTGGATCTTGAGGTACCTAAGAGGCTCTGCAGGAACTTTCTTGTGTTTCTCAGGAAAGAGTTCAGAGGTACAGGGCTATGTTGATGTTGATCTAGCTGGAGACATTGATACCAGAAGAAGTACTACATACTATATTTATATTATTGGTGGCACTGCAGTTTCATGGAGCTCTAATCTGCAAAAGACAATTTCATTGTCTACTAAAAAAACTGAATATATAACAGTGTCAAAGGCTGCAAAAGAGATGATATGGCTACATGGTTTCTTGAAAGAATTAGGCAAGAAGGATCAGAAGGGCATACTCTACAATGATAGTCAGCCAGAAATCCAGCATTTCAGTCCAGGACTAAGCACATTCAAATCAAGTATCACTTCATACGGTCATTGTTGGATGACAGACAGTTATTTCTTGAGAAAATTTGTGGAAGTCAGAACCCTGCTGATATGTTGACAAAGGGTGTTACTCTGGAGAAACTGAAGTTGTGTGCAGCTTCAGTTGATTTTCTAGCTTGAAAATTGAGACTTTGAGTTGCAGAGGTGGAGGATATCAGTTTGAGGAAGAAGACGTTGTAGTCTGTGTACCGGTTTCCAAGTGAGAGATTTGTTGGTGTGGAGCCCGTTAAGCGAAAACGAAAAAAATAAAAATAAAAATAAAATGTCGTAACCACCCCCACTCCCTCTCCTTAAGAAACAGCTTCCGCTTTCGCTGCATTCCGCCTCGCCTGGTCCTATTGCTGCAGTTGGAATCGGGATTTGTCTCTTGTGACCGAACCAAGGTGAGGTATTCCTTCAGTTTAGCTTACAGAAGACAGGAAGGAAGGAGTTCTTGCTTGCGTTGAAGACAGGAAGGAGTTCTTTCTTGCGGTGAAGGCAGGATGGAGTTCTTGCTTGAGGTGAAGACAGAAAGAAGGAATTGTTGCTTACGGTGTTCCTTTCTTTGAACTTGTCTTCTATTGTGGCTCTCGGATATAGAGAGAGAGGAAGTAAGAAATTTTTTCCTTTAATTATCGACGTGATCAGACGGTGTGATTTCTTCAATTAATAAAATTCTCTGCAACTCCGTGGATGTAGCCAATTTGCCGAACCACGTAAATTTGTGTGTTCCACTGTGTTGTTTTCTGGTATGAATTTTCGTGCTATTTTATTCGCTTCGTCGTCGATCGTTTTATTTCTATATACCACAACACTCACTAGCGAGTTTATTGAGCCACAAGCCTTAGCTCAAGCTCAAACTTGAGTTTGTATATTAAAAGAGCTTGAGTTCTGGTTTGATGTGGCTTAGCTCTTTCGTTCATGAGTTGGCTTGATGTCTAGCAACTGATCATTTTGATGCATTCTCAGATGAGCTATATATACATATATATATACCACAATGTAAAGCATTAAATACGAATAGCTTCCTTTAAACCATTTACATTTGCATTTAACGTTGTCTAATCTTTAGCTTTCTTTGGTTCTTTTACCTCTCTTTGTTTTTTTATTTTTTTTAAATGAATAAGTAAAGGTTTTAGAACCATTTTTTTAAGTATCGAGTGCTTCAGCCATTGGTCAATTCAATGCCTTTATCGATGAGATGATCCTGTGGCAATTTGAGTCCATTGTTATTGTTATAAGGTGAGCTTGAGCTCACTTTTTTTATCTAGATTTAGGNTCCTGTGGCAATTTGAGTCCATTGTTATTGTTATATGGTGAGCTTGAGCTCACTTTTTTTTATCTAGATTCAAGCTCCAACTGGAGCTCAATCTTGCATTTTAGTAGGTGATCCGAGCTTGAGTTAGTTGTCTAACTTGGCTCGACTGGTTTATATAGTTAACCCTGTTGTTCTTGTTATCTTCTTTAGTGGCTTTTTGTTGCAACTTCATAGGTACAATTTAGAAGTTGAAAGTTGTGGGGAAAGACGAGGGTTAATATTTGACAAGTCATATTAACTAAAATTAATTAAATAAGATATATTAAATTAAAATTAAAACTTATTTTAATAATTTGCATTAATGAANCTTGGCTCGACTGGTTTATACCGTCAACCCTGTTGTTCTTGTTGATATCTTCTTTAGTGGATTTCTGTTGCAACTTCATAGGTACAATTTAGAAGGTGAAAGTTGTGGGCAAAGACGAGGGTTAATATTTGATAAGTTATGTTAACTAAAATTAATTAAATAAGATATATTAAATTAAAATTAAAACTTATTTTAATAATTTGCATTAATGAACTAAAAAGACATTTTTAAACAAATTAATATTATTTATGCTTTAACGTGATTAAATAGAATTTATTATATTTAATTTGCATTATAAACCATTAGTTACTGATTATTTAGGATATTAATATTAATTAATTACTTTTTAATTGAAAAGGAAATATTAAATAAAAACTTTATTAATTTAAATCATGAATATCCAATTTGATAAATTAGATGCATGTCCCTGTTAATTGAGAAATTAAAATAATATTAATAAGTTATGATTATCGCCAATCTCTAATAATGACTAGATTACAAGCTAGGTGTCATAATACTATGGATATCATTATTAGATATTTTGAGTTATGTTCTTGTTTATTTAATTTTTTTCACATTTTCATCTGGCAGTTCCTTGAAACTGTCATCGCTTAACAATACATGAATGCTTATATGCTTATACTCACTTGCTTATGCGCACAAGNTATTGAAAAGGCAAAATTAAATAAAAACTTTATTAATTAAAGTCATGAATATCCAATTTGATAAATTAGATGCATGTCCCTGTTAATTGAAGAATTGAAATAATATTAATAAGATGATTATCGCCAATCTCTAATAATCACTAGATTACAAGCTAGGTGCCATAATACCATGGATATCATTACTTATTAGATATTTTGAGTTATGTTCTTGTTTATTTAATTTTTTTCACATTTTCATCTGGCAGGTCCTTGAAACTGTCATCGCTTAACAATACATGAATGCTTATATGCTTATACTCACTTGCTTATGCGCACATGNTTGTGAGTCAAGCTAGCTTGAACTATACTCGGTAATGATCTTACTGTTGGTGTGGAGCCCGTTAAACGAAAATGAATAAATAAATAAATAAATAAAATGTCGTAACCACCCCCACTCCTGCTCCTGAAGAAACGGCTCCCGCCTTCGCTGCATTCCGCCTCGCCTGGTCCTATTGCTGCAGTTGGAATCGAGATTTGTCTCTTGTGACCGAACCAAGGTGAGGTATTCCTTTAGTTTAGCTTACGGAAGACAGGAAGGAAGGAGTTCTTGCTTGCGTTGAAGACAGGAAGGAAGGAGTTCTTGCTTGCGTTGAAGACAGGAAGGAAGGAGTTCTTGCTTGCGTTGAAGACATGAAGAAGTTCTTTCTTGCGGTGAAGGCAGAAAGGAATTCTTGCTTGAGGTGAAGACAGAAAGAATGAATCGTTGCTTGCGGTGTTTCCTTCCTTTGAACTTGTCTTCTATTGTGGCTGTCGGATATAGAGAGAGGAAGCAAGAAATTTCTTTCTTGTAATTATCGACATGATCAGACAGTGTAATTTTCTCAATTAGTAAAATTTTCCGCAACTCTGTGGATATAGCCAATTTGTCGAAACACGAAAATCTGTGTGTTTCACTGTGTTATTTTCTGATGTGAATTTTATCGTGCTATTTTATTCGCTTCGTAGTCGATCGTTATATTTTTATATACCACAACAACTTGTATCAGAACCAATGGTTGCAGATGAAGTGAAAGTTTCAGGGATCGAGAAATTTGATGGCACAGATTTTGGTTATTGGAGAATGCATATAGAAGACTACATCTATAGGAAAAAACTATATCTTTCGTTATTGGGGAAAAGACCTGAAATGATGGATGAGGCCTAATGAAATCTGTTGGATCGACAAGTTTGGGGGTTATTCGATTGACCCTACTGAGGTCCGTTGCACACAATGTTGTCAAGGAAAGGACGACTGCAGATTTTATGGCAGCCCTGTCAGGTATGTATGAAAAACCATCGACGAATAACAAGGTATATCTAATGAAGAAGTTATTCAATTTGAAGATGGCGGAAGATACGTCTGTTGTACAACACTTGAATGATTTTAATACTATCACAAATCAATTATCATCTGTGGAAATTGAATTTGATGATGAGATACATGCACTGATTTTATTGGCTTCATTGCCAAATAGTTGAGAAATTATGAGGAAGGTTGTTAGTAATTCTGCAGGTAAATCTAAATTGAAATTTGGAGATATTCCTGATTTGATTTTGGCTGAGGAGGTGCGCCAAAAAGATTCTGGCGAGATCTCAGGTTCGAGTTCGACACTAATTGTTAATTTCAGAGGGAGATCATATGACGGGAACTCAAACAGAGGAAGATCAAAATTAGAGAACAGAAGTAGAAGCAAGTCAAGACATGATAAACAAGTAAATTGCTGGAATTGTGGCAAAACTGACCACATAAAGAGGAACTGCAGGAATGTTAAAAAGAAGGAGAATGACAGTGCGAATGTGGTAATTGAAGAATCACAGTATGCACTACTGCTGGCAGTTCATAGTCTTGTTGATGACTGGATACTGGATTCAAGAGCTTCTTTCCATACAACTTTCCATCGGGAATTGATGTAGAATTATGTTGCAGGTGACTTTGGGAAAATATATCTTGCAGATGGAGAAACACTGAACGTGGTAGGAATGAGAGATATTGACATTGCACTTCCAAACAAGAACAAGTGGACTTTGTAAAAGGTCAGACACATTTCTGAACTGAAGAAAAACCTCATTTTTGTTGGACAATTTGATGAGTGTGAACATTCAATAGTGTTCTCTGATAGTATTTGGAATGTTACTAAAGGAGCACTGATACTGACTTGGGGTAGGAAAATATGTACGCTATATATGACTACTGATTTAATTAACAGTGTTGATACTACTGTTGCAGAGAACACATCAGAGTTATGGCATTGTAGATTTAGCCACATGAGTCAGAGACGTATGAAATAACTTCAATCCAGAGGTAAGCTACTAGAACTGAAGTCAGTTGATCTCGACATCTGTGAGAATTGCACTATGGGGAAGCAGAAGAATGTCAGTTTCTTGAAAGGTGGCAGGAAGCCAAAGACATAAAAGTTGGAGCTTGTACACACAGATGTGTGGGGACCTTCTCCAGTGACATCTCTTGGAGGCTCTCGTTACTACGTCACATTCATTGATGATCATAGCAGAAAGGTATGAGTTTTTTTCTTGAAGTTTAAATCTGATATATTCAGTTTGTTCAAGACTTGGAAGACCATGGTTGAGATAGAGACATGCTTAAAGCTGAAATGTTTGAGGTCTGATAATGGTGGTGAGTATATTAATGGTGGGTTCAAGGAGTACTGTGCAGCTTAAGGAATAAGGATGGAGAAGACCATTCCAGGAACACCACAACAAAATGGTGTTGCAGAGCGCATGAACAGAGCCATGAATTAGCGGGCTAGAATCATGAGATTGCACGCTGAACTAACACCTATTTTCTGGGTTGAAGCGATCGGTACTGTAGTTTATTTGATCAACAGGGGGTCATCTGTTCTATTAAACTGTGAATTATTTAAAGAAGTATGGAGTGGGAAAAAGGTAAAATTTTCTCACCTTAAGACATTTGGTTGTCTTTCTTATATTCTCATTAATTCTGATACTCGAAGTAAGCTTGAGGGTAAGTCAAGGAATTATTATTTCATTGGTTGTGGATATGACACATTTGGATAACGTTTCTGGGATGATCAATGTCGGAAGATCATAACGAATGAGAAGATTATGTACAAGGACAAGTCTAGTACAATTTCTGAAACAACACTGAAGGAATCTGAGTCGGTAAGATTTAATGATTTACCAGATGTCACAATAAAGAACAGAGATGCGGTGACGAGGAGAGTGGATCCAGAGCATCCACTCCTATTGTTCCACAGTCAGTTTCAAAGCAGTCTACCCCTAAAGTTGCAGTTCCTAGGTCAGAAAGGGCTAAACGTTCTCCACAACGTTATTCTCCAATTTTGAACTACATTCTGCTGACAGATGGTGGAGAACCTCAGAGTTATGAAGAAACCTTGCAAGCTGAAAATTCGAGCAAGTGAGAGCTAGTCATGAAGGAGGAGATAGATTCTCTGCTAGAAAATCAATAGATCTTCCATCTGGGAAAAAAACATTACACAACAAATAGGTGTACCGGGTGATGACTGAGCATGATGACAGTAAGATTACAAGACTAGACTTGTTGTAAAGGGTTTTCAGCAGAAAAAACGGTATTGATTATTCCGAGATTTTCTCTCATGTGGTGAAGCTTACAACCATCAGAATTGCGTTGTTTATGGTGGCTACTGAAGATCTCTTCCTTGAGCAGTTAGATGTTAAGAGTTTTCCTTCATGGAGATTTTTAAGAAGACGTCTACATGCACCAATCTGAAGGGTCGTGGTACAGGGAAAAAAAGAGTCAGTTTGCAGATTGAAGAATAGCTTGTATGACCTGAAGCAAACTCCTAGACAATGGTACAAGAAATTTGATAATTTCATGCACAGTGCATGGTACAACAGATGTCAGACAGATCACTGTTGCTATGTCAGGTATTTTGACAATTTTTATATCATTCTACAGCTGTATGTGGATGATATGCTTATTGCATGTGTTAGTATTGAGGAGATCAATAATCTGAAGGAGCAGTTGACAAAGTACTTTGCAATGAAGAATTTGGGAGCGACAAAACAAATCCTTGGTATGAGAATTGTCAGAGAGATAGAGTCAGGGGCATGTTGAGACTCTCTCAAGTTGAGTATGTGAAAAAAGTACTTAACAAGTTCAACATGGATAAGGCCAAACCAGTTGGCACACCCTTGGGAAGTCACTTCAAACTCAGCAAGAATCAGTCACCCAGGTCAGAGTATGAACAAGATCACATGAGTAAAGTTCCTTATGTTTCAGCTATTGGTTCACTTATGTATGCTATGTTTTGCATCAGTTCAGATATTTTCCATGCAGTGGGAGTCGTTAGCAAATACATGAGTAATCCCGGAAATGAATATTGGGAAGCAGTGAAGTGGATCTTGAGGTACCTAAGAGGCTCTGCAGGAACTTGCTTGTGTTTCTCAGGAAGGAGTTTAGAGGTACAGGGTTATGTTGATGCTGATCTAGCTGGAGACATTGATACAAGAAGAAGTACTACAAGCTATATTTATATTTTTGGTGACACTGCAGTTTCATGGGGCGCTAATCTACAGAAGACAATTTCGTTGTTTACTACAAAAGATGATTATATAGCAGTGTCAGAGGCTCCAAAGGAGATGATATGGCTACAAGGCTTCTTGAAAGAATTAGGCAAGAAGGATCAGAAGGGCATACTCTACAGTGATAGTCAGAGCGTCATATTCCTTGTCAGGAATCCAACATTTCAGTCCAGGACTAAGCACATTCATATTAGGTATCACTTCATACGGTCATTGTTGGATGATAGACAGTTGTTGCTTGAGAAAATTTGTGGAAGCCAGAACACTGTTGATAAATTGATAATGGTTGTTACTCTGAAGAAACTGAAGTTGTGTGCAGCTTCAGTTCGTTTTCTAATTTGAAAATTGGGGCTTTGAGTTGCAGAGGTAGATGATATCAGTTTGAGGAAGAAGACGTTGTAGTCTGTGTACCGGTTTCCAAGTGAGAGATTTGTTGGTGTGGAGCCCGTTAAGCGAAAACGAAAAAAATAAAAATAAAAATAAAATGTCGTAACCACCCCCACTCCCTCTCCTTAAGAAACAGTTTCCACCTTCGCTGCATTCTGGCTCGCCTAGTCCTATTGCTGCAGTTGGAATTGGGATTTGTCTCTTGTGACCGAACCAAGGTGAGGTATTCCTTCAGTTTAGCTTACGGAAGACCAGAAGGAAGGAGTTCTTTCTTGCGTTGAAGACAGGAAGGAAAGAGTTCTTGCTTGCGTTGAAGACAGGAAGGAGCTCTTTCTTGCGGTGAAGGCAGGAAGGAGTTCTTGCTCCTTTCTTTGAACTTGTCTTCTGTTGTGGCTCTCAGATATAGTGAGAGAGGAAGTAAGAAATTTTTTCTTGTAATTATCGACGTGATCAGACGGTGTAATTTCTTTTATTAGTAAAATTCTCTGCAACTCCGTGGATGTAGCCAATTTGTCGAACCACGTAAATCTGTGTGTTCCACTGTGTTGTTTTCTTGTGTGAATTTTATCGTGCTATTTTATTCGTTTCGTCGTCGATCTTTATATTTCTATATACCACAACACTCACTAGTGAGTTTATTGAGCCACGAGCCTTAGCTTAAGCTCAAACTTGAGTTTGTATATTAAAAGAGCTCTAGTTCTGGTTTGATGTGGCTTAGCTCTTTCGTTCATGAGTTAGCTTGATGTCTAGCAACTGATCATTTTGATGCATTCTCAGATGAGCTATATATACATATATATACCACAATGTAAAGTATTAAATACGAATAGCTTCCTTTAGACCATTTACATTTGCATTTCACGTTGTCTAATCTTTAGCTTTCTTTGGTTCTTTTACCTCTCTTTGTTTTTTTATTTTTTATTTTTTATTTTTTTAAAATGAATAAGTAAAGGTCTTAGAACCATTTTTTTAAGTATCGAGTGCTTCAGCCATTGGTCACTTCAATGCCTTTATCGATGAGATGATCCTGTGGCAATTTGAGTCCATTGTTATTGTTATATGGTGAGCTTGAGCTCACTTTTTTTTATCTAGATTCAAGCTCCAACTGGAGCTCAATCTTGCATTTTAGTAGGTGATCCGAGCTTGAGTTAGTTGTCTAACTTGGCTCGACTGGTTTATATAGTTAACCCTGTTGTTCTTGTTATCTTCTTTAGTGGCTTTTTGTTGCAACTTCATAGGTACAATTTAGAAGTTGAAAGTTGTGGGGAAAGACGAGGGTTAATATTTGACAAGTCATATTAACTAAAATTAATTAAATAAGATATATTAAATTAAAATTAAAACTTATTTTAATAATTTGCATTAATGAACTAAAAAGACATTTTTAAACAAATTAATATTATTTATGCTTTAACTTGATTAAATAGAATTTATTATATTTAATTTGCATTATAAACCATTAGTTACTGATTATTTAGGATATTAATATTAATTAATTACTTTTTAATTGAAAAGG
>JXCR01127278.1:69762-95537 GCA_002079205.1 Phalaenopsis hybrid cultivar
TACTCTATTCAGTGAAGCTATCACCTCCTAATTCGTGATTAATGCTACCTGTAGGCGCAAGAACTTTTGTGTAACATTACAACGTTAAAGAATACTGTAGGAAAACTTGAGGAAGAGATGATCTGTTTAAATTTTCAGCTCATTCAAGAACGAAATGAGAGAAGGCTTGTTGAATATCAGTTGAAGCAATTGCCAGGATCGCTACAGATTATGTACCCCATTGCACAGGTAAAGGTCCCTACAATATTCAACTCAACATCTATGGTTTATTATATTGCTTATAACTGTTTTACACACTTAAAAGTCATATGTTGAAAAAGAACAAAAAAAAAAAAAGTTGCGTAATCTTGTCTGTCATAGAGACTTGATTTGCATTATATGGTGAAATTTAATTTTTCAATTGATAATTATTTTTTTTGTACTTAATATTTTTGTGATCATATTTTTATTTGCTTTATTTTTATTTGTTTTTCCAGCTTTACAACATTTGCTTTGATCCTTTTACTTTCTTTTTAAAATTGATAGCAGTTTACTATAACATATGTTTGTTGTGTTTGAAATTAACCTTTATTTTTTAATGTTTGATAAAGTTTGCATAAGTTCTTGAGGAAGAAGAGGCACTCTTTGGGATCTATGTTTTTAAAGCTGATGGTGGTGGTCTTCCATATAATGATTTTCGTTGTATCCTATTGGCAAAATCATTTACTTCTACAAGCCTTCTTTCATTTTTTTCTCATTTCTATTCATATTTCTCTCATAGATAAAATATATTTTTTGAAATTTTTATTTAGATATAAGCAACTTTCATCAATTTTAATTAGTATGCTATTCATCATTGAGGTCTCATGTTTTACCACAAAATTCAATTGTAACAATTAAGCTTCTACAAACGCTAAGCTATTGTCATCGGAAGTCTTCATTTGCGCACTTCCTTTTTCTAAAAAATTGTATTCTATTCTATTGCAAGTTGCACAGGATCAAATCAAGCTTAACGTATGGTGGCATCAATTCCATGCTTTAGCTAGTACCAAATAGTCTATGGATTACTTAGCAAATTATCAAATGATATTATATAAGATTTATTATCATTAAATCATTAATGAGCTACAAATGGTCACATTGATTTATGGGGTCTAGCATAGTTTATTTTATCGCCCAAATTTCATGTTAAATAGGGCATTAAAACTTGTCGGACAGTGTTTTCAAAAACTTTTGTATGTTGAAATACTTTTTTTAACTAAAGGATTTACATACCCTACTAGTGTTTTTAATAACTATCCAAATAAAATAATTCATCAGGTTTTTTTGTTTTTGTAAATGTGTTTATTCATTTTGCATCATCTAGCTTATATTAGGATTTACATCCTTTTTAATTTGTTCTATTAATGTGTGAATGTTGATGAAATTGTTAAGTGAAATATAACAATTTGTTAAAACTGAAATTGTTAATGTATGAAAATATATTATGTTTGCAGAATAATTTGTTTAAAATATTCAAAGAAATCTTATCAAATATAAATTAATGTATGATTATCTAACAATTTAAAATCCAATTTTAAACCATTACTTACCTTATGAATTATTCAATTGTGCATAATAATCAATAAGTTACTTCTAATGCATGCTTTAGTTTTATCTTAAGAATATGACTAGTTATTTAATAAAGAATAACTAATCTATTCAATATGCCTATATTATTTAATTTAAATTAAACTAAAATTAAGATTATCAAAGGTTCGTGTTTTGAGATTGAATCAAATACCAGTTTGCATGATAAAAATTAAACTTTTGTTTTATAATCTTGCAGAAACAATGCTTATGCTTCTATTTGACCAAATTGATCACTGTTTTTCCATTTATAATTAAAACAAACGCAGTAAAAAATGAAACAAGGCCAAAGGACATATCATTGAATTTACACTAGCTCAAATCCATTCCATCATGCTCATGACTTACAATCCAATAATTTCGAAGTGATATAGAAACATCTTGCTAAAAAAATAAGAAGAAAAAAGTTTTGCATGAGTTGGTAATTTATGCCAATCTTAAAAAAGTGTTCTTTGCACTTGTTTGCATGCTATATGCATTCTTTCTGCTTTTAAATTTTGCCATTGCTTTTTGTTGTTACACTAGTTAATTGCTTTGTGTTTGAATTTCACCTATTTGTTTTTATTCTTGTACTATTTAATCTGTTGGTATAATGTTTAATGTTACCAATACTCATTGACGAAAATAATNTTACCATATGGTAGCATTTTAACACATAAAAGATGAGCAAATTCTCTCCAAAAAGATTTTTGGGTTACCACTGTATTACTAGGAGACCGTTTTCTTTTAATGGAATGACTATTAATTTGTTTCGATTTTTTACTCGAATATTCCATATATTGCCAGATCGCTTGTTGAGCAGTTGACTGAAGTAAATCCTATTCATCTTAGCTACCCTGAGAAGTTAGCCTTCTGGGTCAATTTGTACAACGCACTCATTATGCATGTATGGTACTAAATTTTTTTTTCCAGTTTCTATGGCTGCTTAAGAATACTACCTTTATTTTTCCAGGAAATTAGAAATTTATCATTGGCAATCTAAATTAAAATGCTGTTTTTTTACTTGAGTATTTTTCTCTAGGCTTATCTTGCATATGGTGTTCCTAAGAGTGATATGAAGCTCTTTGCATTGATGCAAAAGGTATGTTCTCTCACTACATACCCATGGATGAAATATACTCGAATGCCAATGATTTTCTTCAAACAATTGGTGCAAATATAAAATTAGGTGTTAAGAATAATTAAGGTTGATTTTTTTAAGTCGTTTAGCAATTATTTTAGTAGTTTTACTTATCATTGGTTCTTTGTTCTAAGGATTGCTGTAATTTGTAATTGAGCTTCCATCAAATAATAGTTGGCAATTCTTTTTTTAGACTGCGTTTTGTTGCTCATACATCACTTGTTTATTGTGATGGATTGGTTTGATTCACTTGAGGTTATTTTGTTCCANGTTGGCCTACTTTTGCTATGTTATTATTATAAATTAAATTACACGTATATTCTTTTTTGTGAATTATTTTCGCTATGACCGGCATATTTCGTTTGATTATTGGGACTTGGGAGGAAAGGACTGGTATGTATTTTGTAAAATAATAGTTGAGTGTGTTCCTTTTCATACATCGAAGGCTTTGATAGCATTAGTAAGCAGAAGTTTATTTGGATTCGTTTAGCCCTCCTTTTTATCTGTCTTTGTTCTTAATATTTCATGTCGAGTACACCTCACTAAATAGGTCATTGTAGAGCAGTCAAATTAGCTGTTTCATGAGATCCTATGCGTAGTCCTATACTTGTTTAGTTGTTCAACTGAGTTTTTTTGGTCATCATTTTGCATGAATTTTTATTTTTTTTTCCTCCTAGTTCTAATACCATATGGTAGCATTTTAACACATAAAAGATAAGCAAATTCTCTCCAAAAAGATTTCTGGGTTACCACTTTATTGCTAGGAGACCCTTTTCTTTTAATGGAATGACTATTAATTTGTTCCGATTTTTTACTCGAATATTCCATATATTGACAGATCACTTGTTGAGCAGTTGACTGAAGTAAATCCTATTCNTAGATTTGTATTTTATTTTTAGCGATTTAGTTTGGAAGTTGTTGCCATTATTTCATGGTAGAAGTGATTTGGTGTGTTGTCCCTACGGATAAGTTAGTCTTTCAACCTTTTTGTTAGTTATGTTAAACTTGAGGATTTTCATATGAAAATTCTTATTTTTTGGATTTTTTGGTAATCTATTCTGATAGATTTTGTGAGCATCACAATTCATATCCAGGTTCCCTATTTTGTGTGGAATTTGAGAGTTTTAGTGCAACAATCTGAATGCTCACCCATCAAGGTATTATTCATTTGGCTTAATGGCCTCACAATTTTGCCCCATTGGTGTAATTTCACTAGAGGTCACCCATCCTAGGAGTCTTCCCATGCGAGCACGCTTAAGTTTGGATTTTCTAATAAAATTTCACCATTACATTGAACGGCGCCACAATATTTAAGAGTTTAGTTTCCTTCTACTTAAGAGGTTTTACAATCTCCCTCACTTAAATACTCTACGTCTTCTTTAGTGTTCTATACCCAAAATTATCTACTAGGAAGATAGAACTCTAGAGGTGACCACTGCAAATTAAAGATGTGGCTCCCACTATGTAGCACTTTGTCTCATCTAGGTTTCAAGACGTGGCTCTCATAGCACGCCCTTTTTTTTTATGACATTTAGTTCTCAATCTTCTGAATGGTGCAATGCTCTGATATCATTTGTGATAGCTCAAACTCTCACCCATCAAGCTATTCTCTGCTTTGGCTGAATGGTCTCACGGTTTTGCCTCGTTCGTGTAACTTCCCAAGTGGTCACCCATCCTAAGATTGCTTCCATGTGAGCATTCTTAACTTTAGAGTTTCTAATGAAATTATTGTTATACCAAAAGACACTTCAATGTTTAAGAGTTTAGCTTCATTTTACTTAAGGGGTTTCAGAATTAGATAAAGAGATCAATATACTTTGTGTTTATATAAGGGGTTTTGAGGCATGCAAAGGAAGAGTAAAGCTATTTTCTAACAATCTTTTGGTCAGCATGTTTTTTATTCCTTCTTGATAAGAGGGAGACTTGGATTTGTGGGAGTGGTTTTCTCATGTACAATTGAAGGCATGATTTGGTGACTTCATCTTTATTTTCCATTTCCTTGAACTTTTGTTATTGGTTTGAGCTTGCCCATTTAATTTTGGTAAAATTACTGTTTTACAAGTTCTCTTTATATTACAATGCCATTAAATTATTATTAGAGTTCGATTGCTATGTATTCAACAACTTTCTTTTGAAGTAATGAATATTTACCAAATTAAAAGTTTGTGATATGCAAATCAATGCATGTTTACATGATATTTTGCATCTTGTTGTAGATTTTGATTAACAAAATTTTATATTCTACATCATATTTGGTATTGGTGCTCGAGTTTTTATCATAATATCTTATAAGAAATTTGACGTTTATTATGATAACTTGCAAATCAGAACAAAGGCTATGTGAAACTTAAATCTGATGGTGGCTAAATGGCTTGCTTAAACTCTGAATGATTCATTTGAGAACTCATAGAAATTAAGAGTTTGAAAAATGGACTCATTTAATCAAACAATGTATTGATCGAATGCTTGGTAAAAAAAGTAGAAAGTATCTGATTTTACTTCATATCATGAAGACATGAACCCCAAACCAATGTGTTGGACTTTGTTCTATCATCTCTTTTCATCCAATACTTGTCCATACAAAAACTTTTTTTTTTTTTTGCTAGAAACAAAAATGTTATTATTGTGTGCACTATTAAAAGTGTGTTAAAAGGTATCTTGCGCATTGGTGGGATAAAATTGCATGTGATTACTAATGAATTTCCTTGCTGGAAGTTTCAGTCATGCTTATGTTTACTAGTTGAATACTAAATAAGCAATTTGTTGAAGCAAAAAGTTTCAGATTGAGGAAAATTGATGCAACTCTCAACGTTCTACTGTTGTCCAAAACAAAAAATTGTGCTCTTTATGAAAAGTTTTTGAAATTTGAGTTTTATTTGAATTTTTATAGTTTAGTTATTATTTAATTTATTTAAATTTTTCTAGTAATGAAAAATTGTGCCCACTCTGCATGAATCAGAAAACCAAACAGAAAAGGCAAAAGCCTGAAGTTCTCTGTCTAATTATTTGAACTTTGAAGCCTGTTTTATGCTATTATTAATGAAAACATCTATCATAAAATACAGTCTCACCTAATGCTAAAGAAGACATTAATAGGACTGCACCCTCATGATTAGTTTATTAATCAGTTCATTTTGCAAACTTTACTAACTATGGCTTTTTTGATGTTTAACCATTATAACCAAATCTGTAAACTAACACTTTTTTGTCTTGTGATCCATAAACCTTGAGAATAGAAAAAAAAAATCGGCGTACTTGGCAGTAAAATACTGGAAAAATTATTTTTCATGAAATAGTGTAGCGATTCAGATGTAGATAAGTCTACCTTTTTAATGATTTTTATTAATAAGACTTGTATACATACCACATATTTCTATGTATTTACATAGTTAACGCCTAAACTTCAATTTTTAAATATATATCATCTTACTCATGCATAAAAAGGTATATTCCACTTTATAAACGTTAAAGAAGTGATATTTTTGATGTGATATGAAAGAATTGGAGTATATAAATGTAATAAGTAAACTTATACGTAAAAACATATAAATTGAGTGGCATGCATATAAATGCCCCTTCTTATTATCATTATTACACTTCATCCCACTCATTGACAGATTTTTCACTGTTACTCAAATTTGTGTTTTAGTTTTTGTTTTGGATACTTTCAGCATGAAGTATTTTTAATCATATTTGTTCCTCACAGGCTGCATACATAGTGGGAGGTCACTCATACAGTGCTGCTTGCATTGAGTATGTTGTATTGAAGATGAAGCCACCCATCCATAGGCCACAAACAGTAAAGCACATGCTCTATAGATTGTGCAGACCCCTTTTTTATATGATAATTTTATAAGGATATTTTAATTGAAATTGTTGGGTACTTTTATTGCTTTGCGTAGGCTTTACTTCTTGCACTTCAGAAGTTGAAACTATCTGAGGAGCAAAAGAGGTGTTCGATCGATACGTATGAGCCGTTAGTTACATTTGCACTAAGCTGTGGAACATTCTCTTCTCCTGCAGTAATATTGCTTCACCTCTATCCATTTCTATATATATATATTTTAATTATTTTTAAAATTTGAAAAGAAATACCTGTATCCACTTCGCATATTAGAAGCTGTAGATAAATGTTGTTAGGAATACTTTAGTCAGTCAATGTTTTGAAAAATAAAAGTGTATTAGCATTGGACTCGCAGGTAAAAGTTTACAGTGCAGGAAATGTGAAGGAAGAGCTCCAACAAGCTCAGCGCGACTTCATTCGTGCTTCCGTAGGGATGAGCAACAAAAGGAAGCTTCTCATCCCAAAGATGCTCCACGCTTTCACTCGAGGATTTGTTGATGAGTCAGACTTACCAATCTGGATATCTGGATTCTTGACTCAGCAACAAGCAGGCTTTGTAGAACAATGCATCTCCCAGAGAAAATACAGCTTGTTGGGCTCTCGCAGTTGCGGAGTAATCCCTTACGACTCTCGATTTCGTTATCTTTTCCTACCCGAAATATTGCGCTGATGATCGAACGCCGGCTTGCAGCATTTGTGGGATCCGTTAAAAATTAAGTGGTGAGAGTTTTTGTTGGCCAGTGATTAAATCTTATTCTCCAGAATCCAGTGCTAAAGTTCTGGTTTTGTTGGGGAGCAGGGAATGGAGACAACTATATGTGATCAGAGTGAGCTTTTGGTAAGGTGGATATCTAAGACATGTTGGTAGGCTAATTTGTGAAGGGCATTCCATGTTTTGGTTTGGTGGAGTTGCTAGTGCAGTTGCTTTGGTCTTCTACTGGAAGACTAGCTCCAATTGTATTTTGAATCCAGTGAAAATTTTTGAGTTGTCTGTTAAGGATTCTACTTGTTTAGTTGATAAAGAACTTGAAAGTTGTGGCCAAATTTTGTGATTGAATTTTACATATATTTAATTGCCATGTATTATTAATTTTTAGATTGCATATTAGAAAAAATGCATCTTTTTGGATTAAACATTATGATTTTTTTTTTTCTAGTGATGTGAATGTGAGTTTGTCATGCATGGTGGGTGGGTGGTTTTGACAATATTATTCTTTCTTTGTATATTGGCAATATGCAATTTGCAATTCAAATTGATGAGACTGCTCATGTCCTTGAGAGAAAAGAATTTAGATTTTATGGAATGATTCTTTTTTGAAGTAAACTACCATTTATGTTTAATGATCAACAAATTCTTTTTTGAATTACACTATCAACTATATTTAATGATCAACAAATTTAATTGAATTAGATTAACAACTCATTGCATGCATGGTTTCAAGTAGTGGTGATCCGAGAATATCTAATATTTCAATATCTCTAGTAACTAAAAAAAATAAACTTCAACCAATGAATAGTGATGTTGTGGACTCTGACAATTTTAATCGTGCTTCAAAAAACTCTGTATTTTTAATTTTTATTTTGTTGAGAGAGTTCAGATGGTCAAATTTTAGAAAGCAGATTGGATAGTATTATGACATTACTTAGAGATTTCATCCTCATTTTGTGATTAATTTTTTATATGGGTTCAAGGTTTTTCACAGGCGCAAGCTCCTATAACTAATTATCCCTCTCGATAATGAAAGAGTACTTTTGATTAATGCTAATCATTATTAAATAAATATTTAATATATAATAGCACCAACATATGATTTTTAGTAAAATCTATCACTTGAAGCTTAAAATTGATGGCGGCGAAATAAAAATGAAACTCGATCAATATCTTATGGTTTCGTCATTCCGGGTCATTGTGATCCCTGATAACCTTAGTCAGAGGAGAGTTAACCGAACCTGACAGGATGATTCTTGTCAGCATCTATGGGTTACGTTGTCCAAGAGATAATTATAAACCTGGGGTGAATATTTGTAGGTCTTCTAATAGAAGTAATCTCCATCCAAAATTAATATGAAAGTTCAAATAGATGTAATCCCTAACTTAACACTCAAAGCACAACATAACCATTGTTAATAAAGAGCGCTCTTGCATGTGAGCTTGAGAAGTGATTAACTGGTAAGGAGGGCTTGAGCGCATAGCAAGTTTAGACCTAAAATCTAATTAAATCTTGATCTAAATGTCAGAATACTCAGTTTCAGACTTTTGAAGAGGAGGGCAGTTGTTTACAATAATGACCACCTTACGTTTGGAGCTCCATAGGGGCCTAAGAACGGTCATGTATTTTAGCTTGTTGTTGATGCTCTTTGTGCTCTTCATCGTTAGATTCCTCTTGTCCATACACTGAATTTAACTATAAAAATATCAAATTTTGTGTCCATTTGACCATTAAATTGACAATCCAAAACCTCCAAAAGTATTTTAATGGCCCAATGTGGGCTTGATTATATTCACACTGAACCAATTCTTGTAACTATCGGGTTCCTCTTGTCAAGATTATCAATTTGACTATAAACTTATTGAAATCATGACGCTAGATGGGCTTGAAGTTGACTCTAAAATATTTATTATTAAAAATTTGATCATGGTTTTGAATTTGACTATGGAAGTCGGTGATTATTTTGCAAGTCTTCAAATACAGGTGTTACAGGCAACAACCGTATTTGGAATACAACACTTGCAAATAGTGGTTGGCAGTCGGTGGATGATAGTTGTAGGTGATAACAGTCGAGAATGGTCAACGGTTACCGATAAGCAATTGTCGACGACTATGGAGGCTGGTGATTATCGCGAGGTTTTCTCTCCTGCGTAGTCTCTAGAATTTGGCTCCTTATTTTGTTCTTTTGTGATGTTATTTCTCTAACCACCTGATCGAATTGTCAATGTTGACCCTCTTAATTAAAGATAATTTTTTTTAAATGATTTTAGTACCTTGATGACCACAAAATTGAGCTTTTTAAGCCCGTTAGAATTCAATTGACGATCATTTAATTTAAAGTTCACATTTAGAATTCATTTAATCATTTAATTGACGATATAAAACCTCAAAATAAACTTCAACGGCTTGATATGTGCTTCATTAAACATGAATTGAACTAATTTGGGCATCATTAGTTTGATCTTATTGAGACGATTCTTTTAACTATAAACTTTCTGGAAACAAAGCTTGATAAAAAGACCTCAAGATTTGTACTTAACAAATTTATTGATCAATAAGAGATTCATGTTAATTTAATGCTATGCCAAATTTCATAGCCTCCTAAACTAGGTGGTCATCTGAAACCACTTTTGATTTTATTATTTATTATTTATTATTATTTATATTTTAAAAACATATATTATATCACATCATCAACCAAACATAATTTTAGAAAATAAAAGAAAATAAACATATAATAAAAAAAGATGTCAAAAAGACCGCTTGGATTAAAGGAAAATAAAAACTTTGAGTTTATATAAAATATTATATACAGCTGCCAGCAAGAGATTTAATCTATAAAAATATTTCTACGTTGATAAATCAAATTAAATTTTTGGAAAATTTACATACAGAGCACCCAATTCTTATGTATTTACTTACCTCACCTAAGCTTTAATTTTTACATGATAAGCACCCTAACCCATATATGAAAATGTGATTCACACTATTTTCACCATTTCATGCATACGAAAAGATGCTAACCATGTAAAAATCAAAGTTTGGGTGTCAGATAGGTAAATTTAGAATTGGTGCTATGTATGTAAATTCCCCTATATTTTATATCAAAAGGATAAATGATTAAATTTCATACAACGGCACACAGAAGAAATGATTCTTATGAGTGAAATTGGTGCATCCGATTGGCGAAGATAACCATAGGCAGAGGCCAACAAGACTTGGATGTTAACATAAAATACACAACAACAACAACAACAACAACAACAAAGCCTTAATCCCAGCACGTGTCGGCTACATGAATCTTTTTTCTCCATTGCATCCTATTTTGTGTCATATTTTCATTTAGTTCTAATAAATTAAAATTATTTTTTATACCATAAGCCCGTCTGCCTTGGCCTACCTCTGCCTTTCTTAAAATAAGACAACTCTAAAACATCTACTCTCCTAATAAGCTCATCAGATGGTCGACGTTTAATGTGATCAAACCATCTATGATAATTTTCTCTAATTGTCCGTCATAGGAGTTACACCAACCCTATCATGGATATATTCGTTTTGCATTCTGTCTCTAAGTGTAAAGCCACTCATCCACATAATCATTCTCATCTCGACAACACTTAGCTTGTTATTATGCTTCTCTTTTAATGATGCTCCAACATAAATATATTCCTCTAAAATTGAATTATAAAAAGCAATCTTCTTTAAATCAAAATAGCTTGGACAATGATTAAATTTTAGTATGATAGTAGCTATAATCAAAACAAAAGAGAAACATATAGCCAAATTCCTCAAATCTGCAAATCTTTTCCTTAAATCCAACTCATTTATATAATCAAATCAGATTAGATTGTCTCTAGTGTCATCCAAGCCCAATATACTCGTGTGGGTCTACAATAATTGTAACGTGTTTAAAATGTTCATACAGACATCAAATTAAAAGCAACCAAGTGCAAAAAATGTCTAAATCATTCAGTGTTCATTCCCCACCCCAGAAAAGAACAAAACCCAGCTTAATACTATGGTTCCAAAACAATTCTTATAGTTCTTAAAGGACATATAAGTAAACATTTTGATTTTTTTTAAAAAAATGGAGTCCTAAGTATGGTTAATATGCTACCTATCTTTTAGTTCCTGCTCAAACGCGGCTAATTTCTTCCGAATTGGTTCCAGGAAGGACTGCAGATCCTTGCTGATCTGGGCTTTATCTTCTTTAGAAATTTCACTACTAATCCGTGTTTCTATCTGCAAGAGGGAGCAAATGACAACTATCAGATATTTCATTATGTTGATGATATGGTTATAAGAATAAAGAATGAAAAATGGAAGATAATTACAAACCTGCAAATCATCTAATTCACCAAATGAAAACTCTGGAATATCGAAGTGGCCTTTAATCTCTTCTTTTTGGTCGTTAATTGACCATTCACCTACATTTTGTAATAAAAAATCACCTCAGTAGCAGCAAAGAAAACAGCAGCCTGGACAAGTAAAACAGAAAATGATTTGCTTACGGAACCTTTGAATTTCAATGATAATTCGTATGTGTAACCAACTCTTTTTTTGTTGCGCACTGTGATCAGAAATGCCTGGCCAGAAAATAAAACAGAAAACGAATGGAGAAGAATGCAAAGAAACATGAAGTAAATGAAGAACGGGCAAAAAATTCAAAAATTCTACAAGAAATTTAGGGAATTCCTGTCGCAGGATTGAAATATGCATCCCAAGAATTTAGGAAAATGATACACTGATCTTTTAATTAATCTTTGAGCATGTTAGTATGAGAAACTGATGATATGCATAAGGTTGGACAAATTCCTGATCAAAGTCATGAATTTCTTGTGTCAATCTATGAGGCTTTAATAGAAAATGTCCATCGCAAGATTAAAAATCTAAGAATGAAACCTCACGGTAGAAGACGCTAATAAATCTTTCTCAATTGAGTGATCAGCAAAAATGTTAAATAATTTGATATTTTTTAGCTGTAAGCAACCATATTAGAAAGAGTACATATTATAGATGTTGAGATTTCCACCATGCACCCATTTAAAGGATCGACAAAAAGCAGAAAATCCTTTTGTGGTTTGTTTCTTATAAAATAAGAACATACCCATTCTGAATGCAAGCAATTTGGAGAATAAACAAGTGAACAAATTCATGAACAAAAGAAGGGGAAAAAAATTCTTAAATGGGTATACATCAAGCCTTGAGCTACTTGATGAACTGTTTTCACAAGCTTATGTAATATTGTTAATGATGATAAGCGCAAAGAGTTATTCAAATTTGTTCGTTTACCAATCGAATATGTATAGATATTACGGTTTAACAACTAGAATGTGATGTAGGATGGCTTTTGTGTCCAAGTTCACTTTAATGATTTGCATAATGAAAACACGCCAAAATAATCCATCTGCAAGCATCTGTCTTGCGAGATACTACGATCCGGATCCCACGGTTCCGCAAATCGTGGCATCCAGCATTTCCACAGGATTGTGAGAAGCCTGCAATCACGGGATTTGGAATGCAATACCATCTTCTAATTCAGCCATTTTTTTTTTCTTAATTTCTTTCCATTTTCTCTATTCATAATTAGCTTATTTTCCATGAAGGGACTATTTGTAATGGTAGTTCTTATTTTTTAGACTTTTGCTTTGATTGTGTGTTTTGGATATTGTGACATCTGATTTTTACCAAAAGAAGTGTTGAATCTTTTTTTCCTTTTACAAGCTATGTATTTGTATCATGCCTAAAAACATGGGGTGAAACCTCCTTGTTGCCCAAAGATCACCAATTCGGAGCTCTCTTTGCAGTTGTCAGTCGGGACAATCGCCGAATGATACCGATCCCCTTCTAAATCCATATTCTCGTCCCCTCGCTATTCCACAACAACCTCTCCTTTAAATCCACTCCCAATATCTCTTATAAGTGCCCTAGAATAATATCTTCAAATATAAAAGCCCGTAAACCTTAAAATTTTAGGGATTTGTCGTTTCAACACCTACCCTTATCGCTAAGCCTACACAAAATTTCACATTATCTAAATTATCAATCAACACACTCCTTAGTTATTTCTACCATAATTTCGGGTCCTAAACCTAAAACTTCAAGGATTTGTCATTTCTACACCGCCATCGTCCCTAAACCTACACAAAATTTCGCATAACCTAAATCATTGATCAAATCAACTCAATCCCTAGCCATTCCTACCATAGTTTTCAGTGCTAAACTAACCCTTTTAAAACCTAACATTTCTATCTCCATCGAAAATCTCCCCGACACCTACTCCCAAAAACCAAGATCTCCGATCAATCTTTGATTTACAATCCTAAAACCACTGAAAACCTAATTGAAAATAAAAAACATCACATCACTAAGAAGAAACCTGCAACGAGGTGCTTAAGGTCTCACTATGGAGAACATATAAAAGAAAATCCTACAACTACAGCAGAAGCTTGCCGCATTTGAGACCAGATGATCCTGTGAAACCACACAGCCACAACAATGACTCGCCAAATCGAGAAAAGGAAGTGCATCCCTTCCCCCAAGAAACTTCAAAAGACAAACAACAAATATCACGTCGAATTGACATTGAATATAAAATGAGAAACAAGGATGCTCGACTGATGATCACCTCACCAGATTTTGAAGGTAGTATGGATTCAAACAAATTTATTGATGGAATCTAAACAGTGAAATGAGTTATGAGTACAAGAATATCCCACTCGACATGAGGGTCAAATTAGTTGTTATTAAGAAAGAATGATTCCTTATAATGAGAGAACTTGAAGCGCTTTCACTAGCGTGAAGGAAAAATAAAAATACTACCGAATTCAAGATGAAAAGGGATATGCAATGCTAATACATTCTTCCACATTACCAGTAGGATATATTCAATAAGCTCAACTAACCATGCTGAAGAATTCTTTTGAGATAGAGTACATGGTTGAATTTAATGAACTCGGTCCAAAATATAAGTTGGTGGAATGAGATGAGCACAAAATAGCAAGGTACCTTGTAGGACAGAAGTTGCCTCTTAGAAATATGGTGCAATTGCAGTTGTATCACTACTCAAATTACAGATCCAAACTTTGAAGGTGAAAAAACCACGTCGCAAGGTCACACCCACACCTTACAAGCACGGTTCAACCATAGAATCAGGAAATAAGAGTACATCCAGGGAAAAATCCCAACCAACCCTCTGCCAGAGAAAAAGTCAATTCAATGTGGCAAAAAAATAGGAGACGTCCAGTACTCCCAAATCTGTCCCAACAAAGTATTTTCTCAAGTGCCACGAATTTAGGCACATTACGTCAAATTGCCCAAATAGGATGATGATCTTTTTCATTGAGCAGGGGGTAGTTAAAAAAAATGAAAAGTGACATTGTAGAGGTGAAAACTTCGAGTCTCGGCTTTCAACCAACAAAAAAAAAGATGCTGGTGATTCAAGCTGGGCCTATATGAGAAACTCCAATTGGATTAACATTGATTGTTCTAAAGGGTAACGAGTCTAAGGAGCCTATACCAGAAAAAAGACAAACCCTGTTGATGGAGTAGCCAGATAAACTGAGCGACAGTTTACCTCATGAGTGATTGACATAAAGAGTGGTCCAGAAAGCCACATAATTCACTCCAGAGTTAGTTGCTCAAGACAAACTTGGCTCGAGACATGGTGGCATGCAGTTCCAACTCTGGTTGTGCCAAAAAAAAGATAGATATGTTTTGGAGTTACCTGAGATGGCGTGAACATAAATTTTATAGTGGAGTTGCCTCAACTACAACTCAAGGCAATGATTTTGTTATGATTGTAGTTCAGTTCTTGAAGCTTCCAAAGAAGATGAAGTCTCTCCTATTAAAGGAGAATGATGTAGAAGCCTCTGTCATGCGGAATACCGATCTCGATGTTTTGCAAATCATGGAATCCCACATCTCCATTGGATTGTGAGAATCCGACAATCGCAAGATTTGGAATACAACACCAACTTCCAATTCAACACGTTTTTTATTCTTTTTAATTTTCTCCCTATTTCTCTATTTCCCATTAGTTAATTTTCTATGAGTGTACTATTTATACATGTATTTCACTTATTTTATAATTTTGTTTTGTTTGTGTGCTTTGGAGAGTGTAATATTTGATTTCTACCATAAGGAATGTTTTATCCTTCTCCATTTGCAAATTATGCGTTAGTATTTTTCTTAGGAATAGTGGTGA
Organism: Phalaenopsis hybrid cultivar; assembly: GCA_002079205.1. NCBI lineage: Eukaryota > Viridiplantae > Streptophyta > Magnoliopsida > Asparagales > Orchidaceae > Phalaenopsis > Phalaenopsis hybrid cultivar. The sequence goes on from JXCR01127278.1 coordinate 85,251, forward strand.
AACCTCCTCGCAACTTGAAAATTAACGATTTGGAGTTCCCTTTGTTGTTTTCAGCCAATATTTCTGATAAACGATGCGTATCCCCCCCTTCCAATTGCCATCGAGCTCCCATATTTTCGATCCTTAACTATTTGACAACTACCTCTCCTCTAAATCCACTTCCAAAATATGTTCTAGGAGAACTATGATAAAAAATCACACAACGAATAATTCTCAACTTTACTCGGGTTTATGATCAATTAGAAACTAAACCACAACGCGGAATAATGAGATCACACCAATTCGATAAAAAATCGGAACAAAAATTGAAACAGAAATACAATCAAAGCAACCAGAAAAACACACAATAATTTATGTGAAAAAAACCCGAGAACGGAAAAAAACGAAGGAACTGGAGCACCATAAATTTTCACAATGAAATTCAGAAGATTTACAAAGAGCTCACACAAGTTCTCTCCACACACAAAGAAAACTTATAGAACTTGCTCCACAATCCTCCCTCTCCAATCCGATGCAAAAATCACACTGAATCATCGAAATTCACCTCTTTGATACTCACCTTCATCGAGATGCTCGTCCAAGAATACCGAAGGAAGATACACCAAGCCCTACCTTACACTACTCGAAATCGAGATTAAAAATCAATTCTCGACACAAACCACTCCTGGCATTTAGGTGCCCGAACTTGGCGCCTATGCGCCAAGCTCTCGGGAAATAGGCGCCTCCTCTTTTGAGCAGCACCCAAGCTAGAGCTTAAGCACCCACAACCCGGCACATAAGCAACGGGTGCTCTGTCCCGCTGCTCACCAAATCAGCCTCCACTCATAACAATCTCTCACTTGGAGACTAATTCTACTAAGCACCAATATTGTACCTGCACCGGTACAATAGAGCTTAAACATCACCTTCTTATTCACGTGGTGTGGTCACGTACCGTAGCGTGGCTCACCTCCGATCTAAACCTTCATAAAGTCCAAATGAAGTCAAGCATAGCTTTAGTTTCTCAACAGTCACTACCTTTGTCAACATATTTGCATTGTTCTCAGCTATTTTGGTTCTTTTTCTCTTTTAGAAGTCGCCAGTTTGTTTTCAAATAAATCTATCTTCTGAATCATATGGATGATCCATAAAAAGGAGGAATTGGAGGGCGATAACATACGACAAAACAGACGAACAAAAGAAAGAACGCAGAAAATCTATCGTGACAAACCTCATGTGATAGACTAAGGGTGTACGTCCAAACAAAATCGAACAGAAACACCTTGAGCCAAATATCCACAAAAGAGAATGCTTCCAAAAAGGCGTATCATATTTTTTTAATTAATCTTGGGAGTTGCCCAAGAATACTCCTGATCACAAGAGTTCTACTTGCAATTGAGTGACAACTCACAAAGGATGTCACAAAGAATGATTTATTTCATGGGAAACATCCCAATGATTTTATGAGCTCTCGCTAAGCCATATGACAGAGAGTAAGTTTCTCACGATCCCAAATGGGCAACAGCTCATAAGCTATCGATGATCGTGAAACAACCGGATCATTGGTAGAAAACATCCCACCGTTTCAAGACCGGACTGGATCGTATAGGCAGAGGGCAAATCGTCTTATCCCAAACGGGCAATGACCTGTCAGCTAAGTGAGGCTCTCCATATAACATTGACTAAAAGTCAAACGAGGAATAAGGCCAAACAAGAATAGTCAAAAGAAGGGAGGAGTGATTCCTAAACAAATAAAGGTAGAGGAGTAAGTGTAACACGAACCTGTCATCCCAGGCTACTAAGTCCCTAACACTACTCGGGCATGAAGGTAGTCAACCCAACATGTCCAGAGATCTCAGATCAGCAGGGACCTCGGTAGTCCTAAGTTCAAAGGAAGGAAACTATATCCTATGACTATCAGGTGAAGCTCCAAGAGGTGGGGCTTATACACGTCAAAATGGTGAGGATGTCGCTGGAAAGAGGAGAAAAATAGGTGCAGCTACAAAGTTGAAAACATTCCGCACAAAGGGCTCACACATCGTCTGGGTCGGGGATGCCTCTAATATCCTAGGCGCACTAAACAGTTACCAAATTAAAAAAAATATGTTGGGCCAGTCGGATTAAAGAAGCACGGGAGTATCTCTTTGGTATATACAAATGATGCAATTATCTAGAGCAGTTATTAGATTTTATAGAGGCCCTATTAGGCATAATTGGGTGTATAGTCATGCATTCAGTCCGTTTAAAAAATGGCTTTTAAAACGACTAGAAGGCCATCAAAAAAAAAATAAAGACAAACTTTTCAAAGATCCTAACATTTTTAATCCAAAAATTTTGATTATATTAATCTTTTATTATTAGGATTTTTGAAAAATTTAACATTTTTAGGTCTTAGCGAGCTTAAGTTATATTTAACAATGCATCCTAGATAAACCAGAAAGAAATGAGAAAAACAATTCAAGCATGCAAATATGCAATAGAAAGAAAAAACACACCTGAATATATAAAAAGGCCGATGTAGCTGGATCCACAACATATACCACGAAAAACCAAAAAAAACGGTCAGGCGCCGCATAAACATACATGTTCCTATTTCTATACAAGAATGTATATTCGGGCTTAAGGTAAGGAGCACAAGTCTGCTGCTCCTAATCCCTTGTCATGTGACTCGATGATACAGACTCAGTCCTAAAACTCTTATCAAATACAAGATAAAATAAAAGACACAAGCTGCACAAAATGGTTAGCACGAGTTAACATGCAAACGCAGATAAGTCATGCTTGGCAAGAGGAGCTAAGCAGCGGCTCCAAAAAAGAAATATTATTGAAATCATTATGTGCTCCTCCCTTATTAAATATGTGTGTGTGCGTATTTAGGCATGACTCCCTGCAGAAGACCGACCTGTTATACTATTGTGCATGCATAAAGCACATGAGCGCACTGAAAGCACAAGTAAATAAAAGGCACCTGGCTATGACAACCAAGCTGACACAGAACAATAGTCAGGTGCCAAAAATGCTACCTAATAACCTAGTCCTAACCTAGCACACAAATCTAACAAAAAGTGCCCAGCATCTAGGTGCACAAGATAGTCTCCGGGTACGTATAATTTTACAGGGTTGTCACGCTGACCCTATCCTAAAGATCCAAGGGATCTAAATGGTGTCGTCCAGAATGGATTTTGAAAAGGAGTTGGCCTTACAGGTAACCCGGCTTGCTACATACATAATTTTGAAACCATGACAAATGTAATAAATAAATAAATAATATTTATTATTTTAGTTTTTGAATTATGAACTATTAAATATGAACCCGTAACATGCAAGATGACACTAATTAGATCCCTTGAATCCTTAGCATGTCGTAGAGGCAGCGATCCGAAGAATGGGTGTGCTATAGAGGCAGGTGTGTCTTAGAGGCAGCAGCCCAAAAGATGTCGACTCCCATGGGATTGAACTATACAAGTGAAGTGAATGTGTGAATAAGCTCTCAGATGCAATTCAAACATGCGACACGTGATCACGCAAAGATATGCAAGTGTAGAGGCATGCACAAAAGGATATGAACTGCTCATGTCATGAGCAAAAACGCTAAGCATAATGCTTGAGGACATGACTACTAGCCATAAGCGTGTGGGGACACATGCTCACAAGGTGCACAATGAATGTGTCACACGTAAATGTGTTAGTTCAAGAAAACAACGTCTGCAAGACACAACAAAAGGCTACGCAAATATCACACAGGCAATGCTAATGCAAGACATACAACATGCAAAATGCAAGGCAAACCGAGCCAGGGCGGCTAGTCGAACCACGAAGAAAGATTGACCGTGCCGAGGCGGCCGGTCAAATTGAAATACAATGGTAACCGAGCAGGGGCTGCAGATCGAACCACAATGAAAGGTTAACCGTGTCGGCGCGGCCGATCGAACCACGGTGCAAATCTGACCAGGCACATGGCAGCTAGTCGAGGTAAAGTGATTTGTCAATCGGGCTAGGGCAACCGAGGCAAAATTAAATATGTGAAATGCACTAAATAGATTGCACACAATTAGGCAATCAGTAGGCATGTTGTCAGGTCAACTAGGGTTGGCCAGCCGATTTGCTTAGCGTGGGAAACCAAACTCATGAGCATACAAACATACAATACAACGTGCAATATGTAATGTATGCAAGTGATCACAATCCATAGCAAGTCAAACTCAACTAACGCTCTCACATAGGGTGGATATGAGACATAGCCACCTCCAGCTTTGGAGATGAATGTGGAGAACTTCATCTTCCAATTTCTCGTAGAAGTCATTCACAGTTTGTAGAATGGACTAGCTACAAAGTTATTTCATTCCTACAACCCCTCCATGATTTTGTAGAATTGGTTAGCTATAAAGTTTTTTCCACTCTTCAAGATCCATCGATTTCAACCCCTCCAACGAAGACTAGAAGCGCCAAAATCGTGAAAAATTGGGATTCCGACCCGTTAGGATTTAAACCTAGGACTCACAAATGGGAAATTGCTCGGATTCACAAGGAATTCGACCATGAGCGTAATCCCTAACGTAGGGCTTTCTTTAAGAAATAAACAGCATATCAATAGGCGTATGGTCGTGCCGAATAATGTCGGTCGGCCAACTTACCTAGTGTGGGCGACCGAACCCATGACGACACCACAAAATTGGCCAATCAAAAGGCGTGTGGTCGAGCCGACTGATATTGTTCTGCCAATAATATACAATTGATTGAGCCAGACGATATTGTGTGACTGATCAGACAGGCCTTGTGTGGGCAACCAAACGCACAACAACCTAACAAAGTCTATTCTTAGGGCTGGCTAGAAAAAGAAATGCAATCTCACAAATGTGGCGGTTGAAGAAGTCCCTCATCGTGTAGGCAAAGCTCTCCCTAGAGAGGAGAGAAGATCGTCTCTTTCTTTTTCCACGTGTCGGGCGAAGCTCTCCTTTTAGGAGGAGACGAAGTCTTCCTAAAGTAGAAGCTCTCCTTCCGAATGAGGAGATAAGGCATTCTCAAATGTAAGTTAAAGCTCCCCTTCCAAATGAAAAGACTTTGGTTCCAAGGAGCTCTTCTTCAAGAAAACCTCTCGCTCTCACATTCTCTTCAAAGAGACTTGGTAGGGGGAAAAAAAAAAGATTGTCTTCTCACTAAAGATGAAAAACCAAGAAGGGAAAATAGGAAGAAAGAAGGCTTCCTTGCTCTCAAGCTTCTCCCTTCAACTCTAAATCAACTCCCCAACTGAAATGAGCACTCCTCTCCTATTTTCGGATTGGCCGCTTACTACACCAAGAGACCAATGAAATCAGAGAGAAATTTCCCTCCAATGCTTAAAGTATATTGAAAACCTTCATGTCATTCACCCATAGGTTCCTTGGGAGGTGGATGTCACATGTCACACTCCCATCTGACCTCCCAAACTTATGATGATCAATGGGAAAGCAGCCAAGAAAGGGAAAGGAAAAGGTCAAAAACTTCTGCTAGCTGGGTTGTAGGCTTGGTTGACAAACCAAGGGGTTTAATCCATGATTTTCCTTAAAGCCTACGTGACCACACCGAAAAGTGACGTGGTCACGCCAATGTCCTGGCTTGGCTACACCACATTACCGGCGTAATTACGTTGTGATCTCTTCCTTGAGCACGGTTTGGGGTTCATTTTGTTATGACCATGCCAGAACTATGCACTTGAGCACAGTTCAAACTTTTGGTTTGATGCCCTAGTGCACGGCGAAGGTCCCAAACGAGTTCCCTTGACCTTGAAAGATCCTAAATACATGGGAGATGATCACTAACCATCGTAAAAGACCCACGAACATGTCGTAACACCTGAATAACCCCTCGAAATAACGAGCATTCCGGACAATGCAAAAGTGTTCTGAAACCCTAATTCTCAACCAGTAGCGTCCGCGGGCGATCTTCGTGGTTCTAGATGGCCATAGGCTAATACGGATTAATGAGGTAAGGTTTCTAAACATCGGCACGAATGTTAAACATGTCCCGAGCCAGAGTCAACCTCATTCCACGGTGAGTTTACCCGGGTAGGGCAAAAGTCAGTATCGATCCTGACATCATGTTCATGGCACGTACCAGGAGGTCGAAATGGGTATCTTGAACCTCTGGATGGTATGAATGGACACCAAGTCGTCCTGAATCATTCAAGTAGTTACTCAACACGTGTGACATCAAAAATTGATATCAACATTAGCTATATGCATCTTTTCCAGAAATAACTATTCATCTTCCACAAGAGATCGAACGAAATGATACCTGAACTGGATGTATTTCTTTTTGGCATGAAAAACAGTGCTCTTAGCAAGATGAATCACATTCATACAATCACTGCAAAATCTTTCAATTCCTTGCTCCTTGCCCAATTCTGACATGAAATTTTCTAACAAAATTATCTCCTTGCTAGAATCAGTAATAGCAACATATTCAGCCTCTAAATAAAAAGTGCAACAATCTTCTGCAACTTAGAGACCCAACTCACCGTTGTACGCCCGAATTTGAAGATATACCCCGTTGTACTTCTCCTACTGTCCACATCTCCTGTCAAATTTGAATCAACGTATCCTTGTATACTGATCTCTGCACTTCCATAGCAAAGTGTCATGTGGGTTCTTCCCTTCAAATACCTGAGAATCCACTTTACCTTCTCTCAATGATGTTTGTCTGGATTGTCCATGTACATGCTGACCACTCCCACTACATATGCAATATTTGGTCTGGTATAAATTATCACATACATCAAACTTCCAACTATTAAAGCATACAAAGTTCTCTTCATTTGTGTTTGCTCTGCTTCAGAATTAGGCGATAGCTTCATAGATAGCTTGAAGTGACTACCTAAGAGAGTGTTGATTAGTTTCACCTGACTCATGTTGAACCTCAATAAAATCTTCTCAACATACTTTACCTGAGATAACTTTGGTGTTCCTGCACTCTTGTCTCTGCTGATTCTCATCCCGAGGATCCTCGTGGTAGAACCTAAATCCTTCATCTCGAACTTACTTGACAAAAGTTTCTTCAAGTCCTTGATTTTATCCATATATGCCTCTGCAATCAACATGTCATCCACAAAAAAAAACAAAATATAATAGCTACTGAAGTGTGATAAAGCAACAGCAGTCTGTTTGGCAGTTCATGTACTCATTATCTGACATAAACCTGTCAAACCTCTTGTGGTCTTGGGACCGTTGTAAGTCATAGAGGGTCTTTTTTGAATCTGCAGACCAAACCTTCTTTGCCTTAAACCTTATAACCTTGTGGTTGCACCATGTACGGTTCCTCCTCCGATCTCCATATTAAAAACTATATTTACATCCATTTGCTCAATATGAAGATCTCCCTTTGCCACCAGACTCAGCATAACCTTGACAATCGTCATCTTCACCACTGGAGAGAAGATTTCTACGTAACTCACTTCTTTATGTTGGAAACCCTTCACAACAAGCATTGTTTTGTAGCGCTTGCTACCATCTGACTCCTCTTCAGGAGTCAAATCCCAAGTCTAATTTGACTCCAAAGATTACATTTTGTCCAAAGATTACATTTAAACAACCAAGTCAAAGGTGAGCTCACACTCCCTTGAATCTTCAACTTTAGTGACCTCCTCAAAGCACTCCTGTTCACCACTATAAGTTAATAGTAAATAGTGTAAAGAATGAGAATATCTTTGTATTGGTTGTTTAAATCTATTGGATCTTCTGACTTCTATAGCAGGTAACTAAAGAACCTCCAGAATTCCTTCCGGTTGAACACTTGTCATTTCTCCATCTTCCTGATTACCAGTATCATCTATCTCCACATATCTGGATTCTTCATAAGTAGTTTAAGGAATATCATGAGTTTTAATCTTGTCATTATACATCTTCATTTCGTTGAATGCAACGTCTCTGCTCCTAATGAATTTATGATTCTGATAATGAAAGTGCACTTGACAAATTTTGAGTCAAGCTTGCACCTGGACCCTATAACAACATGCACATATGCAGAACACTCAAACACTCTTAAATGAGATAGACATACTTTTTTGTCACTCCAAACTTCTTCAGAAATGTCTTCCTCCAAAGGTACTGATGGACTACGTTTTATCAGATAAACAACTGTGTTTAGTGCTTCTACCTTAAATTATTTTGGCTGACCTGCATGCAGTCACATGCAAATAGCATGCTTTGTGATTGTTTTATTCATATGCAGCTGCGATGTCCTTGAACTCATCTCTAACCCCTCTGTAGCACAGGAATTACAAAACTTCTGATCATGGTACTCACATTCATTATCTGATCTGAGACACTTCAACTTCAAGCTTGTCTCATTTTCTACCATAGCATTTCACTTCTAACTCTAATTTTCTTGATTTCACCACTGACTTGCCCTTGAAAAGGAAAACTTCTGTGTGTCATAAATACAATATTCACAGAAATCCATATCAAATGATTTCAGACTTTAAAGCTTATTTTTTGAAAGTAGGAACTTCATACATTTCTCGCTCATGTGGTCAAGCCTACGGTGTCATAGACCTGCATCCACCTTAATTCCAGTCACATCAATAAAATCAGTCATTTCATTAATCACATAAAGCGTGCTTTCAATGTTGCCCTGAGCCATAACTAATGCCCCTAGTCACCTTTCACGAATCACTTGTGAAAGTAATCAAAAGTCCCGACTTTTCCAGTCGACTGACAGAGATAAAATTTCTATTTAAACTTGGAACATGTCTAACTTCAATAACCCTACAAATTGTTACATTCAATAACTTGATATCAATATCACACTTTCCTACTATATTGCAGACTTTATTATCTCCCAAACAAACTTCCCTAGATCACTCTGAGTGTAGTTTTTAAATACTCTTTATTAGGGCAAGCATGAAAAGAAGCACATGAATCCACTATCCAGGATTCAGTACTGACTAGGCATAACACCAAGGAGTCACTTTGGATTTCACCTATGGAGACATTAGTAGAAAGACTACATTTTTTGTTCTCCACCGTCAGCTTTCCTTGGAGCTTTGCAGTCCTTCTTGAAATGCCCATTCTTACTGCAGTTCCAGCATTCTCCTCTGCTTGACTTGAGCTTTCCTTTCCTGAATTTGGATCTGCCTTTGCCTGTATTCCTACCTAAATTTTTCCCCTTGTTATCAGCATTCAACGCCAAACCTGAAGATTCATCATTCGTTGTTTTACTGCAAACTTCTTCCCTCAACATCAGGCTCACGATTCTATTGCAGTTCAACCTCAAAATCCATGAAGAATTACTCACTGACGTTACCTAGTCATCCTAGCTTTCAGACAATGAAAATAGTATCACTAGTGCTATGACCTCATCATCAAATTTGATCCTCACAAAAAAACAACTAGCTCGTCACACTGTTAAAATTATTGAGATCTTCTGTCACTAATTGTCTTCCACTATCTTCATGTTAAATAATTTTATTGGAGCAGAAGATTTTTCGTACATCTTGGCCAGGCTCACGATTCTATTGCAGTTCAACCTCAAAATCCATGAAGAATTACTCACCGACGTTACCTAGCCATCCTAACTTTCAGACAATGAAAATAGTATCACTAGTGCTATGACCTCATCATCAAATTTGATCCTCACAAAAAACAACTGGCTCGTCACACTGTTAAAGTTATTGAGAACTTCTGCCACTAAATTGTCTTCCACTATCTTCATGTTAAATAATTTTATTGGAGCAGAAGATTTTTCGTGCATCTTGGCCAGTGCCGCCAAAAAATCTATCGTAGTTTTCTCATTCACAATATTGAACGCACCAGATGAGAAAAGTGTAAACCTGATCAAACTTAGTGTCGTTCGATCCAACACTTCTCATTCTTCCATAGGCATAAACTCAGGCTACCTTGTAGTGACAAGTACAATTTCTTATGATACAACAAATTCTCCACATACATCTTCTAGAAAGTGATGTTCGTCTCATCGAACTTCTACACTTTGAACTTTGTTTCTTCAATCATTGCTCACACTCGAATCAAACCCCGCTCTGATACCAGTTGTTAGGAAAAACTCAACAACAACAATAACAACAACAAAGCCTTAATCCCACTACGTGGGCTCGGCTACATGAATCCTTTTTCTCCATTGCGTCCTATTTAGTGTCATATTTTCATTTAGTTCTAGTAAATTAAGATCATTTTTAATACAATAAGACCAAGTTTTCCTAGGTCTACCTCTGCCTTTCTTAACACAAGTCGAATTTAAAACATCTACTCTCCTAATCGGATCATCTAATGGTCGACGTTTAATATGACCAAACCATCTAAGACGACTTTCTCTAAT
>JXCR01127278.1:97235-114471 GCA_002079205.1 Phalaenopsis hybrid cultivar
CATATATTTTTCACCCTCCTTAGTATCTAATCTATTATAAAGATTATTAAAAGCAGAATTTTTAGCATCACAGATTGTTCTTTTAGACTCCCTGCGAGCCGTTTGATATTTTCTCCAGTTGTTAGGAAAAACTACTGCGAAAAAAATCTCTTTTTAAATTCGTCGCAGAACAGGATCATAGGATTCGAGAAAACTGTAACAAAAATTAAAACAGAAACACAATCGAAACAACCAGGAAAACAGACAAGAATTTACGTGAAAAAACCTGAGAATAGAAAAAAATCATAGAGTCACACCACAAAAAATTTTCACTATAAAATTCAAAAGATTTTACAAAAAAACTCGCACTAGTTTTTCCTCCACGCACAAGGATAGCTTACGGAACTCGCCCCACAATCTTTTCTCTTCAATCTGATGCAAAAATCACGCTGAATCACCAAAATTCACCTCTTCGATGCTCTTCACCTTCATTGGGATGCTCGTCGAATGATATCGAAGGAACATACACCAAGCATTAACTTACTCCGCTCAAAATTTAGATTAAAAACCAATTCCTGACACCAAGCCTTAACTTACTTCGCTCCTATACGCCAAGCTCTTGGGAAACAGACGCCTGTATGGGTGCATATCCACCCAAAATAGACGCCTAGACGTCAGCTCTTCTGTTCGAGCAGCACCGAAGTGGGCGCTTAAGTGCACACAACGCAGAGCATAGGCGTCGGGTGCTCTATCCTGCTGCTCACCAAATCAGTCTCCACTCATAAAAAACAAGAATGATATCATGAAGAAAACATTTATTAACATTAGCAAAAATTAATTATTTTTAACATAAAAAAATAAATTTCTTTAATCACAGATGGTTACATAATAACAAAAAAAAAATCGTAAAATAAAAATAATAATTTAATATTAAATTCCAAGTATGATCAAGAGTAACACATGCAAAAAATACTAAAACATCACTCTAAAATATTAAATTAGCAAGAACAAGAAAAAAAATCATTCAAAAAGAAAATCCAAGGTTCATAAAAGTTTAATGAGACTCACCACAAGTAGTTATCAAGACCAATAAGGTTCTCAAAGATTACACATTCAGAAGCGCATTAAAATTTTAAAAACAATAAAAAATATTCAATGATTTTTAAACACTCTAAAAGTCCTATATATAGCACAATAGGTGCCCAAAATAAAGAATTATAGAAGGTCGTTCCATGTTATTCTTTGGATCATAGGTTAAGTAGTTTCAAGACCACATCAATTGATGACTTCCTTTAAGATCACGAGAGAGAGAGAGCAATTATTAGGTGAGGAGTATGTACATGCAGATTTTTTGAAACAACCAATACTACAAGAATATAACAAAATCCGCATGTGTGGAGTCCACGCCTAATAATTTTTCCTAGGGAGCGTTTCTTTATAAGGCTCCCAAAATCGTAACAATCAACACTTTTTTTATAGGGATGCTGAGATTACAACACATAATACTTTAAGCTAAGATAGCAAGAGAAGTTTCTGAGATTATAACAATCAATAGCTAAAACAAAAATCACAACAAAGGAATTTGCATATCAAAAGCTTTTGAGATCAAATAAGTTGAAGTCTAACCAGTCAAAATGTTAATCGTGTTGGGAACCTCCTAGCAATTAACTAATCATAAAAGAAAATCCAAATATTAGATAAAAAAATTTGTTGCCTATAGGATCAAAATCATAATCATGTTTTAACATAAACTAAAAAAAATTAAAATATGCGAACCAAATAAATAAATAAAGTGTCAATTACTCATTTTCCTCATCAATTCCCATTTTATGATACCGAGAAAATTAGAGTTTGCATAGTTTTATAAATTTGTCTAGCTTGAAAAAGTTTCCCCCAAATGAATTGAGCGCTTGATGAGTGATGAATCGACATAAATAAGCATATCACAACAATGTATATAAGATCTACCATCATAATAAGCATAATCGCATCATCCATAATATCATCAAGGACAAACTAAATAAACTTGCGTAGTAGGGCATTAGATGTGAATTTGGGATGAGGGATGAAGAGAAAGAAGAAACCACAATATTAGCAGTGCATTCATATAATAAAGTCAAATCAAATACATTTAAAACTAGTGGGGCATCAACATACATACCAACCAATTCGTAGGTATTAACATATCTGACACCATAACTTTTATATTTATACCACCAAAATCTTTCATATCACATCAAAAATACACTAACATTTTTACTTTAAAAGTGAAAAACATCTTTTAATGCAATGACAAGGCGACGTAAATGTAAAAACTCAAGTTTAGGTGTTATAACAAGGCGACGTAAATGTAAAAACTCAAGTTTAGGTGTAGATATGTAAATGCATAAGAATTGAGTGGCATGTATGTAAATCTTTCAAAATGCTTTCCAAGGTTTCTGATTTATAAGCGTTTATCAAAATGATTCATAAATTGTATATGATTATATCTTTTTTGTAGCTAATCTCTTAACGGCCTCTATAATATTTTTCTTTTAAAAAAAAAATGCCACTACATTATAACATGATTTGAATTCTACATATTTTGTTCACAATAACAGAGCAATATAATTGTCATAAATAAAAATTAGCTTTCTATGAATATAATCATGCACATTCTTCATTGTTGAGTAAATGCAAGTTCACTAGATCAAGATTTTTAAAAAAAATTCTGCACAATCAATTAGTTTTCCATCTATAACAATTTCAAAAAGATTCATGCTCAATAGATATAAAAACAACTAACTTACATGCAATAGTACCCAATCCCAAAAAGATGCAATATCTTTATTTGAACTGTTAAATAGAAGCAGCAACAACAACAATAAGTATTTATCTCACTAAGTAGGGACAACTACATAATCCATTGTGTCGTAATAAGTGTCATATTTTCATTTAATTCTAATAAATTAAAATCAATTTTTCATATAATATGTCCAAGTCTTTTTAGGTCTACCTCTACCTTTCTTAACATAAGTCGAATCTAAAAGATCTACTCTCCTGATCAGATCATCAGATGGTCGACCTTTGATGCGACCAAACCATCTAAGATGACTCTCTCTAATCATGTCTGCCACTGGAGCTACACCAACCCTTTCACGAATACATTTGTTTTGCATTTTATCTCTAAGCATCAAGCTATTCATCCACTTAAGCATTTTCATCTCAGCAACGCTTAACTTAGTTTTATGCTTCTCTTTTAAAGGCTAACATTCTGCGCCATAAAGCAATGCACGTCTCACCACCATCTTTTAAAATTTCCTTCAAGTTTATGTGGTACTTTGTTATGACAGAATAGACCCGCTGCATTCCTCCACTTCAGCCAACCAACTTGAATTCTAGTAATAGCATCCCCATCTATATCATCATCACTCTGAGCAATAGACCTGAGATATCTTAAATGTTCACACCTTTTAATGATTTGATCGCCAATAGTTATAACTCTGTCACTAGATCTACTATTACTACTTAAATTACATTCCATGTATTCAATTTTTTATCTACTCAAACAAAGTCCTTTAAACTCTGATGTAGACTTTCATAATTCAAATTTTTCCTGAACTATTTTTCTAGTCTTATCCACAATAAGGATATCATCAGTGAAAAGCATACACCAAGGTACATCTTCCTATAAATGTCTGGAAGAGCATCCGTAACTAAAGTAAAAAAGATGTGGGTGTAAGTATATCCCTGATGAAATCTATCTGAAATAGGAAAATATACATGGTCAATCCTCCTGTTTGAACAAAAGTAACAACTATATTATACATATCTTCAATGACTTGAATATAAGTCATATCAACACCGTTCTTTACTAGAACTCTCCAAAAAACTTCGAATGGAACATTATCGTAAGCTTTTTATAAATCAATAAAAAGCATATGTATGTTCTCCTTACTCTCTCTATACTTCTCCATCAAACCTTTCGATAAATATATAGATTCCATAGTAGACTTGCCCCGCAATAAATTCAAACTGATTATGAGAAATCTTTGTATCACATTTTAACCTATGTTTAATTACTCTCGCCCATAATTTTAATGTATGACACATTAACTTAATTCCTCTATAATTTGCACACTCTTGTGCATCTCCTTTATTTTTAAAAATGGAGACCAAAATATTATCCCTCCATTCCTTAGAGATCCTTTTAGTTTTTAAAATAATATGAAAAATTATAGTAAGCCAAGAAACTCCTAAATATCCTAAATATTTACACATTTCTATTGGGATTCATTCAGTATTTTTGTTATAAGCTAAAGTTAGCAATAACAAAATAGAATATTAGCAATAACAAAATCAAAAGCTAGAGCAAAATCTAATATGGTTCTACAATTTTCAATAATCACTCCAAAATCATAATCACCATGAACATTTCTAAGATTTTATATTGTTGCTCTATCAACATGTTCATTTAAATCTCCTACAACAAAATTTTTTTCTTCAAGAAGCATCATTTGTTTTAGTTCTTTTAAGTCACTTTAATATTTTTCTTTCGAACATATATCTAAACCTATTCAGCAGTATAAGCTCTTATAATATTAAAAATTTTGGTATCAACAATAATCTTGAGAGTTATAATTTTATCTTCAATTCTATTAATTTTTACAACATTATATTTCAAAGTCCTATCTATAATTACACCTATATCATTTTCAATATTACTCCTACCTAAATACCAAAATTTAAACCTAAATTATCAATCTCTCTAGCTTTTTTTCCTGTCGATTGAGTTTCTTGAATGAATAAGATATTTATCTTCTAGTGAGTCATAATATCTACTAATTTCATTAATAATTGTATATGTATATATTATATAACTCACGATAAAGTTATTTTTTATTTTAGTCTTAGAAACTTTAAATACATTATAAAAAATTATTTGACAATGACTTGGTTTTACATCATCTTCAAAATTCATTTAGAACTAAAAATAAAATTTTAAAAGAAATCAATACCCAAACATCCAAAACAATGGAAATTGCCCGAAACTATACAAGAATCTAAAATCCGAACAAAAAATTGAAACAAAATTAGATGTTGAGTTCTTATTTTTGAAATAAGTTTAAAAAGCAAAAAATATCCACTTCTTTATAGCTTGGAAGCCACTATCAACCATTTTTGTTTTTTTGCTTTTACTTGAAAGTAAGGTCTCGCAAAATCATATGAAAAAAAAAACATAAAGATTATAATAGGATGAGAGCAGACTTTTGATTTTGGNTTAGTTTTCCATCTATAACAATTTCAAAAAGATTCATACTCAACAGATATAAAAACAACTAACTTATCTGCAATAGTACCCAATCCAAAAAAGATGCAATATCTTCAATTGAACTGTTAAATAGAAGCAGTAACAACAACAATAAGCCTTTATCTCACTAAGTAGGGACAACTACATAATCCATTGTGTCGTAATAAGTGTCATATTTTCATTTAATTCTAATAAATTAAAATCAATTTTTCATATAATATGTCCAAGTCTTTTTAGGTCTACCTCTACCTTTCTTAACATAAGTCGAATCTAAAAGATCTACTCTCCTAATCAGATCATCAGATGGTCGACCTTTGATGCGACCAAACCATCCAAGATGACTCTCTCTAATCATGTCTGCCACTAGAGCTACACCAACCCTTTCACAAATACATTTGTTTTGCATTTTATCTCTAAGCATCAAGCTATTCATCCACCTAAGCATTTTCATCTCAGCAACACTTAAATTAGTTTTATGCTTGTCTTTTAAAGGCTAACATTCTGCACCATAAAGCGATGCACGTCTCACCACCATCTTTTAAAATTTTCCTTCAAGTCTATGCGGTACTTTGTTATGAAAGAATAGACCCGCTGCATTCCTCCACTCAGCCAACCAACTTGAATTCTAGTAATAGCATCCCCATCTATATCATCATCACTCTGAGCAATAGACCCGAGATATCTTAAACGTTCACACCTTTTAATGATTTGATCATTAATAGTTATAACTCTGCCACTAGATCTACTACTACTTAAATTACATTCCATGTATTCAATTTTTGATCTACTCAAACAAAGTCCTTTAAACTCTGATGTAGACTATCATAATTCAAATTTTTCCTGAACTATTTTTCTAGTCTTATCCAGAATATGGATATCATCAGTGAAAAGCATATACCAAGGTACATCTTTCTATAAATGTCTGGAAGAGCATCCATAACTAAATCAAAAAGATGTGGATGTGGGTGTAAGTATATCCTTGATGAAATCTAACTGAAATAGGAAAATATACATGGTCAATCCTCCTGTTTGAACAAAAGTAACAACTATATTATACATATCTTCAATGACTTGAATATAAGTCATATCAACATCGTTCTTTACCATAACTCCCCCAAAAAACTTCGAATGGAACATTATCGTAAGCTTTTTATAAATCAATAAAAAGCATATGTAAGTTCTCCTTACTCTCTCTATACTTCTTCATCAAACCTTTGGATAAAAATATAGATTCCATAGTAGACTTGCCCCACAATAAATTCAAACTGATTATGAGAAATCTTTGTATCACATTTTAACCTATGTTTAATTACGCTCGCCCATAATTTTAATGTATGACACATTAACTTAATTCCTCTATAATTTGCACACTCTTGTGCGTTTCCTTTATTTTTAAAAATGGAGATCAAAATATTATTCCTCTATTCCTTTGAGATCCTTTTAGTTTTTAAAATAATATGAAAAATTATAGTAAGCCAAGAAACTCCTAAATTTCCTAAATATTTACACATTTCTATTGGGATTCATTCAGTATTTTTATTATAAGCTAAAGTTAGCAACAACAAAATAGAATATTAGCAATAACAAAATCAAAAGCTAGAGCAAAATCTAATATGGTTCTATCATTTTCAATAATCACTCCAAAATCATAATCATCAAGAACATTTCTAAGATTTTATATTGTTGCTTTATCAACATGTTCATTTAAATCTCATACAACAAAAAATTTTTCTTCAAGAAGCATCATTTGTTTTAGTTCTTTTAAGTCACTTCAATATTTTTCTTTCGAACATATATCTAAACCTATTCAGCAGTATAAGCTCTTATAATATTAAAAATTTTAGTATCAACAATAATCTTAAGAGTTATAATTTTATCTTCAATTCTATTAATTTTTACAACATTATATTTCAAATTCCTATCTATAATTACACATATACCATTTTCAGTATGACTCATACCTGAATACCAAAATTTAAACCTAAATTATCAATCTCTCAAGCCTTTTTTTCCTGTCGATTTAGGGTGCGTTTGGGACAGCTTATTTGCAGTTGTGGCGTTTTCAAAACGCAATCACCCGTTTGGAAATCACATTTCTATCACTTTTTACAAAACTCCGTTAAGATATTTGTATTAGACGTGGATCGCGGGTAGGACTCCACGATCCGCATTTTATACTATTGAAAGACGAGTATTACCCTTCGTCTTTCGCAACGAGCGCTCCTCTGCCCTCTGTCGTTCGCAATGAGCGCTCCTCGATCCCGCACGACGTCGCAGCAGTCAGCTCGTTCGATCCCACACGTCGTCGCAGCAGTCCGTCTCTTCACTTGATCACGTCTCCCTCCATCTTTGGCAATCGCTCTCATCGGTAACCCTTTTACTCCTTGCTTCTCTGCCGATCCTCGGTTTGTAGCTTCCTGTGAAAAAGGTGCTCCCAAGGTTTTTTTTTTTCGTTCTTTGCTGTGGAAGGATTTGGGTGAATCTGTTAGTTCTTATATCAACAATAATTTTTGTGGTCTGGCTATCTTTAGGGAAGATTCCCAGCTTGGCTTTCTAAGATCAACATTAAACACCTGGAGATTTATGGTTTTAGGGCTCATTTTTATCATCAAAAGCACCAAGAGAAGGAAGTATTTTTGTGTGTATGGTTTCAGTAAGCTATAAAATAGATGTTTTTAAAACATATTAGTTTTAAGGCTCATTCATTTACAACGGGGGATAACTATTTTTCTTTAAAATTGTTCTACAGAAGAACAACTTGTCTAAAATAATTATAAATTCTTAAATTTTTCGTTGGAATCTGCAAATACAAGTTGATATTGGAAAGCAAAATAGACATCTCCCCTTCTAAGCATATTGCCAGTAGTTTTCATATTTAGGAAATCTATATGTCCAGAAACATTAAATGGTTGTTGTTCTCTGCTCCTATCCAACCCGTCTCTCCACTAGTTTTGAAACTGTGTTTGTCTTGACTACACTCAAGGTTTCTTTTTTGTTTACATCGACATAACTTGGTTCTGGAAATGGACTCCAAAATTCTATGTAATTTTTGCTCATTGTTGGTCCCCAAATTAACCTACACATTAGAGAAATTGCTCCAAAATTCTAAGTATTTTCATGTTCTACAATCTTCACATTTATATCCGTTTTCTGATTGGATTAAGAAGTTTGGTAAATTTATAAAAAAAAATGCAAATAAGCTGTTTACAAAACGCACAAACCAAACAGCTGCAACTTATCCAAAACAGGGGCAGATTTGTCATATTTTCAGAATCAGCTATTTTCTACTCACAAACCAAACAGACAGACAGCTTATCTGGATCAGCTGCTTATCACCAGATTATCAGGATAAGCAGCTTATCAGCATAAGCTACAGCTGCCCCAAACAGACCCTTAGTTTCTCGAATGAATAAGATATTTATCTTCTTGTGAGTCATAATATCTACTAATTTCATTAATAATTGTATATGTATATATTATTCAATAAATTTGTTTTTTTATTTTAGTCTTAGAAAGTTTAAATACATTATTAAAAATTATTTGACAATGACTTGGTTTTACATCATCTTCAAAATTCATTTAGAACTAAAAATGAAACTTTAAAAGAAATCAATACCCAAACATCCAAAACAATGGAAATTGCCCGAAACTATACAAGAATCTAAAATCCGAACAAAAAATTGAAACAAAATTGGATGTTGAGTTCTTATTTTTGAAATAAGTTTAAAAAGTAAAAAATATCCACTTCTTTATATAGCTTGGAAGCCACTATCAACCATTTTTGTTTTTTTCCTTTTACTTGAAAGTCAGGTCTCGCAAAATCATATGAAAAAAAAAACATAAAGATTATAATAGGATGAGAGCAGACTTTTGATTTTGGCGCTTTGGGGAATTGCTCTTAACTAAAAAGGTGGTTCACAAGGAAAGAATTAATGGAAACAAAAAAACTATTGAAACTCATTTAATATAACCCACTTTTTAAATTTAACTGCAACTAATTAGGCCAAACAAATTGACCTTAAGCACGCCAAACAGTCAAAAAAGCCCATTGGGTTTCTGCTAATAGTAAAGTCAATGGGTCAGTGCATGTTAAGGAGGCACCTTTCAACAAAAAACTTGCGGTAGTACCATAGCATACAATGCTCTAAAGTTGGATTTACTTGCTAGTTTAGAAAGTTCAATCCATTACAACAGAGAAAAAATGTCAAATAAATGGCCAACCTCACTGCAAAGAGTAGAAAAGGAAAAATGCCTCTAAGAATATATATATATATTAGACAACTTTAACTTGAAGAGACAGCTATGAGATCATCCAAATTATTATCAGCATAAAAATTTATAGGTAGAAGAAAACTGAAGAAAATAGATATGGCATGTGTACTGCAGATTNCTGAAACTCGTTTAATATAACCCACTTTTTAAATTTAACTGCAACTAATTAGGCCAAACAAATTGACATTAAGCACGCCAAACAGTCAAAAAAGCCCATTGGGTTTCTGCTAATAGTAAAGTCAATGGGTCAGTGCATGTTAAGGAGGCACCTTTCAACAAAAAACTTGCGGTAGTTCCATAGCATACAATACTCTAAAGTTGGATTTAGTTGCTAGTTTAGAAAGTTCAATCCATTACAACAGAGAAAAAACGTCAAATAAATGGCCAACCTCACTGCAAAGAGTAGAAAAGGAAAAATGCATCTAAGAAAAAATATATATATATATTTTTTTAGACAACTTCAACTTGAAGATACAGCTATGAGATCATCCAATTTATTATCAGCATAAAAATTTATAGGTAGAAGAAAACTGAAGAAAATAGATATGGCATGTGTACCGCAGATTTCAATATAAGGATTGGGTGGTCACAATTTTCAGAATATGCAATAATTGACAATTAAACAATAGAATACCACGTACGTTCTTCAGTCAGAAAGCAAATTCCACAAGAAAACCCCACATCACCCGGCTAAACCATCAAAAGTGCACAAACATGCACAGAACAACGCACACAGGAGACATGAGGTTTCTATGTGCTATCAAGAAAGAAAAATAAAACACAAGTCAACTTAAAAAGCCTATTCATTGAACATAACATAAAGAAAGTTAAAATAATTATTAAAGAAAAATAAATTAAGTTTGAGAATACAAAAATGCAAGCATACAACTAGTAAAGAGACAAGAAGTTTGATACTTTACATAAATTCAGACAAGTAAAGCATGAGGGGAACAGAATAGCATGACACCAATTATAGAAAATAATGTGGATGACTAGATGGTAAACAAAATACCAGAACATCTTTTTTAGCAACAATGAATTGCGGTTCAACTTGGCGTGCAGGATGAGAAAAGGAGGAAAATAAATAATTGTGAAACCCCTCGAGTAAAATGAAGGTGAGCTCTTAAATATTGAGGCACCTTTTGGCGCAAGGGTTAGAATTTCACAAAAAAAATGGGCAAAACCGTGGGGCCATTAGGCCAAAACGGACAATATCTCGATGGATATGAGTTCGGGCTGTCACAATAATAGAGGTATAGAGGAAAAGGTTTGGATTAAGCCAAAGCTTGTCTTCATTTGAATGTTGATGATGGCCAAAAAGACCAAAGAAATTAAAGCAACTAAGTATTTTGAAATAATTGGGATGGAAATTGCATGTCGATACCTGAGTCATCATAAATTATTCTAACATAAAAGGAGTATACAAGATGTAACCTCAACCGTGAAATTTTGTGTCAATTATAAATTAGCTTCAGTTATGAAATATGACATATAATTTTATCTCACAACATGCAAGCATGAAAAAAAAAAAAAAACCGATCGAGAACATTCAGTTAGATTAAGAGAAATTATCACACAATTGGCAAACTTCATAAAGCTTAGAACATAACCACAATTCAAATTTAGTTCACACAATATCTATCGCACTAACTACATACTTACATCCCCTGAACATTTGGTAACTTCATAAACCGCTGCTTTTCCATTAGAAAACTCCAAAGACAATGAACTAAGAAGCTCCTACAGTTCAAGAAAGAAACTATTTTGAGTCATTTATATAGTATTGTATTAGTAATCTAGTCTATAAGTAAAAAAAAAAAACTAAAGAGTCACAAAATGTTCCTATCACAAAAAGAAACTTGATGCAAATTGGATACTAAACCTTAATTCTACTATTTGCCCATGAATTTAGATTTTTTTCCTCCCATGTTCCGGCCTGCAAAATGCAAGGTTATCATGTATAGCTGATGTTGAAGTGTTAATTACTAGGTACATAAACAAATGGAATAACTAAAAATTAGATACAGAGCATGAAGGAACGACAATACATGAGAGACCATATACATTTGAAAATAATATACAGCGCAAAATTCCAAAGATAATATATCACATGTAAAATGCATGTTAGTAGTATTATAACAAAAACATTCTGGACCATACAATAATTGTGATAAAGTATTGTGGGGATTTTTTTAAAATTGGTTTGATTAATGTGCACTTCTTTTTTATATCATTTAAAATTTCAAAATTCTGATAAGCTATTGTACACGGTGTATATTCACTTAGGCAGGCTCAAAGTTTTCATATAAGATGATCAAAAAATAAAATAATAATTGTAGGGTTGCTACCACCATTCAAAACGCTACACCAAATAAAGATGTAAAGGCCTTCTTGGAGAGTGTCCAAGAATCCCTTCCTTGAAGTAATTCCAAAAGGCTCTGCACTATTAAAAGGAAGGAATTTTAAGAAACTACCCATTGTTTGTCAAATTTTCTCGCCCTTCTTTAAAGGAAAAGAAAGGATTTTAAGACACCACCGAATGCATGAACACAAAAAGACGATACTCAAAGAAGAAGAACACTATTAATNTTACACAAACATGCACAGAACAACGCACACAGGAGACATGAGGTTTTTATGTGCTATCAAGAAAGAAAAATAAAACACAACTCAACTTAAAAAGCCTCTTCATTGAACATAACATAAAGAAAGTTAAAATAATTATTAAAGAAAAATAAATTAAGTTTGAGAATACAAAAATGCAAGCATACAACTAGTAAAGAGACAAGAAGTTTGATACTTTACATAAATTCAGACAAGTAAAGCATGAGGGGAACAGAATAGCATGACACCAATTATAGAAAATAATGTGGATGACTAGATGGTAAACAAAATACCAGAACATCTTTTTTAGCAACAATGAATTGCAGTTCAACTTGGCGTGCAGGATGAGAAAAGGAGGAAAATAAATAATTGCGAAACCCCTCAGGTAAAATGAAGATGAGCTCTTAAATATTGAGGCACCTTTTGGCGTAAGAGTTAGAATTTCATAAAAAAAACGGGCAAAACCATAGGGCCATTAGGTATAGAAGAAAAGGTTGGGATTAACCCAAAGCTTGTCTTCATTTGAATGTTGATGATGGCCAAAATGACCAAAGAAATTAAAGCAACTAAGTACTTTGCAATAATTGGGATGGAAATTGCATGCCGATACCTGAGTCATCATAAATTATTCTAACATAAGAGTATACAAGATGTAACCTCAACCGTGAAATTTTGTGTCAATTATAAATTAGCTTCAGTTATGAAATATGACATATAATTTTATCTCACAAAATGCAAGCATGAAAAAAAAAAAAGATGGAGAACATTCAGTTATATTAAGAAATGCTGACAGTCTAAGAGAAATTATCACACAATTGGCAAACTTCATAAAGCTTAGAACATAACCACAATTAAAATTTAGTTCACACAATATCTATCGCACTAACTACATACTTACATCCCCTGAACATTTGGTAACTTCATAAACCGCTGCTTTTCCATTAGAAAACTCCAAAGACAATGAACCAAGAAGCTCCTACAGTTCAAGAAAGAAACTATTTTGAGTCATTTATATAGTCTTGTATTAGTCATCTAGCCTATAAAAAAAAATAAATAAATAACTAAAGAGTCACAAAATGTTCCTATCACAAAAAGAAACATGATGCAAATTGGATACTAAACCTTAATTCTACTATTTGCCCATGAATTTAGATTTTTTTCCTCCCATGTTCCGGCCTGCAAAATGCAAGGTTATCATGTATAGCTGATGTTGAAGTGTTAATTACTAGGTACATAAACAAATGGAATAACTAAAAATTAGATACAGAGCATGAAGGAACGACAATACATGAGAGACCATATACATTTGAAAATAATATACAGCGCAAAATTCCAAAGATAATATATCACATGTAAAATGCATGTTAGTAGTATTATAACAAAACCATCTGGGCCATACAATAATAGTCATAAAGTATTGTGGGGATTTTTTAGGTTTAACTTACAAGTTTGGCTAAAATTGGTTTGATTAATGTGCACTTATTTTTTATATCATTTAAAATTTCAAAATTCTGATAAGCTATTGTACACGGTGTATATTCACTTAGGCGGGCTCAAAATTTTCACATAAGATGATCAAAAAATAAAATAATAATTGTAGGGTTGCTACCACCATTCAAAATGCTACACCGTATAAAGATGTAAAGGCCTTCTTGGAGAGTGTCCAAGAATCCCTTCCTTGAAGTAATTCCAAAAGTATCTGCACTATTAAAAGGAAGGAATTTTAAGAAACTACCCATTGTTTGTCAAATTTTCTCGTCCTTCTTTAAAGGAAAAGAAAAGGATTTTAAGACACCACCGAATGCATGAACACAAAAAGACGATACTCAAAGAAGAAGAACACTATTAATTTTTTGAAAAAAGCAGTGCAACTAATTGTGATGCCAAAGAGAAGATAATAACCATCCAATGAGTCTTAAAGCACTTCATTCGAAAAAACCAAATACTAATCAACAAACAGATATATTTGCAGATTACCAACATTAAATTCTTTAAGTTGACGGTCCCAAGTCAAGAAATATTTATTCACATGTATGCAAAAGAAGAACAAACTCAAGATCATATTTGCTTTTAGAAACTCCATTTCACAAAAGACTAAGGGTAATAGAACCATCTATTTGCATGTATACATGCATGTCTGGGACAAGTCTAGGGTTGCTAGGCAGTGGGAAGCGATCAAGGGGGGTTAGGCAAGTTGTAGGATGAGAAGAATGGAGGAAAGGTGATGGTGGCTAAAAATTCAGAGTTCATGCCGTCTAGACAGCAAAGCGGAATAGGGAAACTGCAGGNGAGGGGGGTTAGGCAAGTTGTAGGATGAGAAGAATGGTGGAAAGATGATGGTGGCTAAAAATTCAGAGTTCATGCCGTCTAGACAGCAAAGCGGAATAGGGAAACTGCAGGTACGTGGTGAAAAGACAGAGATAACTGCCGTGATCTAATCAAGCAACAGGTGCACTGCTTGAGAAAGATATGAAAATATAAAACTTACGTTGGAAAACTGAACTGGCCCACTCAATTGGACCGGCCCTCCCAATAACTTTATATATATATTATCATAGCTTCAAACTTTATTATCTAATAAAGTANGACAGAGATAACTGCTGTGATCTAATCAAGCAACAGGTGCACCGGTTGAGAAAGATATGAAGATATAAAACTTACGTTGGAAAACTGAACTGGCCCACTTAATTGGACCGGCCCTCCCAATAACTTTATATATATATTATCATAGCTTCAAACTTTATTATCTAATAAAGTACATGTAATACATTTCAAACACATTTTATTTCAGTATAATAAATCAATCATGTGTCAATTATTATCAGTGTATATGATTTCAATATAACTTAACATTCCTACATTATAAAATATATTTATTACATTCATATATAAAGTTATGCGCGCTTCTATAAATATAAATAGCATTACGATTCCAGAAAGTTTATAAGTATCATAATTAATGACTTCCAAAAGTGTGATTCGGAGTGTTGAAGGCGGGAATAAGAGAAAAAAACTGAGATTTTAATTGGGAAGTCAATTGACATTTACCCCTACAACCAAAAATCAAACGATGGTTACTTCCCCTTACTTCCTACATTCCCAATTCTTCTGACATATAACAGGAAAACCCTAATCTTTTGGCATTAGCTTTTTCAAGCAGTGAGATAAAATTTATTTAGCTTATTTGAAGACAACAAAAATCACTTTAGTGAAGGTTTATCAAAAAAGAAATAGAAAAACCTGTAGAAATAATAATACAAATNCGATTCCAAAAAGTTTATAAGTATCATAATTAATGACTTCCAAAAGTGTGATTCGGAGTGTTGAAGGCAGGAATAAGGGAAAAAAACTGAGAATTTGATTGGGAAGTCAATTGACATTTACTCCTACAACCAAAAATCAAAAGATGATTACTTCCCCTTACTTCCTACTTTCCCAATTCTTCTGAAATATAACAGGAAAACCCTAATCTTCTGGCATTAGCATTTTTCAAGCAGTGAGATAAAATTTATTTAGTATATTTGAAAACAACAAAAATCACTTTAGTGAAGGTTTATCAAAAAAGAAATAGAAAAACCTGTAGAAATAATAATACAAATNGAGGTTGATCATCTATCTGAGAGCTAAGATCAATGAAATTAAAAAAAAAATTATCATAAGCTCAGTTGATTTTTCTTGATGACATTTGTAATATTTAATAGTGTTAAAATCAAACACTATGAAACTGATAGAAAACATTGTTATCTAAATGACGGTGACATCATGCAAATACCCTTATGTTAACATTTTTCTCTAACAATCAAAAGGAAAGTTGAATGGGCTCCTTCCTAGCTTAAGATTTTCAGAATCTTTAATAAGTAACAAGGTATCTAGAGCATGATTTTACTTGATAAGTAACAATTAAAAGTAACTTGATTTTTCTTCATAACATTGTCAAACTTAGGGTTCATTTAAGGCGGCGATGCAGTATCGCACCGCAGTTTTATCTGTTTGGGTAAATTGTGTTTAGCCACTTTTTCAAAAAGTTGCGCTGAAACCTTCGTTGTCCCACCGATCCTGAATAGGTGTTGTGACAGTTTTCTAGCTGCGGTCTGACTGAAAAAAAAAATATAATAGCCACCACAGTTTTTTAAACATCTAATTACTTTTCAGCAGATTCACAACTGTTATTAATAAGTTGTAGTTGTCACAAACAGACCCTTAATAAGTACAAATCAAAAGTAGCATGATTCTTCTTGATAACATTCTAATATTTAATATAGCATTATATTAAACACTATGAATCTGATAGAAAACATTGTCAGCTAAATGGCAGTGACATCTAAATAAAACTGCTAAATACATAACAATGAAATAATAAAATCAATCATGCAAATAACCTTATGTTAACATTTTTCTCTAAGAATCAAAAGGAAAATTGAATGGGCTCCTTCCAAGCTTACTATTTTCAGAATCTTTAACAAGTAACAAGGTATCCAGAGCAACATGAAAAAAAAAACCAGCAATACAACCATGAAACATTCAATACATTATAAAGAGTATTAAACAATCATAGTCTACAGCTTTCTGATTCAATTGCCCCATCCACGAAATACAAACTCAATTTTCTTTTCAATAAACAGACCAGAAGATCAACATTAGGCATTAGAAGTTTTTTCATTAACTTGTGAACTTGACAGTCTCAAATTGAAAGCATTTATATCTATAAACAAAAAAACATTTTTGGATCTGAAGTCCTGAAGGATGGAAAAATTAGAAACTACCCCTGAAGTTTTAAGGGGAAAAAAACGAAAAAACTCGGGGTAAAAAAAAAAACCTGGCAGCGCTCTTAGAAGTAAAAGACATAAAAATTCCAAAAAGATATCTTCCTCCAATCTCTATCCATCCATTTGATCTAGAGAAGTAAAGAGCATAGTCCTAAAGTTTCAACAGCGCCCTTTTCAAAAAGTGATCTTCATTCCAGTCTAACAATCCATACTTCCAACTAAAAAATCTATGTCAACACTTGGACCAGCATAACCATCTACACTAACAACAATCAAACAGTCGGTTTAGCATTTGTGTTGCAAATCAAGAAGATGAAAAAAATTA
>JXCR01127280.1:0-16760 GCA_002079205.1 Phalaenopsis hybrid cultivar
TTTATAGTTTATTTGTATCATCATGTTACTTATGTCAATATCCACAAATATAACAGACTTGTGAAGTAAGCGGAAAACCCTTAACTCGTTCAAAATTTATTATATATGAAACAAAAGTTTAAATAAAACATTAAAATACAGTAGGTTAAAAAGCTCTAGAAGCTCCATGCTTCCACCGAGAACTAAAACCTCGCTTAAATAGCGCAGAAAAAACCCTCGAGAGGATTGAAGAATGAAGGCTGGAAGAAACTCGAAAAATACATCGCGCGGTAAAACCTAAGAGAATAAATGGTGAATGCGGGCAGGCACGTCAAAGCGTTTCAAGTATTTCAAATTTCGGCCAACGTCACACATCTTCAAGCCCGGTTGGGCCACCACCTTTATTTCCTTATTTCGATCATGCACATGGATCCCGAATGAGGTCTACCACACGTCAATGTGTCATTGGAGTCCAAATGTTGATCCACATCTGAACTCCGGACGTAATACTTTTTCCTACTATAATATTTGGGAAAAAATGTGTAAGGGCCCCATAAATGGGATAATTATTCTAATATGTACTACTTTTATTTTGTATAAATACTCATACTTAATGAAATAGATATTTTAAGATCTTGATTATAAAACAATAATAGATTGATAGACACGTGATCAGAGAATTGATCAATTAAAGGAGGTGACAAGGGATTAACTAAAGACTGATGCATGTGAGATATACAAGTTAATCATAAATACTGCAATTTTAAAAGAGGGAAAAAAAGATAATGTCTTTAAGTTATATGATTAAAATGAGAATATTAAGTTGCAGGTTTAACAAGTTTGAGATTATTAAAAAGAATGATTTAAGTAATAAGGTAACANAGCTGATAAGATAATGGCAAGTTTTCAAAGTAAATTATAGACCAATCACCTGGACAACAACACCACCATCAGATCCTCCTTCCTCTTTGATAATGCTAAATAATTTCTCAAACGCTCCTTCAAAAACAACAATCTTTTGAATTTCCTGAAAAAACAAGATGACAAGATGTTCCACGNATTTTGGAGAAGGATTTAAACACCTTGTGGGTCAATCAACACTCTGTCTTGGAACATACTTGAGCACTCTTCTCAAGGGTTTATTTAATTACAACTGTTAAAAGAATTGAAGCGCTTTCAATACCGATTCACTTTCTGCTTTCCCTTTTTTGGTTGCTAGTTTTGGGGGTGGATCGACCTGTCTTTTTTTTTTTCTTTTGTTTGCTTCTTTCCTTTAATTACTTGGAAGACATTTAGAAATATTTGAGAATTAATTGAAAAACACTTAATTGGGGATATAACACTTTAAATCACTTTAGGCACAAGCTAAAGTGTAGGCTTCCTAGATTTTAGGAGCACGCCCTAGGTGAGAGTTCATCTACCTAATTCTCAGTGTAGGTCTCCTAGATTTTAGGAGCACACCCTAGGTGAAAACCCATCTACCTATTTCTCAGTGTAGGTCTCCTAGATTTTAAGAGCACACCCTAGGTGAGAGCTTATCTACCTATTTTTTCAGCATGGGCTTCTTAGATTTTAGGAGCACACCCTAGGTGAGAGTTCATCCACTTATTTTTCAGTATAGGCTTCTTAGATTTTAGAAGCACATCTTAATTGAACGTTCATCCACCCAATTTTTGAATAAATAATGAAAATTGTCACTTGACTCTGATTCACAAACTGATTAATACACTAGAAATGATGATGCACCGAGACGTAGTTCATGCTTCCTTAATTGAATCAACAGTGAAATTCCCGTAATAACTTAACCTATAATGAAACCCAGTGCACCGGGATTTGAGCTTGGATATTACACTCAAATTCTTCTAGCAATTGAGAAAATTTGTTAACACCACATATGAATCATCGGACTAGAATAAGTCTAGAGTCTAGGTGGCGAGGGCGATGATGACAAAGGCACGTCAGTGGTAGAGCAGAATGATATTTCATCCTACGACATCAGGACCCAATTATGGGACCCAATAAATTGTAGGATGATAATTTCATTCACCAACACAAGACTAGTGGGGAACCCGTACCTTCTTAGGTTGTTGGCGGTCCTATGCCCGACGACGTGATCGACTCCTGGACAACTATATTTTTTTTTCAAAATTTATAAAACAAATTGATAATAACAGATACAATATTTTTACTACAAAATTGATACAAATTCCTTTTTGTATGTCTGAAATTCATGTGCATGTTAAAATATAAATTTTAAATGTGTTACAACTTGGTTGTTCACTTGTTGATTATCGATACCGGGCGAAAGAGTATATGTAAGTTAGGTTTAGTAGGACACCCTTCTAGTTGAGTGGCAGGTTCTATACATCCGGGTGATCGATAGTAGCCTTCGACGTACCTCGAGTACAAATATATTATATTTTAGCCTAGCCTCGACCCGAGTGCTTGCGGTCCCCTCTTTTCGGATTTTTCGTATGTTTTATTGGAATTTTTGGAGAAAGCACTCGTGGTCCCTTTTTTCGGGATCTTCCCGAGATTTTGATAATTTTCTTGGAATTGTCATTTATTGATTTTTCCCGAGTTTTCCGTCGTGGGTCATTTGTCGATTTTCTCAAGTTTTTCAGGAAATGTTTCTTTTGTTATACAGTAAATACTAGCCCGCTTAAAGAAGCAACAGACCTCCCGGATACAGCTTTGATTATACTGCATTTTTACTTTCAAATACATTTTATTTACCTGCAATTTGATTATTCTGCATGCAAAACCAGAACTGAAACCAAAACCGAAACAAAACAAAATCAAACTTTGACACAAAAATTGGGAAACAAAAATCACCAATCTCAAACACTTAAACCCTGAAGCCATTGCTACAACAAAAACTTGGAGCAACTTCATGGGCAGCGCAGTATGGAGCTTGGAGCGGACTACAAATGGAGGCGGTCTTCATTCTACAACAGCAAAACAAGTCTACACCAGCTAAACTCTCTCCTTAGTCTAATTCACAACCCATAGGAATTTGAGGTAGCTCGTCTAGCGCGACGTAAATCTACATTCCTTTTTTTAGGCTCCAGCACAACTTTGTTGTGCGGCATAAGTCCTAATTCACTTTAGATTCTCAGAATGTCATTCGTTACGACGCAAACCCTCATCTCTTTGCAGACTATTTGCATAATTGGATATTATGCAAATATAAGTCCCAAATAATAAAATTAGCAGAATTAAACACCTAAATAACATTGTCTCCAAAACTCAGCTACACATTAGAATAGTTTGAGAAGTCACTGAGGTTTCTTCTCATGATTTGTGGCATCCCCTACCTTCTCTTTCCTATGGACTCTTGAAAATAATTGTTCCTACTTGAGCCACTCTCATTTATTTTTCTACATCATATCGTGAAAACCTAAACTTTGAGATCTTGAAGACTAGTAGCTCTGATCACTATCAAGAGTTTTCTCAAGTGACTCCCGTCATTTGAGATGTAATTAACTATAGGGATTTGTTTATATAGGGAACTTGAAACCCAGGTAAAATAAACTCTATTTAATATTTGTATTAAATAGGGGAACTTGTCGGCTACACATAAAAATATTTGCAGGCCAAACGGATGTCACAAATCTCTTAGTTTGCAGGATTGAGTTTATCGCCGAGATACACTCACTTTTCGGATATGTGTAGTATTCACGATATCGGACACGACTATGCAAACTATTGGACGAATGAGATCCATTTGGTATTATTTTTTAAAAATTAAAACACGCTACTTTCAAAATCAAAAATATATACCTCTTATATTTAAATTAAATTTAAAAATTATTTTCCTATTTTTTCAGATTTCAAAATAAAAAAGTTGACCGACACGTGGTAGCACAGTAAAAGAATATAATGTAGCAGAAGGATTTATAATAAAAATGCATGACAATTAAGAAAAAAAAGCAATCAATTATGGCAAGGGGGTAATGTGATAACCTTGCAAAAGCACATGAAAACATAGACAGCGGCAACAAATTCCTGAGAAACAGAGGTACTCAGACTAATACGAAGAATAGCATTAAGGGCGGGCTCAGAATGGCGTTCCTCTCCAACCAACTGGCTTGCAAGAGCATCACAATTCTGAGGATTTCTCACAACCAAGTTTCCTATGCATCTCAATGCCTGAAAGATAAAATCATTACAGTAACATTGGCTGAAGCTTTGATAAAAACTGAAAGAGTTAAGTATCAAAATAGTCTGCTGACCATTTACATGAAGCTATTTTAGTCCCCGGGTCTATAAAAATGCCAATTTACTTCTCATACTTTTTTAATATGGGTTGAAATAGCCTCTAAGGACTATTGTAACCCCCATTAAAAGAGTATGGGACTAAATTGATACTCTTATACACTTTGGGACTAAAACAACATTCTGCAAAGAATAAGGGGATCATTTTGAGACTTTCTCAAAACTAAAAAAAGCAAGAATTTTTTTAACACTATTTGCAATGACAGTGAAATGTCTCACCCTACAGCGCACGGTTACCGGAGCCCATTGACTCTCAACTCCCAGCATCAGAAGATGGTCTAAAATTTTCTTCTGAGATTTTTGAATAAAAGAAAATTATAACATTGGGTTGAGAAAATCCATTCAACTTACAAATATATAAATGCTTTCTAGTTCTTTAACTACCTGAGCAAATGCCGTCTGATTAGATAATCGATTAGCATCTTTTGTTGGGTCAGCATCGGGACCTCCAATCAGAAGCAAGTCAACAGTTTCCAGTGCATGTAGCAGATTTATTGTCTACTACAAAGACGATTTTTTCATTTCAAAATTAAAAACAGTCAGAACCAGTAGAACTGCATATCCATTAAAAGTAATCTTTAATATAAAAAGGGTAGGAGCGTCCACTTCAATATACCTTCTGTTGTGTGAAGTTATAAGCACTTCCTCTGTGGAGTTTCAGAATTGATATCAAAGGCTCAAATCCAATAGTTTCCTTGAGCAACATCTAAATAATGAGATCTAAATTTTAGAATAAGCATCGTGGTTAATTGTTAAAAGAAGTCATTGGGGCAAACCTGATTAGAAGCGTTGTTGCGAATGAGATTATTCAGCAGCTCAATACAATCCTATTATGATAGCAAGAACATTGAAGTGCATAAGTGAATTCAAAGGATACTTCATATAAATATATCATCTGTTTCAAAAGGAAAAAAAAATCCAGTATTCTAATTTGTTTGGTCAGAAATAATGTAAGCACAACAGCCTAAAACTCAACCTCATTATTGGGCTGATAAGATAATGACAAGTTTTCAAAGTAAATTATAGACCAATCACCTGGACAACAACACCCCCATCAGATCCTCCTTCCTCTTTGATAATGCTAAATAACTTCTCAAACGCTCCTTCAAAAACAACAATCTTTTGAATTTCCTGAAAAAACAAGATGACAAGATGTTCCACGTATTGAGAGAGTAATAGAAAATGTTCAAGAAATTGATGGAAACTTCTCAAGATAAAAACAAGGTAGCTCACCTCTGCCTCACGAGTTAGGTATGTAAGAAGTAGTAGTGCTTCATTTCTGATAACCTTTCATATAAAGTAAGCTTGCATAAATAGCTTAACTAAGAGTTGAGATCAAATGAAAATTACAGACAACAAATAGAAAATCATGTCAAGTTTCTTTGAGCATAAGTGTACGTGGAAAATTAAGTAGAGTTACTTCATGGAATTGTCAAGGAAAGCCAACAGATCTGGAAAACTTAACATTAAATTGATTGTGTATTGAAAGGATGTGTAAAAATAGAAAAACAGAAGGCGCTCCGAATAAATGGGGATGATTTAGATCAATAAATATAAAACCTAAAGAAAAAAAGACGACAATTTTGCATAGCATATCTTGATAATTTATACTAGTACGTTATGTGGACTAGAGTATGGCTAATGAAGCACATAAATGAAATAATTAACTTCAATTCAAACTTGATGGTGCATTTCAAACTATTACCATGGGTTTTTAGAACTTTTTTCACAGTGATCAATAATAAGTCAGAAACTAGTTTTCAAAATAAAAAACTAGATAAGGATTTTAATTTATTTTGACAAAGTAGTTTTNACTCCGAATAAATGGGGATGATTTAGATCAATAAATATAAAACCTACAGAAAAAAAGACGACAATTTTGCATAGCATATCTTGATAATTTATACTAGTACGTTATGTGGACTAGAGTATNGCTCCGAATAAATGGGGATGATTTAGATCAATAAATATAAAACCTAAAGAAAAAAAGACGACAATTTTGCATAGCATATCTTGATAATTTATACTAGTACGTTATGTGGACTAGAGTATGGCTACTGAAAAATATAAATGAAATAATTAACTTCAATTCAAACTTGATGGTGCATTTCAAACTATTACCATGGGTTTTTAGAACTTTTTTCACAGAGTGATCAACAATAAGTCAGAAACTAGTTTTCAAAATAAAAAACTAGATAAGGATTTTAATTTATTTTGACAAAGTAGTTTTTTAAAATATTTCACTATCACTTTTCCTTTAATAAGAAATAATAATAAACCATATCAAAATCCCAGAAAAAAATTATTGAAGAGTAGCAAGAAGATTCCACACCTCCGCCTTATGAAAAATTGAAATCGTAAATGGGCAGGCAAGACAGAAAAAAGGCGAGGAAAAATCCATGTGAGCTCTTTAGGAATGAGATTCTTCCGCTTAACAAACTTTGCAAGTGATTTTGTCGCCAAATAAACCAAAAGAAAAAGCTTTAGGCAAGTGTTACAATTCTTTAATCACAGTGAAAAATCAGGAGTTTTATTGCCTTCAAAATTCAAACTCTTCAAATGGCTTAAGAGCTTGTTTGGCTACATGTAAGAAGATTAAAAAGTGAGGAGTTGAAGTAGGACCACTCCAATTTATTGGTTGATAGAAGAAGTGAAGAGCGATTTCTAACAAAAAAAAGAATATAAGAAAATGGAAATTCGGCCTCATAAACTCCAAAGTCACATTGGAAAGTGGATAAATACGATAGTGTGCATTCCCCACGCAAACTTCATGCCACATAGCACATAATCACATTCAAAATTAACAGTAAATGGATCATAAATATATTATTATTATTATTATTATTATTATTATTATTATTATTATTATTAAAATTTTAATCTAATATAAAAAATAACATTGAAATATATAAAATGAATACAATAATATAATATATAATATGAATATATAAGAAAATAGTTCGTTATTAATTTCGTAAATACATTATATTTAAAGTTTTTACAAAAATATAGCAAAATATACAATTACTTGCTATATTCTGAATCAGTTTTGTGGACAGAGAGATTTGGACACAAACAGAAATCCTAGGCTCTGAAGAAATCAATGCCTGCCTCGCCTATGCGTAGTGGCTACCGGGAGAAGTATTTGATACCTAAAAAAAAAAAATGGTATTTACATGTTTACTTACAAGAGATTCCAACTCAAACAATAGCAGTTGCACAAAGTACCGTGGGAGCTTACCGACCATGGCACTGTTGCTGCTACAGTAACCACGGTCCCCTTTTCGATTTAACTCCCTTTCCTATTTGATTTCATGCCTAAATCCATCCCTTCCTACAATATTCTAAATCATATAAATTTAGAATATTTCTAGAGCATTTCATGTTATTTCTAAAAAAATATTTTTTTTTCTCTTTGCACCCTCTTTGTCTCAAGTCTGCAATACAAAATTCAATGAAAAAACACCAATACAAACAACCACATGTGATGCAATTAACATTACATATTGNTCTCGCCTAAGCGTAGTGGCTACCGGGAGAAGTATTTGATACCTTAAAAAAAACGAGGGATTTTATAAGTCAAACCAACTTGGAAGTCGGTGAACTTTAAAAGGAGCACTTGGAGAATAAAGTTGGAAGATCACAATGAGAAGCAACATTTAATGGCCAAGTATTTATAGATGTGGCCCAGAACAACAATGGTATTTACATGTTTGCTTACAAGAGATTCCAACTCAAATAATAGCAGTTCCACAAAGTAACGTGGGAGCTCGCCGACCATGGCACTGCTGCTGCTACAGTAACCACGGTCCCCTATTTGATTTCATGCCTAAATCCATCCCTTCCTACAATATTCTAAATCATATAAATTTAGAATATTTCTAGAGCATTTCATGTTATTTCTAAAAAACTATTTTTTGTTCTCTCTTTGCACCCTCTTTGTCTCGAGCCTGCAATACAAAATTCAATGAAAAAACACCAATACAAACAACCACATGTGATGCAATTAACATTACATATTGTTTAAAACATATCTTAAGCACTACATGATGTTTTAAATTGAAAATAAAATTTGTATCATCTTTATAACTTCCTTATACTCTTAAGCCCACAATACAAATTTCAATGAAACAATATCAATATAAGCAAACAAATGCGATGCATATAGAATTACACATTGTTTAAAATATTTTTGTAACGCTATATGATGTTTTAAGTGCAATTTTTTTTTGTATCTTTTTATACTCTCCTTGTACCTTCAAATGTACAAGATAAATTTTAATGAAAAAATATCAATATAAGCAACAAAACATGATGCTAATACCATTAAATGCTTAAAACATTTCTAAAGCATTCCATATTGTTTCTAATGAAAATAATTTGTGTCCTCTTTGTAAATTCCTTATACCATCAAGCCTACAAGAAAAATTTCAATGAAAAATATCAATATAACAATCACGCATGATGCAATTAGCATTACACATTTAAAATATTTTTAGGACACGATATGATGTTTTAAATGCCAAAAAAAAAAAGAAAACTGTACCCTCTTTATACGCTCAAGATTATGAGACAAATTTCAACAGAAAACCACTAATATAAGAAACAAAATATGATGCAAATATCATTCCATATTTTTTAAAACATTTCTAGAGCATTCCATGTTTTTTCTAGTGAAAAAAAAAAAATTTTATACCCACATTCTACCATTATTATACCCTCCAGCTACAAGACAATTTTCAATGAAAAATTATCAATATAAGTAACCAAACGCGATGCAATTAGCATAACACATTTTCTAAAATATTTTTAAACCACCACATGATGTTTTAAGTACAAAAAAATATTGTGCCTACTTTGTAACTTCCTTGTAGAGTTGTGCTGTTAAGCCTAAAAGTTAAATTTCAATAGAAAACTTTCAAGATAAGCAACAAAACATGATAAAAAAATCATTGCATATTGTTTAAAATTTTTATGAAGCATTCCATGTTATTTTAGTGAAAAAATTTTTTGTGCCCTCTTTGTAACCTCCTTGTACTCTCAAGACTATAAGATTAATTTCAATGAAAAAAAACAAATATAAATAATCAAACGTAATGCAATTAGCATAACACATTATCTAAAATATTTCTAGACAAGAATATGATGTTTTAATTAAAAAAAAATTGTACGCTCCTTGTATGCTCAAGCTTACAAGACAAATTTTAATGAAAAACTATCAATATAAGCAACAAAATATAATGCAAATATCATTATATATTTTTTAAAATATTTCTAGAGCATTCCATATTATTTGTAATGAAAAAACTTTGCATTTTCTTTATACCCTCCTTGTACTCTCAAACCTACAAGAAATTTCAATAAAAAATCACTAATATAAGCAATCAAACGTGATGTAATTAGTATAACACATTGTATAAAATATTTTATACCACTAAATGATATTTTAAGTGTGCAAAAAACTGTGTACCCTCTTTATTCCCCCCATATTACCCTCAAGTCTACAAGACAAATTTCAATGTAAAACCAAATATATAAGAAACAAAACATGATACAAATTTCATTATATATTATTTAAAATATTTCTAGAGTAATACATGCCATTTCGATTAAACAAAATTTTTTGTTCCTTCTTTGTGGAACAACAAAATTAAATTAGCATAAAACATTGTTCTAAATAAAAATAAATTATTACGAAAGCTATTTTTTTGAAAAATAGTTATACCATCGTTGTAACCTTTTTGTATGATAATGATGCTCAAGCAAAGTTCATTGAAAAAAATTAATATATGGAAACAAACATGCTCAAAATATATTAACACATTGTTTAAACAAAACAATATGGCTATATAAAGTATTTTCTTAAAAGAAATGATTCTACCCTCTTTATAGTTTATTTGTATCATCATGTTACTTATGTCAATATCCACAAATATAACAGACTTGTNAACATAAATATAAGTATGTATAATATGTTATTATATAAATAGTATATAATAAATTATTATATAAATAATATATATAATTTCTTTATTTCAAGCTAAAATGAGCAAAACACGAGCGAATAAAGGGCTGTTCGTGTTCGACTCATTTACTTAACAAATGAGCCAAATACGAGCTACTTCAAAAACCAAACACGAGCTACTTAATGAACCGAACACGAGCTATTCGCAAACAACAAGGTTTTTTGACAGCCCTACCAGCGACCCAAAAAAAACACCAACAATTTTCAGCACATGGCATAGAATTCCAAAAGCCTTCAGTGAACAATACATAAAACCCAAATGAAGGGAATATTCATTTTAAGGTAATCCAGGCCTAGAAATAAACAGTTAGGAATAACANCAATAATTAAAAGAAAATAAATGAATAACTCAATGACAGATATCGTCCCATTATAATACTAAACGTGGATATTATTACACCCGTGCATGAAAATGAAAATTAAAAAGGTTTAGAAAAAAAAATGAACGAAATTGTACCATAATTGGTACAAAATTTTTTTAACAAAATGAAATGCAAATAAAATTGTTTAAGAGATTCTAATGAAGAAAAAATACAAATGTTTAAAAGCTTTAACAAAATGAAATAATAATGTTAATCATCATTTTTTTTTTCCAGCATTCATGCTAGCCATTTATATTAACTTCTTATACAGTAAAAACGTAATTATTCACTAAGTTACGGTCACTAAGTTACGGTAAAACTTCACTTATAGTTTAAATATTCACATAAGAAAATGAAAATATGCATAATGTAATCATTATCTTGAATTCACTTTTTTTNGAGATTAATGTATATTTTAATTAATTGAGAAAAATAAATAATAATTAAAAGAAAATAAATGAATAACTCAATGACATATATCGTCCCATTATAATACTAAATGTGAATATTATTACACCCGTGCATGAAAATGAAAATTAAAAAGGTTTAGAAAAAAAAATTAACGAAATTGTACCATAATTGGTAAAAAAAAATTTTAACAAAATGAAATGCAAATAAAATTGTTTAAGAGATTCTAATGAAGAAAAAATACAAATGTTTAAAAGCTTTAACAAAATGAAATAATAATGTTAATCATCATTTTTTTTTTCAGCATTCATGCTAGCCATTTATATTAACTTCTTATACAGTAAAAATGTAATTATTCACTAAGTTACGGTAAAACTTCACTTATAGTTTAAATATTCACATAAGAAAATAAAAATATGCATAATGTAATCATTATCTTGAATTCACTTTTTTTTATTATTCATTGAAACTGTTGGCGCAATTAGATACGTTGCAACTTGCAACTAAAG
Source organism: Phalaenopsis hybrid cultivar (assembly GCA_002079205.1). Lineage (NCBI taxonomy): Eukaryota > Viridiplantae > Streptophyta > Magnoliopsida > Asparagales > Orchidaceae > Phalaenopsis > Phalaenopsis hybrid cultivar. The sequence goes on from JXCR01127280.1 coordinate 11,562, forward strand.
TGTTCTTACTGTTTCGATTGAATATATTATTAGATTTTTTTTTTGCGGTTTAACGGCTCTTTAATGTTTGGGTGATGATTATTAACCTGATATGACATTGTCGTCCGACCGTTGATTCCCATCTTAAAAATTCTAACTCACAGACCTGATCGTGACACTCAAAACTCTTTTTCCTCTAAATGCGAATTATAGTTTATAAAGATTTTTTCCTTTTTTTTTTCAAGAACAAGCTCAACGGTGAGTTGATTTTCAACTATGGTGTTAATCTAAAACCTAACTCTAGCTCATCAAGCTCAAATTTTGGTGTTGAGCTTCATCCAAGCAACCCAAACTTGAGTAAAGCTCGATGAAAATAACTAAGGGCGCATTTGGGGCGGCGGTGTGGTGTACATTCTCAATTTCATATAAAGGAGTACAAAGGCAGAATCCCATTCTCAATTTCATATAAATACTTGTAAATATGCAGAAGGGAACAATAGATCGCTTACAAAGAAAAGAGGCAGCCGTTCATGATATTAACAATCAACAGTTATTTATCTCCATTTCAAATAAGTTTCTTGTTAGTGCAATAAAATTATAGTACTAATGTAGCCATATATCTATGCTACATTGAACCCTAATAAATTTCATTTATCCACTAACTAATCCACTGATTCGCATCATTCTATAGAGAACAACACCCATCTTAAAACCCATTCTACACGGAAAAGAGCCAAATTAATATATGAAGCGTGTTCTTTAATTAGAATCAATTAATAAATAACACGGGTGCTAAACTTAGACAAGTTCGTTACTGTATTATAAAGTGTTTGCACTAAACCAAAACCCAAATATTACCAAAAGAAATCATTTGTCCAGTGACTAGGGTTGTAAATAAGTCAAGTTNTACCCTATTGTGGGGTTCTACATTCTCAATTTCATATAAATACTTGTAAATATGCAAAAGGGAACAATGGATCGCTTACAAAGAAAAGAGGCAGCATGATATTAACAATCAACAGTTATTTATCTCCATTTCAAATAAGTTTCTTGTTAGTGCAATAAAATAATAGTACTAATGTAGCCATATATCTACGCTACATTGAACCCTAATAAATTTCATTTATCCACTAACTAATCCACTGATTTGCATCATTCTATAGAGAACAACACCCATCTTAAAACCCATTCTACACGGGAAAGAGCCAAATTAATATATGAAGCATGTTTTTTACTTAGAATCAATTAATAAATAACACGGGTGCTAAACTTAGCAAGTTCGTTATTGTATTATAAAGTGTTTGTACTAAACCAAAACCCAAATATTACCAAAAGAAATCATTTGTCCAGTGACTAGGGTTGTAAATAAGTCAAGTTTGAGAGAGCTCAAACTTGGCTCGTGTTCGGCTCGTTCAAAATTGCTTGTGTTTGAAATCGGCTTGTGTTCGAAATTTGCTCATGAACACTGTGTTCGTGTTCGGCTTGAAATTGGCTCGTTAAAATTAATTGGAAAAAATAGATGTTGGGTATTGGATTCGAACCTGCACCAGCTCATTGCAATTTAAGGCGCAAAACCACGTGACCACACAAGCAATTATGATTTAAACATAAATATAAGTATGTATAATATGTTATTATATAAATAGTATATAATAAATTATTATATAAATAATATATATAATTTCTTTATTTCAAGCTAAAATGAGCAAAACACGAGCGAATAAAGGGTTGTTCGTGTTCGACTCATTTACTTAACAAATGAGCCAAACACGAGCTACTTCACAAACCAAACACGAGCTATTTGCAAACAACAAGGTTTTTTGACAGCCCTACCAGCGACCCAAAAAAAACACCAACAATATTCAGCACATGGCATAGAATTCCAAAAGCCTTCAGTGAACAATGCATAAAACCCAAATGAAGGGAATATTCATTTTAAGGTAATCCAGGCCTAGAAATAAACAGTTAAGAATAACATGAAAGTGATATATAAAAGGAAAACATGAAAGATTTATTTCAATGACAACAGGAAAAAAAATACAGGGAAAAGATTTGCACCTCACGATCCATAAGCATGTCCATGAGGCGAATAATACCATGAGGAATGGATAGAATGGCTTCCTGTAACCTAGGAGGGTAAGTAAAAGGAAGCGATGATTACAAAAATGAACTTGATGATAACCAAAATCAAAACAAACTAGTTATATGACCAGAAATCTAACCTGTTAGAGGAATGAGTGAGAAGAGCTGTTAAAAGCTGCAGAGTATAGTACCGGACATAAAAATCATCTTCTGACTGCCAAATTAAGAGAGACATGAGCCTTATTAGATAATAACAATGCACAAAAATGATAGTCGAGGTAACATGGAAAAAAATTTACCAGCAAACTAATAAGAAGCGAAATGTTCTCTGATTGACGGGAAAGGAGATCCACATTCATTGAAGCTGGCCGAACCTCATTCTTCTGTCCTGGTACTGTATCAATAGGCGTGATTGCACTTAGTAGAGTTTCCAGAGCACCTNAGAAAAAAATTTACCAGCAAACTAATAAGAAGCGAAATGTTCTCTGATTCACGGGAAAGGAGATCCACATTCATTGAAGCTGGTCGAACCTCATTCTTCTGTCCTGGTACTGTATCAATAGGCGTGATTGCACTTAGTAGAGTTTCCAGAGCACCTCGAATGATTTCAGTATCGTCCCGTTCTTCCTTCAACACAGATAGAAGTACCGGAAGGCCTGTAAGAAAAAGACACATTGAACACCCAAAATAGAAGTGGCTTCAAATGCAGTACTTATTTCAGATTAAAAATACATATATTAAAATAACAGCTCACCCATTGCACTGAATGCTAACTGCGCAGAGCTACTTTCTGCAACAACTTGCTGCAGTTCCGTTATAGCAGAACGCCTATCCTCAGCTAGGACACCANCAACAGATATATTAAAATAACAGCTCACCCATTGCACTGAATGCTAACTGAGCAGAGCTACTTTCTGCAACAACTTGCTGCAGTTCCGTTATAGCAGAACGCCTATCCTCAGCTAGGACACCATTGTTTACTCTGTCTAGTAGTTGCTCAACGTGGCTGTTAGTTAGAAAATGAATGGAATTAATTCTTTTTTTTTACAAAGTAATGCAATAAAACATTTAGAGGAGATGAACCAAGAGACAAGCAGGCAGGCATTACTAAGAGAGTTTAGTGCAAGGTTTTTAATTGTTACTGAAAATAACTGTGGGAGGGAATTCTCACTTAATTCCCTTTACAAATGTTCGACCATAAGGCTACATGTATGGGGAAACTGGTATCTAATAATTTACAATCTTACCCAATATATCTTAGCCAAAATATGGAAAGGAAATAATTCTGAAAAAAACAAAAATAAGAAGAGAATAAAAACTAATCAAGGAGTTTTCCAATTTTTCTCCAATTAATCCATCCATCACTCCTTAAATTGTTGGTCTGGTCCAACCATAGAAGTGGGGTCGATTCTCCAAGGTTTTTACTCCCCAAATTGGGTCATAGATGTTGAAGAAACCAAGCTTGGTATTGAACTCTAAGTTGCTTAACAAAAGAGCTCTGATGAATACATTAGCACTAAAATAAATCCTGTGGAAGATAACATAATGCCTTATTCGTCCAAAATCATTGATTCAGATCATCCAACATAATTAGCTCAGGATCCCATTAGCATTATCGAGTATGTTGATGACAGTTTTGAGCAACCTTTTCATTCAAACTTCGGCCTTCTGAGTATTGAAATCTAAATGTAAAAAAGGTTTTGGATATTATTTCAAATTTAGGGATGGAAATAAGGAAAAAAATATCTACCGTCATTCTTCAATTTCAATATGATAAAAGCAAGGAGGCACAAATGAAAGCTTGTCAGAAATCTATTCACTTATTAGATGAATACTTTTTGCTTTGTTCCGCTATTAACCATTGCTTTCTTTTTTGTTTTCCACTAATCTGGTAATTCTTTGTAATTGCCCTCATGCTCTCATCTCATTATTATCAAATTATAATATGTCTGTTTCAATATATATGTATTTATATAATAAAATAAACCAAGTGATCTTTGAAGATAAATATATGAAAACAAAGCAAGTTTCACAAATTAAGAATTTTACCTGTCGTCATCAGAAGCAGAATTGTTTCCCCAAAAGAGAAGACCACCAAGACCCTGCACAGAAACCTCAAAATTTGAAGTTGGTTTACACGGAAAAGAAACAGATAGTTGAGGCTTAAAATGTATATAATGGTAATTAATTGTACCAAGAAGTCAAAAAAAGAATATTTTACTAATAAAAATTTTGAAAACAAAAAGTTGAAAGATAAACGCATTTAATATAAGCTTATTAGCTATGGAGTATGAAATATTTACTTAAAAAAAAGGAAACAAAACAAATTAAGAAAATAATTGAATGGTTGCAAGATTCTATTTTGAGCTATTCATTACCAATGAGGGTTGATTAGATCTTAACCACTTCAACTCAACTATCATAAACGTAAGTAATAACACATTACCAATTAGAGTCCAAGGTGGGGAGCGCTTTCAAATTCAACTGGTTGAAGTGCTATAACGAGCGGAGTAGATTACTCACTAGACTAATCAGTAACTCTACAATTACTTTCATAGACAACTGTAGCCATTCCAAACAATCCCTAACTTCTCTAGGGTTTGGTAAAGAAGACATTGACAAACAATAACTGACAAAAAATAAATAGTTAAGCGAAAGATGAGAATTTATGAAAAAAAAGGTACTCAGATAGTTGATACAAGATAAACAAGGACATCATAAAAAATTGATTTATGTTCATTAGCCTTTAGACGTGGAAACAGGCATAATATAAAGGAGATAAGATAGATAGGACCATCATAACAATTTGATTTATGTTCATTAGCATTTAGACATGGAAGCACATAATATATTAAACAATTGGGATAGATCAAAACTTCACGGATTGTTCCTTTTGTTGGTATTGGAATCCAAAGCTGAATTTAAGAGATGAATAAAATTTTCTCTGATTAATAAGTGCAGCGATGATAAAAAGGAATAATTTTTATAGTATTCTTTAGAATTATATATTTGTATACTCAAATAGCATAATGAATAGGCATCTTCGCATGAAAAATTATTGTTCATGAAAAAAAAAAGGTAGAACCGACATTTGAAATGAAAGAAGGGGCTCTAAATCTATTAGCAAAAGAAAAAAAA
>JXCR01127285.1:5336-35911 GCA_002079205.1 Phalaenopsis hybrid cultivar
TATATATATATATATATATATATATATATATATATATATATATATATATATATATATTATGAATTCCGTGTACTTGAGAGACCAACATATTGAGAAAATACTTTAAAAAATCTTTAGATATTGAATTTTTTGGTAGATTTAAGAGTCATTCGAATTTAAAATGAAATTATGCAGAAATATGAACTGGTGTCAGAGGTGCCATTTTCTAGAGAGATGGTGCCAGAGACGCCAAAAATCTGCGCCAGAAGCGCCACATTTACCAGAATGAAAAAGGACAATTCTAAAGGCGATTTTGGGTAGTTTTTCGAAGGGTTTTCTTCCTAGTAACTCCCAAAAACTAAAATTCTAAGTTATTTGTCGGCACTAAAAAGTTAAGTTACCCATTGGAAGCTATCAGTCACAGGAATCAAAATCTCATCGCCCGCTTTGGAAGGATATTTAATTTAGATATGTATAGAAGTTTTAGAAAAATATGAAATCAATCTGAGCTTATATTTTTCATAGTTTAAATGAAAGAGCGCTATACCTCAAACCCTGTATCTATGCCGAAGGATAAACACAAGACTTGAGGATGAGGCTCGATCAAATAAACTAAGAAATATATGACGTTTATTTGGTCTACGAAACCGTTTTATTTTCCAATAATTTCTCCTGTTTAATATGAAGAATTAAATAGGGTTTATTTTAAGCTGGGTTCGGAATAGCTTCCTATAAGGGCAAGCCCCTATAGTTAATTACATCTTAAATAACCAAAGTCACCTAAGAAAACTCTCGATAAAAATCAAGAAATACTATTTTTAAGGAGTTCAAAAGGATAGAACTTTTCAACGAAATTGGACAAAGAGGTGTGAAATGAGAATAGCTCAAATTTGGAACATTTTATTGTAGAATCCAAAGGAGGAAGATCTAGGGGATGTCATAGATCTGGAGAAGAACCTCAGTGAATTCCCAGTTTGTCCTATGGTTTGGCTTCAATTTTGAGGAGAGATTATTTGAATGTTTCATCCTGCCAATTTTATTAGTTAGGGCTTACATTCGTGTGAAACGATCACACAAATAGCTTGGAAGATATGAGGATTTAGGTCGTGACGAACGACAACCTCAGAATCCTAAGATGAGTTAGGGCTTAGATTGTACAACAGAGCTGTACAAAGGCTTAAAGATAAAGTGAGAATTTAAGTTGCATAAGAAAACAACCTCAAAATATTATGGCATGTTATTTTAGTTCTAAGGAAGGAAATTAGTTTAGCTGGGGAAGACATGTTTTATTGTTGAAGATGGCCGTGCTGCCTATAGTGCTAGCTCCAAGATCCTTGCCGTGACAAGTTTAAGTTTTTTAGGGTTTCAAGTTATGATGTGAAATCAGATGACCCTATGGTTGAAGTTCTTTAAATGTTATAGGGCATGTTAAAGTTGATTAGAGCAACACCGGTTAGGATCCTATGGTTCCCTCGTTCCGTTACCATTATTTTCTATTAGATTCACTTAGTTCAAAGGAATTTAGTAAACTCAACTTAATGAGTTCCATTATTTCATTTAGACCGTGGGAAGCCTTATTAGCAACCATAAGTTACCTCCTCCGAGGGATTCCCGATCATCTAATAGAGACGTCTTAATTTAGTTGTAGTTGTTTTGTGTGATGTTTGTGATTAAATTTTGAGTTGTCTTATATTTTAGATGTTGTGGTAGTGAGTTTTATGCTGGTTGATTTTAGTGTTGGTTTTAGTTTTGTGGCTATCCTAGTAGTTTTGTTTTTCTTGCAAGGTGATATCGTTGTTTAACATACAAGTTTATAAGCATGAAAATACATTGTGGAAAGTATAGAAAAAGGACGGTATTATAAACTGTAAAAGCGTACCTGACGAGTCTTCTCATTCCACCACCTGAAACTCAAAAGTGCATGTAAGGGCATTTTATATGAAATGAGAACAATAAGGTTCTGGTGATCTACCAAACCTTAAATCATATCTTGGTGGGTCCCTATTAGTTTGATTAAGGATGATTTTTATTAAACAAAATATAATAAGTTTACTAGACCTCCGAGGTATCCAACAAGTCAGGAGAAAATGACAGGTCCATGTTTTGGTTTTAAATTTATTACATTGCTTGATATTTCATCCTGTAAATATCTCCAATGCTCAATGAACATTGATGTTTCAATTATCCCTAAGAGTAGGGTAATTATCATTTATCATTCAATTTGAGTATTATGCAGGTGAAGACCCTTAAAGGGGCAAGTTAGTGTTATTAAGACACTTAGCCGATTTTGGTTTTAAATTGGGCTTGTAGTGTTTTGAAGGTGTTCAATTTTTATTCACTTTTTCAGTCCTCATTTAATCAAATTTTATTTAGCTTAGGTCAGTACTAAGCCCTTAAGATGTGGTGGATGTTTTAGTCATTTTGAAAGAGACTAAATTATAAGTGATAATAATTCAACATCAAAACATTTGAATGTCACTTGAACACAAGATAGGGGTATTAAATTAGTGAGTTTTTAACACCCAAAACTATACCCCTAAGTCTAGGATCATATATATTGGCAGACTCCCAAAGTTTAATCATCTAGGAAATTTTAGATTTATTTTTTAATTGGAAGAATTGAGATTCATTTCTACCAATTAATCCCTTGTATTTAAATCATCCAAATATGTTAATTAGGATCAAAGGTTTCCCATTTCCCTTTCTTGAATTAAGCCTAAATGTTAATTTAGGCTAAATTTCTAAAATTACACTTTTGCCCCTAAGGCTCTAATACTTCATAATTCATCAAATTTAATTCAAATGACTTTGATATTTTTTTCACACCTCACTCATTTGTCAATTAAGACATCAAAGGAGAAAATGTAATTTTTCAAATTTTAATTTAATTTATATATTTATTTATATGCAAGAATAGGATTTTTCAAAGAAAATTTCGTAACTTAATGAAGGGAAAGCCTAAGCATTTGAAATTTTTACTAAAGGTAGAATTAGACTAGAGAAAAACTTAGACCAAATTTCATGATTTTTTGAGTTTATTTAACATATTAAAATTATTTCAAGTTATGGAGTATTTATTAATCATAAAATATTTTAAACATGAAAAATTAAGTTTTATATTTTTATTAAATACCTCTGAGGTCAAGGAACCCAAATAAATAAATTTCACATTTTTATAATTTTTCTTTGAATTGTTAGAATTATTTTAGTGAAAATCCATTTTTAGCCTTTAAAAATTATTTTAAGCTTCAAAATTCAATATCTTCACTTAGAAAATCAAGAAAAATATTCTAATTATTCCTAAGTGCTTAGGAAACAATTTAGATCATTTCCATAAATTTTATTATTTTTGTGATTTTTATCATTTTTTAATTATTTAAATATTAAAGAAAGACTTAAAAATGGAATTTTTGCTTTAATTAAAAATTTATTTTTAGAAAATTCATCTGATCACAAAGAAATCTAAAAAATAATTTTTATAATTTTTTGAGTTATAATTTAATTGTTAAAAATCATTTTAGTGTTAAAAATGACATTTAACTTAGAAAACCAATTTGAGTTATCAAATGAGTTCCAAATATTTTGAAATATTTATGGGGAGTTCTCTAAACTTTGAATCTTTGTGGAGATTAATAATTAAGTCATTTAGATGTCTATGTTTCCCAAAATTAATTTTCTCTACATTTTACGGTTTGTGAAAATTAGGTCCATTCTAATGACTTAACTCATGAAATATTTTCCAAAAAGTTCTCCGGCCACAATAAACCTTCCAAAATTTTCTTAGAATTTTCTAAGCAACATGCTAATTATTATGATTAATTTATACAAATAATAGACATAAACTTGAAAAATATGGATCTCTATCTAGAGATTTCCTCTAACTTTGACAAAATCATAAAATGTTCCTTAGGATAGAGGCAACAACATGCCAAAATTTCAAGCCATAGTGAAATGACTACATGCATGGAGAATTAAAAGACTCAAAATAGTGTTTAATTAATTAAAAATAAAATATGCATCACATAAACCTCAAATTATTTCCACATTGTTCTCCTTTGTTCAATGAGCAAGAGGGTATTTTTATTTTATTTTTTTAATTTTTCTACACCAAGTTATGAATTTTTGAAGTTAGGCATCATTTTTTAATTTATTTAATTTCCTATTTATCTATTTAAAAGTGCGGTGCCAGCTCATCAAAAGTAGCTCCGAGCGGTGACACGGTGTGCTCCCATTCATTGTGCTCTCCACCTTCGCATGCCACACAACCAGCAGTTCACGCACCGAGAGTTCATCCTGCTAGATCTCATCAGTTAATGAGATAAACACGAGATTAAATGGCTCCCCATCATCGTCCCCAAATAGGCTAACCCGAGAATCATCCACACTAAAACCTTAAGATCTCCCTCTAGACTAAATCAAATCTAGTGGGGTTTGATCTTATGAACTCATCTAAGTATGACGAATACATCCATATGATAAACATGCCATTAAATTAATTCAAATTAAATGAGGAATCAAAATAGGCTCAAGAAGAGGGGAAGTTCAATACTTTTGCTCTGAGAAGGGAAGCTTCAATCAGTGGTGCTCAACACGTTTGTGAAGGTCTAAGAAGACTAAGGATTGAGCCTCTGGTCGTGGTGAAAGGTCTAGACCCAAATTCGATCAAGGCTGGATTTGGGTGTTGGTCTTGAGCTATCTTAGAGGCTCTATATGAGGAGGATTTGGTAGGGCTTTGTCTTAGTTCAATGTGGTGATGGTGTGGGTGAGTTTAATTTGGATTTGGTGCATTGTGGAGGTGTGGTGGAGAATGTTCTATCTCTGGCAAGGATTTGAGCTCAAAAATTGAACTCTTACAAGGAGAATTAGGGTAATTGAGTGGTTGGGTTGCACTTTGGAGGTCTCAAGGAAGCTCAGGGAGTAATTTCAGAGGGTATACTTAAGAACTTTTCAACACACCTTCCATGGTCATGGAGGTGGACTTATAAAAATGTCTTAGGGTGGCTCTGTGGGCCAATTGAGGGGTGTAAAATGATGCTTATGTGGAGGGCAGAGAAGCTCTAAATTTAAAATGGGATGAGGTGGCCTCAAGGTTTGAATTGGGTTTAAATTTTGGGTGGTGGCTTATGTTTTTGGCTCCTCCTATGACTACGTCGGCCGGTAAGGCTAGGGGAGGTGGCCAGGAGGTCAGGTAAGCCGGGGGATCTGTCACAACAAATAAATTGGGGAGGTGTTTAGTTTTGGCAAAAATCCCTTAGGCTTGAGCAATTTTGGAAGTAAATCCCTTGATTTGGGGATCCTTTGGTCCATGGCTCATTTGGGTGGTTCCATTGGGTTTAGCCTGGTCAATAAGGACCAAAATTTGGCAGTGGTGGTTTTTGTTTGGCCAATTTGGCTAGATTGGGTCACCTTTTGATGAAGGGGTCCATGTAGGTAAATTTGGCTAAAGTTTGGGTTTGGGCTAGGCTAGCCATGATCTTGAGCCCAATTGATTAATCAACATTGTGTAGATGATTGTTGTGAACATTTTTTGTGAAGGATTGAACTGATTTTGAGTTTAATTTGAGGGATTTTGGAATTTTGTCACTTTGGGTATATTGGGCTAGACTTAGGTCTAGATTGGGCTAGGCTTGGGCTAAGTCCAAATTGATTGTTGATAATGGTCAATAGGAATGTTATGAATAGTTTTCAACATAAATTGGGTGTCAATTTTGGGGCTAAGGCAATCAAATTGGTGGAATTTTGAGATATGTCTAATTTAGGGCAAAATTGGGCCTTTTTGGACTTAGATCAAAATTAAGTCAAAATGAGGCTTCACCATGGCCAATTGAAGGTCAATTTTGATGTGTAGGAGTATTATAAAGAGTTTTCAACATAAATTTTGGCAAATTCAGTAGGCCATAGGTTAAGTCATATGGCCAAACTTGGGGTTTTGATTTAGATGAAAATTTGGCTCAAAGCACGAGCCAATTGAGCTTGGATTCTGTTTATATTGGTCATATGGATGGTGAATATGAGTTTAGAATTGAAATTGGGATCAAATTGATGGACATTTGAGGTGAATTTAGGGAAACTAGGCGTTTAAAGGCAAGTTGGGGGTTTTGATCAAAATGGTCAAATTAGGTCATGTAATAGTTGATAAAAATGAAATTGGGAATATTTGGAAGGTTTTGGGAACTTTTGGGATTTTTTGAAATTTTTGAAATTTTGGGCTAAGGAGGGGGCATTTTGCTAATTTGACAATTTTTTGGTGATTTTGGATAATTTGGATGTTTTCAAAAGGTTTGAAATGATTTTTGAACAAATTTGGGTATTTTGGGTAAATTTGGGAATTTTGGCTAAATTTAGGGTTTCAAGGGTACTTAGGTAATTTGGGGGAGTTTAGTGAAAGAAGTCCAAGTTGAGTATTTTTGGTAGAATTGGGGAGCTGACCATCATAAATGAGCTATGGACCAATAGAAACCCCATTTGGGTCCTCTATGTACTGGTCTTAGCTAAACCCTAGCCTAGGGCCAGTGGGTTTAGGGGACCATCTACATGAGTCTCCCAGAGGATTAAGGGATCAAAGTCAAGAAATTTTAGGTTTATATTTGTGAGTGATTGTGAGTGAGGTGAGTACCTTAGCTCTAGACTAATACCCAGGGTCAACCCTAAGGTCAAGCAGTCCTATGGGAACTCTCCTTAGGCTCCCACATAATGACCCCACCTACTAAGTGCTAGAGGTTAGGACCACTATGTGGAACTTCAAGTTGAGCAAAGAGGAGTTTGAAATTTCTAATGGTGAGGGTTCCTTTTCTAGTTTTCTAGGAATAGTCAGCAAGGAAGTCATATGGCTAGACCCTAGGCTACTGAAGAGAAAAAACTAGACCTCAACCAAAAGTGAGGTCATTAAATGGACCCCCAATAAGTGTGTTGTGCTAGGTAAGCACATCGCACGTATTCACGTTGACCGATGCAATCAACAAAACAAATACAAACTTCTAAGTCAATAGACCTGGAAGGTGTAGAATTGTGTGTGTTATTTGTTTCTTCTGGGGAATTAGCAAGTGAATATTTGATCAAAGTTAAGAAGTAGGAACTTTCATTAGGGATTGGAGAGTTAGTTATGAGTTATCAGATTTTAGATGTTCATGGAGGATGGAAATCTGTATGTAAGTGCTGAACCCAAGGTGGGAATTGAAGTTTAGGAATTAATTTCAAAAGGGGGTCAGAAGTTACAGACCGACCTCAAAAAAAGAGGAATCAAAAGTTAAGGACTGATTCCAAAATGAGAATCAAAAGTTAAGGATCAATCTCAAGATAGAGTCAGAAGTTAAGGACATACATAAAAAAAAAGAGGCATCAGATGTTAAGGATTGATTCCAAAATGAGAATTGAAAGTTAAGGATCAATCTCAAAAGAGAGTCGAAAGTTAAGGACCAGCCTCGAAAGAAGGGAATCAGAAGTTAATGACAGATTCCAAAATGAGAATTGAAAGCTAAGAATCAATCTCAAAAGAGACTCGGAAGTTAAGGACCGACCTCAAAAGGAAAGGAATCAGAAGTTAAGGACTGATTCCAAAATGAGAATTGAAAGTTAAGGATCAATCTCAAAAGAGAGTCAGAAGTTAAGGACCGACCTCAAAAGGAAAGGAATCAGAAGTTAAGGACTGATTCCAAAATGGAAATCGAAAGTTAAGGAAAAATCTCAAAAGAGAGTCGACAGTTGAAGACCAACCTCAAAAGACGGGAATCAGAAGTTCAGGACTGATTCCAAAATGAGTAATGAAAGTTAAGGATCAATCTTAAGAGAGAGTCAGACCGACCTCAAAAGAAGGGAATCAGAAATTAAGGACTGATTCCAAAATGAGAATTGACGGTTAAGGATCAACTCAAGAGAGAGTCAGACCGACCTTGAAACAAGGGAATCAGAAGTTAAGGACTGATTCAAAAATGAGAATTGAAAGTTACGAATCAATCTCAAAAGAGTGTTAGAAGTTAAGGACCAACCTCGAAAGAAGGGAATCAGAAGTTAATGACAATTTCCAAAATGAGAATTGAAAGTTAAGGATCAATCTCAAAAGAGAGTAGGAAATTAAGGACTGACCTCGAAAGAAAGAAATCAAAAGTTAATGACTTATTCCAAAATGAGAATTAAAAGTTAAGTATCAATCTCAAAAGAGAGTCAGAAGTTAAGGACCAACCTCAGAAGGAAAAGAATCAGAAGTTAAGGACTGATTCCAAAATGGGAATTGAAAGAAGGAACAATCTCAAAAGAGAGTCTGAAGTTGAAGACCGACCTCAAAAGAAGGGAATCAGAAGTTAATGACTAATTCCAAAATGAGAATTGAAAGTTAAGGATCAATCTCAAAAGAGAGTCGGAAGTTGAGGACTGACCTCAAAAGAAGAGAATATGAAGTTAGACTCAAAAGAGAGTCAGAAGTTAAGGACCGACCTCGAAAGGAAAGAAATCAGAAGTTAAGGACTGATTCTAAATTGAGAATTGAAAGGTAAGGATCAATATCAAAAGAGAGTCGGAAGTTAAGGACCGACCTCGAAAGGAAAGAAATTAGAAGTTAAGGACTAATTCCAAAATTGAGAATTGAATGTTAAGGATCAATCTCAAAAGAGAGTCAGAAGTTAAGGACCAACCTTGAAAGGAAAGGAATCAGAAGTTAAGGACTGATTCCAAAATTGAGAATTGAAGGTTAGGCATCAATCTCAAAAGAGAGTCGAAAGTTAAGGACCAACCTTGAAAGAAGGGAATTAAAAGTTAAGGACTGATTCCAAAATGAGAATTGATAGTTAAGGATCAATCTAAAGAGAGAATCAGAAGTTAATGACAGACCTCAAAAGAAGGGATTCAGAAGTTAAGCGGTGATTCCAAAATGAGAATTAAAAGTTAAGGATCAATCTCAAAAGAGAGTCGGAAGTTAAAGACCGACCTTGAAAGGAAATGAATCAAAAGTTAAGGACTGATTCAAAAATGAGAATTGAAAGTTAAGGATCAATCTAAAAAAAGAGTCGGAAGTTAAGGACCGACCTTGAAAGGAAAGGAATCAGAAGTTAAGGACTGATTCCAAAATGAGAATTGAAAGTTAAGAATCAATCTCAAAAGAGAGTTGGAAGTTAAGGACCAACTTGGAAAAAAGGGAATCAGAAGTTAATGATTGATTCAATAATGAGAATTGAAAGTTAAGGATCAATCTCTAAAGAGAGTCAAAAGTTAAGGACCGACCTCAAAAGGAAAGGAATTAGAAGTTAAGGACTGATTCCAAAATGTGAATTGAAATTTAAGGAAAAATCTCAAAAGAGAGTCAGAAGTTGAGGACCGACCTCAAAAGAAGGGAATTAGAAGTTAAGGACTGATTCCAAAATGAGAATTGAAAGTTAAGGATCAATCTCTAAAGAGAGTCAGAAGTTAAGGATCGACCTCAAAAGGAAAGGAATCTGAAGTTAAGGACTGATTCCAAATTGAGAATTGAAGTTAAGGACCAATCTCAAAAAAGAGTTGGAAGTTAAGGACCGACCTCAAAGGGAAAGAAATCAGAACTTAAGGACTGATTCCCAAATGAGATTGAAAGTTAAGGATCAAGCTCAAAAGAGAGTCGGAAGTTAAGGACCGACCTTGAAAGAAAAAGAATCAAAAGTTAAGGACTGATCCCAAAAATGAGAATTGAAGGTTAGTCATCAATCTCAAAAGAGAGCCGGAAGTTAAGGACCAACCTCGAAAGAAGGGAATTAGAAGTTAAGGACTGACTCCAAAATGAGAATTTAAAGTTATGGATCAATCTCAAGAGAGAGTCAGAAGTTAATGACCGATCTCGAAAGAAGGGAATCATAAGTTAAGGACTGATTCCAAAATGAGAATTAAAATTTAAGGATCTATCTCAAAAGAGAGTCAAAAGTTAAGGACCAACCTTGAAAGGAAAGGAATCAAAAGTTAAGGACTGATTCCAAAATGAGAATTGAAAGTTAAGGATCAATCTCAAAAAAGAGTCAAAAGTTAAGGACCGACCTCTAAAGGAAAGGAATCAGAAGTTAAGGACTGATTCCAAAATGAGAATTGAAAGTTAAGGATCAATCTCAAAAGAGAGTCGGAAGTTAAGGACCAACCTTGAAAGAAGGGAATCAGAAGTTAAGGACTGATTTCAAAATGAGAATTGAAAGTTAAGGATCAATCTTAAAAGAGAGTCGGAAGTTAAGTACCGACCTTGATAGGAAAGGAATCAGAAGTAAGGACTGATTCCAAAATGAGAATTGAAAGTTAAGGATCAATCTCAAAAGAGAGTCAGAAGTTAAGGATTTACCTCGAAAGGAAAGGAATCAGAAGTTAAGGACTGATTCCAAAATGAGAATTGAGAGTTAAGGATCAATCTCAAATGAGAGTTGAAATTTAATGACCGACCTCGAAAGGAAAGGAATAAGAAGTTAAGGACTGATTCTGAAAATGAGAATTGAAAGTTAAGGATCAATCTCAAAAGAGAGTCGGAAGTTAAGGACCGACCTCGAAAGGAAATGAATCATAAGTTAAGGATTGATTCTAAAGGGAAATAAATCATAAGTTAAGGACTAATTCCAAAATGAGAATTGAAAATTAAGGATCAATCTCAAAAAGAGAGTCAGAAGTGAAGGACCAGCCTCGAAAGGAAAGGAATCAGAAGTTAAGGACTAATTCTAAAATGAGAATTGCAATTTATAAAGAGTTTGTGGTGTTGAATCCAAGATATGTGTTATGTGAAAAGACTGACATTGTTGAGAAAGATATGTGAGATTTTGTATAGAATGTGAAATTTCACAAGGATGTGAAGTGTTAATGTAGACAAGGATAGTCGGGATGCACGAGCAAAGAGTAGGAGACATCAAAATCGAGAGAATCGACTCAACAAATTTTTTTTCTTTTCTTGTTGTTTTTATCACATTTAATTATCAAAATATGTTTTCAAAATTTAATTTTAGTTGGTTGATTTTTCAAAAGAGAGTTGTTTGGTTGTTTGTTATTTTATTTAAATTTTATTATCGTCAACTTTCTTTTGTTTTGTTGTTTTGTTCTTTGTTCTTTATAATCTTGAACCAAAGTATGGTTCGTGGCTTTTATCCATTGCATAAAAAGGCAATTGACAAAAAAACAAATTTTTGAAAGAAACTTCATTAATCTGTTCCAATAAATGTTGAAGATTGAATGTAGGCCAAAGCCTCAAAAAGTACAATATGCTAACTACATCAAAGTACATCCATAAATTTCCCATGCCGAGTACATATCATAGGCTAAACATGTCTGATACATATCATGTATGTTATAAAAAAATGAAGTAAAATGGAAAGGAATCCTCTAAATGTCTGCCTTTGGTGAGGTAAGCTCCTGATTGAGTAGACCTTCTAAGCCACACTCCAGGACAAGAGTTCCCTTTGCATGTACTTAGAGGTGCAACCCTCTCATAGCTCGTATGGTAGTAATTCTTCAAATTCTGGATCTGGTTGAAACCCATAT
Source organism: Phalaenopsis hybrid cultivar (assembly GCA_002079205.1). Lineage (NCBI taxonomy): Eukaryota > Viridiplantae > Streptophyta > Magnoliopsida > Asparagales > Orchidaceae > Phalaenopsis > Phalaenopsis hybrid cultivar. Next base: position 16,782 of record JXCR01127285.1, read on the forward strand.
GGTATTTTGTTTTTATCTATTCGTCAAAAGGTCACGGACACCCTACGGTGTCACACCCATGGAATACAGTGCTTGGCGATGTCTACTCCGTTCCCTTTAAAGACTAACACTAAACCAACATACAGCAAAATTTCTACAGATCCTCTGAATTCACCAAGGCCAACAATATTTATTTCTTTTCCAAACAGAATGTTGCTTTTGCTCATGAATGAGACCATGCAGAAAGGCCTCACAAAGTCATGATGATCAATGTGCGGAGGTATGCAGTCTCCTTTATCGTATATGTTGATGATGCAAATGCTAGGAATGCAGTTAGCTGGTATTATACTCCATCATACCATTGTTTTAATCATTCTTTTTATCATTGGAGGTAGTGGATCCACCTGATCATGTTTGAGAATCCCAAGAGGATTTCCTTTCCTCACATCCACTTTCTTGGCTTGGAATAGGTTCTTTCCATTAGCAGCCATGCTCGACCCATGTCTCTCAAATAAAAATATTGTCAAGAATATTTTGTTCATCTCTCTCAGAGAAGACCCTGGTGTATAATTCCAATCTTTCTAATTTGTTAAAGAATTCTCCTTGCACTTCTTCATAGAATTTGAAGTCTTATTTTCTTACCTTGCTCATCTTGTAGTATTCTGTGGTACTGATGATCGGTGGCTGTCGTGGATCTTCCCTCATTTCAACATTTGCGGGAACCCAAGCTGGCGTGTCTCTGTTGGCAGCGGAATGTATGACACTGCGTCTGACAGGACATATGGCTTTGTACCCAATGGGACATATGGTTCAACATTCATCAGGTAATCCGTGGTCTGATATCCATCATCAGAAGATACATATTCCTCTAAACTACCATAACACTCAAGGTGTAGAACATTGCAGTCCGGCCACTTCACGAATGCACCTGTAGCTGACGTGCGTGCAGGTATCTCGATGTTGCAGGTAGGGAAACTCATGCACAGAACATCTAAATCTAGTAGTATTTTTGTCTTTGTAACAAATCCTAACTCATCATCTGTAGCAGGCAGGATGGAAGAGGTCTCTCTCATGCCCAGATCATAGATATTCCCCTTAAGGATGGGGGTGAGCAAGTTTTCTGCCTTAGCTGAGTTCTTCGTAGTGGAGCATCCAGTAGTATTTCATTATCGGCAACGACTAAGTCCACAGTCGATGTAGCTATCAGAGAAGGTAGGCGGTTGGTCCCCTCCATCGGGTCTTATTGTACCATCACATTCTTTCCCCTCAGTGATGAATTGTCTTTGGTGCTCAACATTAGCAGTGAGGCCAGCCCTTCCTTTTCCTGTCGGCTGATGACATCCATTAGAGGCCCCTCATAATCCATGTTGACTTGACTAAAGTCCATGTCAAAGTCTATGGTGCAGCCCTGCGGCGCCCTTTCCTCGTTGAGTGCAAGGTTCCAACAATCTTTAAATGCAAAGATCAACCTCTGGCCTGACATTTTTTCTGCAGACGAGAGGAAAAATATGAGTGAGCTGAAACTTAGCATGAATAAGAATAAAACAAAGTATTTATTAAAGAAAATTTTAGTTTTATGTTGGTGAGAAAACAATTTTTTTATGTGTATATTTTGTTTAATTTAGTAGAATATCAATTAAAAGAGAAAATTGAAATGTGCAATTTCAAAAATTTTCATTATGTTGAGGTTAATTTTATTACAAAATTTTGGACCCGGTCACAGACATTTGGCAAAATAGATAACCCCATAACAATTTAAATTTCAAAATATCAAATCAAGAGATGTGAAGCAATGTTAGGTTACGTAGTATGTCTTTAGGTATCGTCCGTTGATCGGCAGCACGTGTCTTTTGCCTCGGAAATCCACTAACTGGTAGGTTCCTCCCACATAGACCTTCTCAACGACAAATGGTCCATCCCAAGTTAGGTCAAATTTTCCACCTATCTTGTGGTCTGCAAGAATGGTTCTTTTGAGCATGATAATAAGGTCACCAATATTGAATGTCCTTGGGCGGACCAATTTATCATTGTTGACCTCACTTTTGGTTGAGGTCTAGTTTTTTCTCTTTAGTATCATAGGGTCTAGCCATATGACTTTTCTGTTGACTATTCCTCAAAAACTAGAAAAGGAACCCTCACCATTAGAAATTCCAAACTCCTCTTTACTCAACTTGAAGTTCTATAAAGTGGTCCAAACCTCTAGGACTTAGTCGGTTGAGTCATTATGGGAGAGCCCAAGGAGAGTTCCCATTGAACTGCTTGACCTTAGGGTTGACTCTGGGTGTTGGTCCAGAGCTAAGGTACTCACCTCACTCACAATCACTCACAAATATAAACCCAAAATTTCTTGACTTTGATCCCTTAATCCTTTGAGAGACTCATATAGATGGTCCCTTTAAATCACCGGCCCTACGCTAGGGTTTAGCTAAGACCAGTACATAGAGGATCCAAATGAGGTTTCCATTGGTCTATAGCTCATTTATGATGGTTAGCTCCCCAATTCTACCAAAAATACTCAACTTGGCCTTTTTCCACTAAACTCCCCCGAATTGCCTAAGTACCCTTGAAACCCTAAATTTGGCCAAAATTCCCAAATTTACCCAAAATACCTAAATTTATTCAAAAATCATTTCAAACATTTTGAAAACATCCAAATTACCCAAAATCACTAAAAAATTGCCAAATTACCAAAATGCTCCTCCTTAGCCCAAAATTTCAAAAATTTCAAAAATCCCAAAATTTCCCAAAACCTTCCAAATATTCCCAATTTCATTTTTCTCAACCACCACATGATCCAATTTGAACAATTTGACCATGTTTACCAAAACCCCCAAATTGCCTTTAGGGCCCAATTTCCCTAAATTCACCTCAAATGTCCATCAAATCAATTTGGTCCCAATTTCAATTCTAAACTCAAATTCACCTTCTATATGACCAATCTAAACCAAATCCAAGCTCAATTAGCCCATGCTTTGAGCCCAATTTTTATCTAAATCAAACCCCTAATTTTGGCCATGTGAATTAATCTCACCAAATTGAACCTATAGTCTACTCAATTTGCCACAATTTATGTTGAAAACTCTTCATGACATTCCTTTTGACTATTCTCAACAATCAATTTGGACTTAGCCCAAGGATAGCCAAATCTAGACCCAAGTCTATCCCAACATGCCCAAAGTGACCCATATTCCAAAATCCCTCAAATTGAACCCCCAATCGAACTTAAAATCACTTCAATCCTTCACAAAAAATGTTCATTACAATGATATACAAAATGTTGATCAAGGTCATGGCTAGCCTAGCCCAAACCCAAGCTTTAGCCAAATTGACATACATGGACCCCTTCACCAAAAATTAACCCAATCTAGCCAAATTAGCCAACCAAAAACCACCACAGCCAAATTTTGGACCTTATTGACCAGGCTAAACCAATGGAACCATCCAAATGAGCCAAGGACCAAAGGATCCCCAAATCATGGGATTTACTTGCAAAATTTCTTAAGCCTAAGTGATTTTTGCCAAAACTAAACACCTCCCCAAATTATTTGTTGTGACAGATTCCCCTGGCTTACCTGACGTCCTGGCCACCTCCCCTAGCCTTGCCGACTGACCTAGTCGCCAGAGGAGCCAAAACCATGAGTCACCACCTAAAATTTAAACCCAATTCAAACCTTGAGGCCACCTCATCCCATTTTAAATTTAGAGCTTCTCTGCCCTCCACATAAGCATCATTTTACACCCCTCAATTGGCCCACAGAGCCACCCTAAGCCATTTTTATAAAACCTCCACCTCCATGGCCATGGAAGGTGTGCTGAAAATTTCTTAAGGGTACCCTCTAAAATCACTCCCTGAGCTTCCTTGAGACCTCCATAATGCAACCCAACTACTCCATTGTCCAAATTCCCCTTGTCGAAGTTCAATTTTTGAGCTTAAATCCTTGATGAAGATAGGACATTCTTTACCACACCTCCACAATGCACCAAATCCAAATTAAACTCACCCACACCATCAACACACCAAACTAAGACAAAGCCTTATCAAATCCCCCTCATACAGAGCCTCTAAGATAGCTCAAGACCAACACCCATATTTGGCCTTGATTGAATTCGGGTCTAGACCTTTCACCACAATAAGAGGCTCAATCCTTAGCCTCCTTGGACCTCCACAAACGTGTTGAGCACATTTGATTGAAGCTTCCCTTCTCAGAGCAAAGGTATCAAACTTCCCCTCTTCCTGAGCCTACTTTGATTCTCCATTTAATTTGAATTAACTTAATGGCATGTTTACCGTATGGATGTGTTCGTCACACTTAGACGAGTCCATAGGATCAAAGCCCACGAGATTTGATTGAGTCTAGAGGGAGATCTTAAGGTTTTAGTGCGGACGGTTCTTGGGTTAGCCTAGTTGGGGACGATGACGGGGAGCCGTCAGATCACGTGTTTATCTCCTTAACGGATGAGATCTATCCTGATGAACTCTCTGTGGGTGAACCACGTGGCATGCTAAGGTGGAAAACACAACAAATGGGAGCACGCTGAGTCTCCATTCGGAGCTGCCTAGGATGAGGTGGCGCCACATGTTTAAATAGTTAAATAGAGAATTAAATAAATTATAAAATGATCCTTAACTTCAAAAATTCATATATTGGTGTAGAAAAATCACAAAAATAAAATAAAAATACCCACTTGCTCAGTGAACAAAGGTGAACAATGTGGAAATAATTTAAAGTTTATGTGATGCATTTTTTATTTTTAATTAACTAAACACTGTTTTGAGTCTTTTAATTCTCCATGCATGTAGACATTTCACCATGGTTTGAAATTTTGGCATGTTGTTGCCACTATCTTAGGGAACATTCTCTGATTTTGCCAAAGTCATAGGCGATCTCTAAGCAGAGATCCATATTTTTCGAGTTTAAATCTATTATTTTCATAAATTAATCATAATATTTAGCATGTTTCTTAGAAAAATCAAAGAAAATTTTGGAAGGTTTATTGATGTCAGAGAAACCTTCAGAAAATATTTCATGAGTTAAGTGATTAAGTTTACACAAATCCTAAAATGCAAATAAAATTGATTTCAGGAAACATGGACATCTAAATGAATAAATTTTTAATCTCCACTAAGATTCAAAGTTCAGAGAACTCCCCATAAAAATTTCAAAATATTTGGAGCATATTTGAAACTTAAATTGATTTTCTAAGTTAAAAGCCATTTTTAACACTAAAATGATTTTTAACAATTAAAATATAACTAAAAAAATTATAAAAATTAGTTTTTGGAGTTCTCTATGATTAGATGAATCTTCTAAAAATAAATTTGTAATTAAAATAAAAATTCCATTTTTTAGCCTTTCTTTAATATTTAAATAATTAAAAAAATGATAAAAATCACAAAAATAAGAAAATTCATAGAAATGTTCTAAGTTATTTCCTAAGCACTTAGGAATAATTGGAATATTTTCTTGATTTTCTAAGTGAAAATATTGAATTTTGAAGCTAAAATAATTTTTAAAGGCTAAAAATGGATTTTTAATAAAATAATTCTAACAATTCAAAGAAAAATCAGAAAAATGTGAAATTTGTTTCTCTGGGTTCCTTAACCTCAGAAAAATTTAATAAAAATATAAAACTTAATTTTACACATTTAAAATATTTTATAAGTAATAAATACTCTAAAACTTGAAATAATTCTAATAATTTAAATAAAACGCAAAAAATCATGAAATTTCAAGTGATTAGGCTTTGCCTTGGTCAAGTTACGAAATTTTCTTTGAAAAATCCTACTCTTTCATATAAATAAACATATAAATTAAATTAGTCTCATTTTCTCNACTATTCTTTAATATAAATAAATATATAAATAAAGTTAAAATTTGAAATGTCACATTTTCTCCTCTGATGTCATGATTGACCCATGAGTGAGGTGGGATTCAAATTCCAAATTCATTTAAATTAAATTTGATGAATTATGAAGTATTAGAGCCTTTGGGGCAAAAGTGTAATTTTAGAAATTTAGCCTTAATAAACATTTTGGCTTAATTCAAGAAAGGGAAATGGGCAACCTTTGATCTTAATTAACATATTTGGATGATTGAAACACAAGGTATTAATTGGTAGAAACCAATCTCACTTTTCTAATTAAAGGATAAATCTGAAATTTTCTGGATGATTAAAATTTGGGAGTCTACAAAATTAAATGATCCTAGACTTAGGGGTATAGTTTTGGGTGTTAATAAATCATTAATTTAATACCCCTATCTGGTGTTCAAGTGACATTCAAATGTTTTGATGATGAATTATTATCACTTAAAATTTAGTCTCTTTCAAAATGACTAAAACATCCACCAGAATCTTCAGGGCTTAGTAGTGTCCTAAGCTAAATCAAATTTGATTAAATGAGGATTAGAAAAGTGAATAAAAATTGAACACCTTTGAAACACTACAAGCCCAAGTTAAAACCAAAATTAGCGAAGTGTCTTAATAACAGTAACTTGCCCCTTTAAGGGTCTTCATCTACATAATTCTCAAATTGAATATTAAATGATAATTACCCTACTCTTAGGGATAATTGAAACATCAATGTTCATTGAGCATTGGAGATATTTATAGGATGAATTATTAAGCAACATAATAAGTTTAAATGAGCTTGAGGCTTTTCACCAGGCGGTGAGGGGAAAGCATGGATCTGCCTTTTTCTCCTGACCTGTTGGATACCTCGAAGGTCTACTAAACTTAATATGTTTTGCTTAAAAAAAATCATCCTTAGTCAAACTAATAGGGACCCACCAAGATATGATTTAGGATTTGGTAGATCACTAGAACCTTATTTTTCTCAGTTAATATAAAATGCCCTTACATGCATTTTTGAGTTTCAGGTAGTGGAACAAAAAGACTAGTCAGGTACGCTTTTACAGTTTACAGTACCGTCCTTTTTCTATACTTTCTACACTGTACTTTCATGCTTATAAACTTGCATTCTAAACAACGATGACACCCTGCATGAAAACCAAAACTGCTAGGATAGCCACAAAACTAAAACCAACACTAAAATCAACCAAGATAAAATCCACCGCCACAACATCCAAAATATAAGACAACTCAAAATTTAATCACAAACATCACAAAAAATAACAACTAAACTAAATTAAAACATCTCTATCGGATGATCGGAAATCCCTTGGAGGAGGGAACCTACGGTTGCTAACGAGGCTTCCCACGGTCTAAATGAAAGTATGAAACTCATTAAGTTGAGTTTAGTAAATTCATTGACTAAGTGAATCTAATAGAAAATAGTGGTACCAGAACAAGAGAATCATAGAATCTTAACTGATGTCGCTCTAATCAAATTTAACATGTCCCATAACATTTAAAGAACTTCAACCATAGGGTCATCTGATTTGACATCATAACTTGACACCCTAAAAAACTTAAACTCGTAATGGCAAGGAGCTTAGAGCTAGCACTATGGGCAGCACGACCATCTTCAACAACAAAACCTGTCTTCCCCAACTAAAACATTCCTTCCTTAGAACAAAACAACCAAGCCATATGAATTTCAGGTTGTTTGCTACATAAATCTTTTGGTCTAGCAACATAAATTGTTTGGTCTAGCAAACAACCTGAAAGACCTATGGCTTGGATGTTTTAGTTTAATGGAAGGAATGGTTTATCTGGGGAAGATAGGTTTAGCTATTGAAGATGACCGTGCTGCCCACAGTGCTAGCTCCAAGCTCCTTGCCATGACAAGTTTACATTTTCTAGGGTGTCAAGTTATGATGTCAAAGCAGATGACCCTATGGTTGAAGTTCTTTAAATATTACAGGGCATGTTAAAGTTATATAGAGTGACACCGGTTAGAATCCTACAGTTCCCTCATTTTGGTACCACTATTTTCTATTGGATTCACTTAGTCCAAACGAATTTAGACCTTAAGAAGCCTCGTTAGCAACCGCAGGTTACCTCCTCTGAGGGATTCCCGATCATCCGATAGAGATGTCATAATTTAGTTGTAGCTGTTGTTTTGTGTGATGTTTGTGATTAAATTTTGAGTTGTCTTATATTTTGGATGTTGTGGCGGTGAATTTTATCTTGGTTGATTTTAGTGTTGGTTTTGGGTTTGTGGCTATCCTAGCAATTTTATTTTTCATGCAGGGTGACATCGTTGTTTAGCTTGCAAGTTTATGAGCATGAAAGTACAGTGTGGAAATTGTAAAAGCGTACCTGACGAGTCTTCTCATTCCACCACCTGAAACTCAAAAATGCAAGTAAGGGCATTTTTAATGAATTGAGAAAAATAAGGTTTTGATGATCTACCAAATCCTAAATCATATCTTGGTGGGGTCCCTATCAGTTTGACTAAGGATAATTTTTGTTAAGCAAAACATATTAAGTCTAGTAGACCTTTGAGGTATCCAACAGGTCAAGAGAAAAAGGCAGGTCCATGCTTTCCCCTCACGGCCTGGTGAAAATCCTTAAGCTCATTTAAACTTATTACGTTGCTTAATAATTCATCCTATAAATATCTCCAATGCTCAATGAACATTGATGTTTCAATTATCCCTAAAAATAGGGTAATTATCATTTATCATTCAATTTGAGAATTATGCAAGTGAAGACCCTTAAAGGGGTAAGTTAGTGTTATTAAGACACTTCGCCAATTTTTGTTTTAACTGGGCTTGTAATGTTTCAAAGGGATTTAATTTTTATTCACTTTTTTAGTCCTCATTTAATCAAATTTGATTTAGCTTAGGACACTACTAAGCCCTTAAGATCCTGGTGGATGTTTCAGTCATTTTGAAAGAGACTAAATTTTAAGTGATAATAATTCATCATCAAAACATTTGAATGTCACATGAACACCAGATAGGGGAATTAAATTTGTAAATTATTAACACCCAAAACTATACCCCTAAGTCTAGGATCATTTAATTTGGTAGACTCCCAAATTTTAATCTTCCAGGAAATTTTAGATTTATCCTTTAATTGGAAGAAGTGAGATTGGTTTCACCAATTAATTCCTTATGTTTCAATCATCCAAATATGTTAATTAATATCAAAGGTTGCCCATTTAACTTCCTTGAATTAAGCCTAAACGTTAATTAAGGCTAAATTTTTAAAATTACACTTTTGCCCCTAAGGCTCTATACTTCATAATTCATCAAATTTAATTCGAATGACTTTAGGATTTGCATCTTACCTCACTCATGGGTCAATCATGACATCAGAGGAGAAAATGAGACTAATTTAATTTATATGTTTATTTATATGAAAGAGTAGGATTTTTCAAAGAAAATTTCGTAACTTGACCAAGGCAAAGCCTAATCACTTGAAATTTCATGATTTTTTGCGTTTTATTTTAATTATTAGAATTATTTCAAGTTTTAGAGTATTTATTACTTATAAAATATTTTAAATGTGTAAAGTTAAGTTTTATATTTCTATTAAATGTCTCTGAGGTCAAGGAACCCAGAGAAACAAATTTCACATTTTTCAGATTTTTCTTTGAATTGTTAGAATTATAATATGATTTCTCAATTTTTAATTTAATTTATATATTTATATATATGAAAGAATATGATTTTTTTGAAGAAAATTCCATAACTTGACCAAAAAAAATCCTAATCACTTAAAGTTTTTAGTGGAGGTAGAATTAGACAAGAGGAACAGTTAGACCAAATTTCATAATTTTTTTAGTTTTATTTTATTTATTAGAAATATTTCAATTTCTGGAGTATTTATTAATTATAAAATATTTTAAATGTGAAAAATTAAGTTTTATATTTTTATTAAATATCTCTAAGGTCAAGGAGCACAAGGAAATAAATTTCACATCTTTATGATTTTTCTTTGAATTGTTAGAATTATTTTAGTAAAAATCCATTTTTTTGTCTTTAGAAACTATTTTAAGCTTCTAAATTTAATATCTTCCCTTAGAAAATCAGGAAAAATATTCCAATGGTTCATAGGTGCTTAGGAAATAATTTAGAACATTTCCATGAATTTTATTATTTTTGTGATTTTTATCATTTTTTAATTATTTGAATATTAAAGAAAGGCTTAAAAAGGAATTTTTATTTTAATTACAAATTTATTTTAAAAAATTCATCTGATCACAGAAAACTTTAAAAACTAATTTATATAATTTTTGGAGTTATATTTTAATTTTTAAAATCATTTTAGTGTTAAAAATGAAATTTAAATTAGAAAATCAATTTGAGTTATAAAATGAGCTCCAAATATTTTGAAATTTTTATGGGGAGTTTTCTGAACTTGAATATTAGTAGAGATTGAAAATTTAGGAATTTAGATGTCTGTGTTTCCCAAAATTAGTTTTCTTTGTGTTTTAGAATTTGTGAAAATTAGGTGCATTTTTAATGACTTAACTCATGAAATATTTTCCAAAGGGTTCTCTGGCCACAATAAACCTTCCAAAATTTTCTTGGAATTTTCTAGGAAATATGCTAATTATTATGATTAATTTATTCAAATAATAGATATAAAATTGCAAAATATGGATCTATGTCTAGCGATCTCCTCTGACTTTGAAAAAATCAGAGAATGTTCCCTAAGACAGAGGCAACAACATGCAAAATTTCAAGTCATAGTGAAATGTCTACATGCATGGAGAATTAAAAGACTCAAAAAAATGTTTAGTTAATTAAAAATAAAATATGCATCACATAATTTTCAAATTATTTCCACATTTTTCTCCCTTGTTCCCTGAGCAAGAGGGTATTTTTATTTTATTTTTGTGATTTTTCTACCCCAAGATATGAATTTTTGAAGTTAGAGATCATTTTCTGATTTATTTAATTCCCTATTATCTATTTAAACGTGCGGCGCCACCTCATACTAAGCAGCTCCAAACAGTGACGCGGCGCGCTTCCATTCATTGCGCTTTTCACCTTAGCATGCCACGCAGCCCGTTGTTCATGCATCGAGCGTTTATCTGGCTAGATCTCGTCCGTTAATGAGATAAATGCACGATCGGACGACTCCTTGTCATCATCCCCAAATAGGCCAACCCGAGAACTGTCCACACTAAAACCTTAAGATCTCCCTCTAGACTCAATCAAATCTCATGGGGTTTGATCTTATGGACTCGTCTAAGTGTGACAAACACATCCATATGGTAAACATGCCATTAAGTTAATTCTAATTAAATAGAGAATCAATATAGGCTCAGGAAGAGGGAAAGTTCAATACCTTTGCTCTGAGAAGGGAAGCTTCAATCAGAGGTGCTTGGCACGTTTGTGGAGGTCCAAGGAGGCTATGGACTGAGCCTTTGGTCGAGGTGAAAGGTCTAGACCCGAATTCAATCAAGGTCGAATTTGGGTGTTGGTCTTGAGCTATCTTAGAGGCTCTATATGAGGGGGATTTGATAGGGCTTTGTGTTAGTTCAGTGTGGTGATGGTGTGGGTGAGTTTAATTTGGATTTAATGCACTGTGTGTGGTGGAGAATGTCCTGTCTCCGGCAAGGATTTGAGCCAAAAAAATTGAACTCCGATAAGGAGAATTAGGGAAATGGAGTGGTTGGGTTGCACTGTGGAGGTCTTAAGGAAGCTCAGGGAGTGCTTTTAGAGGGTATCCTTAAGGCATGTTTAGCACACCTTCCATGGCCATGGAGGTGGAGGTTTTATAATAATGTCTTACGGTGGATCTTTGGGCCAGTTGAAAGTGTGTAAAATGATCCTTATGTGGAGGGCAGAGAAGCTCTGAATTTAAAATGGGATGAGGTGGCCTCAAGTTTGAATTGGGTTTAAATTTTGGGTGGTGGCTGACAGTTTTTCCTCCTCCGGCAAGGCTAGGGGATGTGGCTAGGAGGTCAGGTGAGCTAGGGGTATCTGTCACAACACTTAATTTGGGGAGGTGTTTAGTTTTAACAAAAATCCCTTAGGCTTAAGAAATTTTGGAAGTAAATCCCTTGATTTGAGAATCTTTTGGTCCATGGCTCATTTGGGTGGTTCCATGGGGTTTAGCCTGGTTAATAAGGTCCAAAATTTGGCTGCGGTGGTTTTAGGTTGGCCAATTTGTCTAGATTGGGTCAACTTTTAGTGACGGGGTCCATGTAGGTCTATTAGTCTAGCCATGACCTTGGGCCCAATTGATTGATCAACATTGTTTAGATGATTTTAATGAACATTTTTGGCGAAGGATTGAAGTGATTTTGAGTTCAATTTGAGGGATTTTGGAATTTTGGTCACTTTGGGCATGTTGGGTTAGACTTGGGTCTAGATTGGGATAAGTCCAAATTAATTATTTAGAATGGTTAATATAAGTTTCATGAAGAGTTTTCAACATAAATTGGGTGTCAATTTTTGGGCTAAGGTAATGAATTTGGTGGAATTTTGAGACATGGCCAATTTAGGGAAAAATTGGGGCTTTTCAGGCTTAGCCCAAAATTAAATGAAATTTAGGCTTCACCAAGGCCAATTGAATGTGTAAGAGTTTTATGAAGAGTATTCAACAAAAATTATGGAAAATTGAGTAGGCTATAGGTTAGATTCAATTTGATGAGATTAAGTCATATGACCAAAATGGGGGGTTTGAATTAGATCAAAATTGGGCTCAAAGCATTTGCTAAGTGAGCTTATATTTTCTTTAGATTGGTCATATGTAAGGTGAATTTGAGTTTAGAATTGAAATTGTGGAAAATTGGGACCAAATTGATGGACATTTGAGGTGAATTTAGGGAAATTGGGCCTTCAAAGGTAATTTGGGGGTTTTGGTAAGAAAAGGTCAAATTGGTCAAATTGAGTCATGTGGTGGTTGAGAAAAATGAAATTGGGAATATTTGGAAGGTCTTGGGAATTTTTGAGAATTTTTGGAATTTTTGAAATTTTTTAAATTTTGGGCTAATGAGGGGCATTTAGGTAATTTGGCAATTTTTTTGGTGATTTTGGGTAATTTGGATGTTTTCAAAAGGTTTTAAGAATCATAAATGAGCTATGGATTAATGGAAACCCCATTTGGATCCTCTATGTACTGGTCTTAGCTAAACCCTAGCCTAGGACCAGTAAGTTTAGGGGACAATCTACATGAGTCTCCCAAAGGATTAAGGGATCAAAGTCAAGAAATTTTGGGTTTGTATATGTGAGTGATTGTGAGTGAGGTGAGTACCTTAGCTTTAGACCAACACCCATAGTTAACCCGAAGGTCAAGCGGTTTTATGGGAACTCTCCTTGGGCTCCCCCTATAATGACCCCACTTATTAAGTGCTAGAGGTTAGGACCACTATGTGGAACTTCAAATTGAGTAAAGAGGAGTTTATAATTTCTAATGGTGAGGGTTCCTTTTGTAGTTTTCTAGGAATAGCTAATAGGAAAGTCCTATGGCTAGACCCTAGGCTACTAAAGAGGAAAAACTAGACCTCAACCAAAAGTAAGGTTAAAATTATTTAAGAGTGGAAAAAAAATTGAGAGTCACCATTTTTTAAATCCTATGGCTTCCCACTATAAAGAAACTGCTAGATTTAAAATTTTCAATAAGAGGAAGTTCATCAGTCTTAACGCGTAGAAGTTATATGATCAAGTTCTTGTGAAGAATAGATTAATCAAGGAGCAAGGCTTCGTGAATCGAGGATTCAACACACCAAATACTTAAGTAGAGGAGATTATTCCACAGAGACATTGGAAAGTACTATGCTATACCACTACTGCAATAGTAGTTTAAGTGGTGAAAGAATTTTATGCTAATCTTCAATGAATTAACCAAGGAGTCGTCTATGTCCAAGGAAGGTGGGTACCATTTACTCCTTTGATAATAAACAACATGTTTATGATTGAATGCATTCTTATTTGTCACTATGCAATTTTTTTCCCTACGAGAGACAACATGGATGAACTCTCGATTCCTTACTGATGAAGATGCAAATTGGGAAACAAGAGATAATGGACTTGTAAGTTTTTCTTCATCATTATTGAATCCTGCATCGAATGTGTGGCATTTCTTTATTGCATCAAAACTACTTCCTACTATGAGAATCAGTAAAGCGATGAAGGAAAGTGTGATTTTGAATTATTGTATTAAAATCGGAAGACCTATTGATGTGGGTGTTTTACTTGTAAAATCTATTTTGGGTTTGATTATCAACAGATTGACTTATGGGCTGGGACATCATTCTACAACATTTCTGCTGTACAACTAGTCATAAGTACCTTAGGAAAGTTGGGAAAAAGTGCTTCTCACTTAGAAGCCTATGGACCCAAAAGTTTGTTGCAACTATATCTGAATTGGGTAGGAGAACAATATAAATATTCTTATGGATTAATCACCTCAAAATTCATCACCCATTCAACCCCACTTTCTTTATAGTTTGCATGATATTTTGGAAAGGATCAAGAAATTGGAGAAAGAGGTATGAAATATTATAAATTTAATTGAAAATATTTCTGTTATATTTGATTATTTGGATTAGAGGATAAAGGAGCAATTTAAACATACAAGAGGTATTGAAGAAGGTATGGTGTGAATGTTTAAGAGAAATACTTGGATTGAAGAAGATTTGACAGATGAATTTCCTTACTGACCTTTTTACAACTTGTATGTTCACTACCAATCCATATGAAGCATGAAAGAAGACGAAAGTGAAGATAATGTTTGAACTCATTTTGGTATGGAATTCGTAGTTATAATAGCATATGTGTGTTATGTGTTTATGTTGGATTTCATTTACTTTTATTGCGGAACCTGATACGTGTTATTCGTTAAATGTTTGATATTTAGGCTTCAGTACTAGTTTGTTGGCTTGATTTCAATGTTGAATTAGATGTGTTGGCTTGAAAAATGTTTGCTTGTAATCGTTTGGATTTTATATATAAATGTGAGTTTTGTTGTTTGTGAAAATTTATGTTAGAAAATTGTTTAATTATGATATAAGTATTTAATTAAGTCATTTAAGGTTGACATGTTGTGGTATGCAATAGATTATCAAAGATATTCAAAATCAAAAAAATTTTGGTGTTGGCGTCGGAGGCGCCAGAATCCCCAGAATTACTTAAGACAATAAAAAAGCCCTGTAGACCCCATTTTTACTAATTGGGTCGTCTCCTACCTTTAAACTTATGCCAAAACTCGACATAGGGCTTGTCATTTGGTGGATTTGAGGAGATTTGAAGGATAAAAAGTTTTGGATTATATCTTCTCTTGGTAAGAGCTTCACTTTAACTTAGAAATTTTTTATTTTCACCATGGATTTTTCCTACTTTATGGAAATCCAAAAATTTGAGTTTTTATTGAAGAAGTTTAAAGAGAACGCATGTTCTTCAAGAAGTTTCGATGCGAGGCAATTTGTAAATTTAAAGAGAGGAAAGCCTTCACTACAATAGCCATTTATTTTGTGATTCGAGAGTTTTATGCCAATCTGCGGGTTACTACGGATGAGCACATTTATGTTCGAGGTAAACATGTTCAATTTACTCATGAAAGAATCAATGCATTTTATGGGTTGCTGAATGAATTTCATTGTGAATACATTACTTTTATGGTTTCTGATTCCTCACTTGATGAAGTAATTTCTTGTTTCACTGATGGAAGGAAATGACGAAAGATTAAGAATAATCACAGTCAATTTCTCCACTTTCATGTTAAATGTTCAATCTAAATCATGACATTACTTTATCTCTGCAAAATTGCTTCCAACTAATCACCTAAGTGAAGTAACTAATGAAAGAGCAGTATTAAATTTTTATATTCAACAAATGAAAGCTGTTGATATTGGTGCTCTTATTATGCATAATGCTCAGATCATTGCTAGAAGTGGGACATCTAGTGGTTTGGGATATTCTTCGCTAATTTTCACTTTATGTGAACAATCCGGAGTAGAATTTGATAGAAATGAAGAAATGTTGCAACCACTGAAACCGATTGGAAAACCCACCATACATAAATTTGAATCATTTGCTGGATCTAGAATTGGATGTAGTGATAGACCCTCCACATCAACTGAGGGACCATCTACTTCCAGTTCTGCTTCATTGGAAAATATTATGGAACATTTAATGATTCAACAATCAGATCTTATAGCAATGCATAACAGAATAGGTGGTTTGGAAGCTAGAAATGCTTACAATGATGAAATATAAGTAGAGAAGAGTCCAACATGACATTGCATATGAAGAGGCTATGGTTAGATTTACGAGGGGTGATCACACTGTAGAGTTTCCTACATGCCCCTGCTTCACGCCTTATATGCAAGAAGAAGAAGAGGAAGAAGAAGAGGAAGAAGATGAAGATGATGAGAAATATTTATTAGGTTTTGTTTGTTTTTATGTATTATTGTTTGTTTTGTTTATTGTTGACGATATGAGTTGGAAAAATTTATGTATTTGGTTTGGGGACCTATTGAACTTGTTTGCTTATGTAACTATAAATTGTGGATTTTTATCTTACCTTACTCATGGGTCAATTAAGACATCACAGGAGAAAATGTGATTTTTCAAAATTTAATTTAATTTACATAATTATTTTTATGCCAAAATAAGTTTTTTCAAACAAAATTACATGACTTGACAAAGTAAAAAACTAATCCCTTAAAATTTTTACTAAAGGTAGACTTAGATTAGAGAACCATTTGGACAAAATTTTATGATTTTTTGAGTTTTATTTGAATTTTAAGAATTGTTTTAATTTATGAAGTATTTATTAATTATAAAATATTTTAAGAGTTAAAAATTAAGTTTTTTGTTTTTGAAAAATCTTCCTGAGGTAGAGAACCTAGGAAAGCAAATTTTACATTTTTCAACTTTTTCTTTGCTTTATTAGAATTATTTTGGTGAAAGTCCATTATTTAGCCTTTAAAAATTATTTTAAGCTTTAAAATTCAATATCTTCACTTACAAAATTGGGAAAAAATATTTCAATTGTTCCTAAATGCTTAGAAAAAAATTTAGAATATTTCCATGAATTTTATTATTTTTGTGATTTTTATCATTTTTTAATTATTTAAATATTAAAAATAGACTTAAAAATGAAATTTTTATATTAATCACCATTTTATTTTTAGAAAATCCCTCTAATCAGAGAGAACTTCAAAATCTCATTTTCATAAATTTTAAGTTATAGTTTGATTATTAAAAATCATTTTATTGTCAAAAAAGTCATTTAACTTAGAAAATTAATTTGAGTTATTAAATGAGTTCAAAATAATTTGAAATTTTTATGAAAATTTCTTTGAGTCCTAAACAACAGTGTAGATAAAAAATCAAGTCATTTTAATGTTTGCATTTCCTAATATTAATTATCTTTGTGTTTTAGGGTTTGTGAAAATTAGGTGCATTTTGAATGACTTGGCTCATGAAAGATTTTACAAATATTTCTTTGGTCATAGTAGATCTACCAAAATTTTCTTGGATTTTTCTAAGCAATATGCTAATTATTATAATTAATTTATGCAAACAATAGACATATGCTTGAAAAATATGGATCTCTGTCTAGAGATATTCTCTGACTTTGGAAAAATCAGAGAATGTTTCCCATGATAGAGGCAACAACATGCCACAATATCAAACCATGGTGAAATGTCTACATGCATGGAGAATTAAAAGACTAAAAATAATATTTAATAAATTAAAAATAAAATATGCATCAAATAAACTTCAAACCATTTTGACTTTATTCCCCTCTATTCACTGAGCACTAGGATATTTTTATTTTATGTTTTGTGATTTTTCTACACCAAGATATAAATTTTTAAAGTTTAGGGACATTTTTTTAATTATTTAATTTCCTATTTATCTATTAAAATGCGCGGTGTCACCTCATCCTAGGCACCTCCAAAGCTCCATGTAGCGCGCTCCTATTTGACATCGTCATCCACCTCAACGGTGAATAGGCCCACGGTTCATGTAAGGAAGCACTGTCTGAATTAATTTCATCCGTTGATGAGATAAACGCATGATCGGATGGCTCTCCATCATCGTCCCCCATGGTTTAGCCCGAAAACCGTCCATCTTCAAGGCTTGATATCTCCCTCGTTTCTCAACCAAATTGAATGATTTTTTTTTAAAATGCTTGTCTAGCTAGAGGAACATATCTATATGTTTAAGATGCCATGAAATTAAGCCTAAGAAAATGGAGAATTAAAATAGGCTCAAGAAGAGAAAGAGTTCATTTGCTCTGAGAAGGGAAGCTTTAATCGAAGCTACTTGGCACGTTCATTGGGGTCCAAAGAGGCTAGGGATTGAGCCTCTTGTCGTGGTGCAAGGTCTAGGTATGAATTCAACCAAGCTCGATTTCAGGTATTGGTCTGGAGCTATGTTAGGGTCTCTACAGAAGGGGAATTTGATGGGGATTCTCCTTCCTTCATTGTGGTGAAGGTGTGGGTAAGTTTAATTTGAGTTTGGTGGACTGTGGAGGTGTATTAAGCTCTGTCCTGGTTTTAGGCAGAATTTTGAGCTCAAAGTTGAGCTCCCACAGTAGGAATCAGTGGGGGAAAGTGGTTAGCTTGAGCTGAGGAGGTCTTAAAGTGTCTCTGTGAGCAATTTAGAGGGCTCTCTCTGAGAAAATTTCAACTCTACCTCCGTAGCCATGGAGGGGAGTTTTTTATAAAAATGGCTTAAATGTGGCTATCATGGCCAATTAGGGGGTGAAAAGTGATGCTTAGGTGGAGGTCGGAGAGGCTCTAGCATTTGATTTTGATGAGGTGGCCTCTAGGTTTGAAATGGGTTTGATTTGGAGGAGGTGTCTCACAATTTTGGTGTTTTCCGGCCACTAGGCCGGCCTGCCAGGCTAGGGGAGGTGGCTAGGTGGTCAGGTGAGCTAGGGGAATTTGTAACAGCAATTAAATAAGTTGAGGTTTAGTTTTGGCAAAAAAATCCAAGGCTTAAGCAAATATGGAAAAAAAATTCCTTGATTTAGGGGAGCTTTGGTCCATGGTTTAGTTTAAGTGGTTTTATGGAGTTTAGCTTGGTCACTAGGGACCAACTAATGGCTGTGGAGTCATTAATTTTGTGGCTTTGGGGTGTTTAGGCTAATTTTAGTGCATGGGTCTAATATGGGTTCAAATGACCAAAACTTAGGTTTGGGCTAGGCTTGTCGGCGCTATTTTTGGTTGGAGAGTTGCCCGTAAGATGCTGTCGGTCACCTAAATTGAAATCCCGTCGCCCGCTTCGGAAGGACGTTTAATTTATATATATATATATATATATATA
>JXCR01127288.1:0-10949 GCA_002079205.1 Phalaenopsis hybrid cultivar
ATTCAATTGGAGTTGTATTGAAGTATAATTTGGGATGTTAAGATTTAAGTGGATTAGTATACTTTAAATTAAATAATTTAATGTTGTTAAAAGCATAAAATGATTAATTAAACATTTATAAAATTAAGTATTTCNTATTAAATTAAATAATTTAATGTTGTTAAAAGCATAAAATGATTAATTAAACATTTATAAAATTAAGTATTTCATGTTTAAATCCTAAAGCTTGACTTATAGCTATACACATATTTTTTCAAAGCTTTTTAAAATTAAATAATAAAATAATAATAAAATAACAAGACAATGTATCAAAATATGAGTGTGAAATCAACATGTCTAAGTGAAATAAAATCATAAAAAAATACGGAGAAAATATTAATAAATATATGAAGGTTCCCTAAATTAAAAAAGATAAAAATAGTTAAATTAAATAGATAAAGATTATTTGATCATACTTAAATGTTTTAATATGAATACTTTTTATATTATAGGTGTTCACTTGAAGGAGTTGCAACATAAAGAATAAGCGATATAGAATATTAGTTGAATACTCTTAAATCTAAGTTATTATAGATTTTGTTTTTTATAAATTGTATTCATTGATTGTTACTAAAAACTTATTACACCATTGTACTATGATTTAAATAGTCGGTCATCTCATTTTGATGAATATACATTTTAAAAATACTACTATTATGTATTATATAAATATGTACAAAACATATTGAATTGAATTAAATAAACATATGAATGATATGAATTATATAGGTTGATTGCATGTGCATGTTGATCATGATGAAATTCACCGTTTTATGGTACTGGCGGGAAATCGCAACACCTAAATGAAAAAGGATATTGATATTGAAGTTCCTTAAATGATATAATTTAGAAGATGCTCCTATGACGGTTATAGTATTGATATAGTAGAACACGTTGAAAGTTATGAAATATCATGATTGATCATAGTCATAAATTATGAAATGATTTCTACTAATTTATTAAAAGTTTAAATGACATGCACATTATTTTATTTTTGTTACATCACAATGGTTTAGCTGTAGGTGTACTCACTAGTATTTTAGCTTACTGTTATTTTAAATTAATATTGTTTAATCATTTCATTGAAAGATGAGTAATAGAAGAAAAAATATTTATAGAAAACACAAACAAACTGAGCTAATGTAAATTTATAATTGTTATAATTTAATTTTTTCTTATAATAGCTCTTTCATTTGTTGAATGTAATTTATAAAAGATAAATATAGAAAAAAATTAATTTCCATCGTTCGACCGTCTGTACCTACCTTGATTAAATCCAAACCCCAAGCCGAACGGTAACAAAAATGATATCAATCAGGTTTAGAATTAATAAATGTAATCTTGATGAAATAACCAATAGGATAATTGCAAAGAAATTAATAATAATAATAAACTTAAAAATTTAGGTTAACTACTAAGTAATTATGTTAATTCAAGCAAATAGATGCACATGAGATTATAAAAGAGGTAAGTTCAGTTGGAAATGAAAAAGTACCCCTGTTATAAATGTGAGCATGAATACCTTGACCGAGATGATGACGACAATGATAATTGATTATAGAGTCTAGACTACAACGAGTGTGAGTGAAATAGTTGTTGTGCATAAATACTTGAAGATATTTCAAGATCTACGCCCGTCTATGTTCAATAAAACTGAAGGCCCGATTGAAGAGGAAAATTGGCTGATGTGAATAAAAAAGAAACTAAACAACATGACATGCACAAATGAAAGAATGGTATATTTATGTTGGAAGTTGAAGCTGAAAGGTGGTGTAGCGATGGAAATGTCGGGATTGACTAAGGGACATACCCAACATGATGGTAAATTGGGAGGAGTTTGTGGAGCTTTAGAAAGAGTAGTTTGTACCCTTATCTGCTTAGAGATAAATGCATGAGAAATTCATCAAGTTGGTGCAATCAGAGAAGACAAGTATGCGATACAAAGTAAAATTCATTGAATTATTAAAGTATACGCCACAACTAATTGCTTCTGCAAAAGAAAAGCGCTAGAAATTCCTTTTAAAATTAAAAGAATCGATCAGACAACTGTTAGTGCAGTTGGGGATCAATGGCCATTCAATATTAGCGGAGAGGGCTAGATAAGTGGAGATTGATTGTCAACTTACTCAGAAGCATAAAAAATGCATAAGAGAAAGAGTATTGATAAGGAAAAGCATGTATGAACTAATCAAAGGGATCCATTGAGAAGAATCCCAAGTTCAACTCAATGAATTTAGCAGAGGTGTGACTTAGAGTACTGTAATCGCTTGTGTCAATTGTGGAAAACAACATAAGAGAGAATGTTCAATGGGCTCCAACACATGCTATCGGTGTCGTCAGCCTGACTATATTGATAGATATTTCCTTCACTTGACCAGAAAATCTCAAAAAATAGAAGTCAGGTAGAGTTCCTTCACAAAAGATTGCAGGTTAGCAAAGAATGATAAAATCTACAACTTCAACTCCTACTCATGTTTAATCAAAGCATCCAGTTCGACCTCGAGTTTATGCCCTTACATGTAGAGAACCTGTGCGACCTGTTGTTGCGAACGCTAATGGTAATAGGGTCTAACGAGCATCATGTTTCATTTTATGTTGTAAAGATGTCTTTATGGTGTGCTATCACGTCAGTGATTGTGTGTCATTTTAGTCAGGTTATGTTGTTTTAGATCTTATGACATTTTTGTTATATTCTTTCAAATGATGAGGAAAGTTTAGTTAATTTATCTTGTATCAGACCACTGTTTATTATAACCACTATTTATCTTAATGAATGATGATATAGACTTATTAATGAGAATTTATACAAAATTCATATGTTTCCTGCAAAAATAAGAGGTTTGGCGTAGATTTACAAATTTTGAGGATGATATTTTTATAAGTGGGGAAGATTGTATTGCCAGTATTTTTCTGTTAACATCACTGTTATAATGAAGGAATCACATTGAATGGGAGAAGCAAGGAATGGAAACATTTTACTTTTATAAGAAACAAAACTTCTTGTTTGAAACAAAAAAATTTGGACAACATAGGAAGCAAGTAGAGACGTCGTTGAGAGGAAGAGAGAGAAAACGGTGACACTGACTCCAATCATAAAAGTGAGCCTACTTGCGGGGCCGAACGACACATTTAAAGACAATAACAGGGGTGTAAGAGACTCGACATGAATGTGAATGCGAAAAGAGCTTGCCAAGATAAGGAAAAAGGTGGGTCAATACGACCCGTGCGAGCGTTACAGGCATCAATTGAGGTGTTAGTGCTCGATAAGGGCAACATAACTTGCAATTTATGTAGGAGGAAGTGAGGAAGAAGCAAGCAAAGGGAAAGTGCGCCTTGCATGCGTGAAGGGGAGCGAGGTTGATCTGAGCGTGATTAGGACATATCATGAGAAGCAACAAAGCAATTGAAGAAGGAAAGGCTCTATTGGATGAACATCTTGCGGTCTAGGGCAAGGAATTGAGTTCTTGGTCGCTCAGGAAGTAGCAACAAGCAAAAGCATGGTGTGAGCTAGTTGCTAGAAACACATTCAGTGTTGGCGAACATAACAATTGAATTTGTTTGAGCTAGTCACTAAGGTTTGTTTATTTTATTCAATTGGAGTTGTATTTATGTATAATTTTAGATGTTAAGAATTAAATTGATTAGCATATAATAAATTAGAAATTTTAATGTTGTTACAAGCATAAAATGTCGAATTAAATATTTCATGTTTAAATCTTAAATTTTGATTTATAGCTAAAAACATATTAATTTAGAGATTTTTATAATTAAATAATAACTATGATGATGACATAAATTATAATAAATAACAAGACACTGTATCAAATTATGTGTGAAATTAGAATGTCTAAGTGTAATAAAATCATAACAAGAAAAGAAAGAGAAAATTTTAATAAATATATGAAAGTTCCCAAATTAAAATAGTTAAAAAGTGAAATTAAATACATAAAGATTATTTAATCATAACTAAATTTCTTAATATGAATACTTCTTATATTATAGATGTTCGATTGAAGAAGTTGCAGTATAAAGAATAGGTGGTGGAGAATATTAGGTGACTACTCTTACTTTTAAGTTATTGTTGCTTTTATTTCTTCTAAATTGAATTCACTGATTGATATTAAAAACTCAATGCACTATTTTATAGTGATTTAGATATTCTTTTAGATGTTGGTCATATCATTGTGATGAATAAACATTTTAGAAATACTACTATTATACATTATGTAAATGTATACAAAATATATTGAGTTAAATGAAATAAACATATGAATGATATAAACTAGATAGATTAATTGTATATGCATACTTGAATATGTAGTTCACCCCTTTATGATATTAGTGGGAAAACACTAACATACTTGTGCACGTAAATGAAAAAGGAATTCGATATTGAAACACCTTAAATGATACAATTTACGCTAAAGCGATACAAACATGTTATTGATATAATAAGACACATTGAATGTTATCAAAAATATCGTGATTGATTATATTCATAAATTATCAAATGCTTTTGTAATGGTTTATTAAAAGTTTAACCAACATTAAATTTATTTTTATTACGTTACCATGATTTATAAATAAGTGTATTCACTGACATTTTTAGCTTTCTGCTATTTTAACTTAATATTGAATATTTGATCATTTCATTAAAAGATGAACAATAAAAGAGAAAATGTTTATAGAAGATGCAAACAACATGACCTAAGGTAAATTTATAATTGTTTAATTTAATTTCTTTTATGTAGTGCCTCTTCCATTTATAGAAAAATTTAATTTTCACAGTCTGACCGTTTGTACCCGCATTAGTTAACTCCAAGCCCCAAGCTGAATTGTGACATAGCTGACACATGTGAAGGGTAAATTGTGTTGATGAAGGTCTTCTTTTATATTTATGTAATTATTATTATATTTTTTTAAGCAAGCAAACAATACTAGTGCTTGTCAGTGCTTGATAGTGGAGAACAATAGGTGGGTGAATGGTCTCATTCTGTTAGAGCTAGAGTTAAGAGGAGGCAAAAACAAGACAACAACACGGTTGGAAGAGAGGGATCTTTGCTTAATTTGGGATTTGAGGGTTGGTGAATTGAGAGACAAAATGTCTAAGGTTTGCATGTAATAAGATTGCAGCAGGGATCAGTTTTGTAGGGATATGAAGACAGAACAAAGAAAATGTAGTTTGCACTTAAATATATAGATTAACAATAATTATATAAAACAAACATTTAAATCAATTTAACTCAGTTTCCGTCTAATTTATTTTTTTATAGTATATAATTTCTTCTTGAATTCATTGTTTCTAATGTGCCTTGAATTTCATATCGTCATTAGCACATAGACAAATTTTTGTGTTTAGTTTTCTTGTGGTAAATAAAGNTAATTTATTTTTTTATAGTATATAATTTCTTCTTGAATTCATTGTTTCTAACGTGCCTTGAATTTCATATCGTCATTAGCACATAGACAAATTTTTGTGTTTAGTTTTCTTGTGGTAAATAAAGCAATATGAGTGTCTTCTTTAGATAATTCCAATATTCTAAACAGGTCGGCGCAATCCAATTTTTCAAACAAACAACAATTGCACATCCTTACGCACTACCGTGTCCATAATTCATCATTTTCTGGGAGCCTATTCAGTGATGTGAGAAGTTTTCTCAAGGTATTTTTTATGATGTGGACAAGTTGATCGAGTCTGATCAATGAAACAACAATCATCTAATAACTCCGATCTAACAATGTAATTTTGGGATGGACTCGTACAGTGTAACATCCACCATTTTGATTGTATTAAGTCAAATTGATTGTCAAAATTAGTTATTAATAGATTTGTCATTCTGATTGCATCAAAACGAATCATTTAATGAGATAGATGACTTTGTGTGATGTTGCATTCAAGATCGTTATTAATTTAGCTTTTGAATAGTTTTGATTTGTATTGTGTTGTGACCATTGCATGGGTCAACATTAAACTTAGTTATTTCCAAGACCTCCAAAACTAGGGGGATTATCCATGTAGACTTCCTCTCTAAAGCAAAAAGAATGAATGCCATTTTAACATCAAACTACTACAAATCCAAGTGAAAGTTGGCAATTAGTGATATTGAAACTCCTATGATATTCATCTTGGCATCTAAAGTAAACATCTCTTACTACTTCATAAGTTTGAGGAAAGTTTAGCGGCTAACCTTGTTTTATATCTCTATGAGGTCCATCAATTTTATAATTTACGGAACACACTCATTTATGACCTCCTGATTTCCTCTGTGTAATTCCATGATCAACCTTATTTGTTCTTCTCTTCATAAATTCCTCACTAGACAATGGCTTAAGTAAATGTTTTAATGATTAAAATGGTGCTTAGTTTCACTAGAACTTTATGAGATAATGAATACTTTTCAGATGACACAAAGTGGGATAATAACTAGGTGATCGGTGCACTCCCATCAGCTTTTTTGATGAAAAATTAGCACATCAAGATCCACCATTTTAATCTTCAGAATTCTTTTGGGAAGTAGGTTAAAAGACTACAATTACCTCAATTCAAGTTTTGGGAAGAGAATTGGGCCTAAATTGGAAGGTAGATAAAGCCAAAAAAAAAAAAACTTCACTTTAATACTCTACAATAAATCCATGGGTATAAGGTTGAGTAAAGAAGGTTTCTTTACTTCATAGGAGACATAAAAAAACTAACAATTTTCAATAAGTGAATAGAAAAAGGTTACACCATTTTTTGGTTGATGAATAATCTTAAGATATGTTTAATTATTCTAGGGATTCATTTTCCTACATTAATATAAACATACAAAAAAGCGGTGCAGCTAAGAAATTATGGTGAAAGATTATTTGTGTGCTCAAATTGAGATAAAATTGATGGACTATTTTCATTAATATTTTTAACTCCAAAGCTTAAGAAGGCCACCTAATTATGATGTGAGTAGTCATAAGAATGGTCACTCTCAAATATGATTTTAGAACATTTTGTTAGAATCACAACGATCTAGTTGTGGCTAGTGACAATCTTTTCCTTTTGCATTCCCATTTTATCAAAGAATGCATGAAGATCAATGAATTAGTACTTTTTGAAAATAAGGAGACAACATTTGCTTAAAGTAGTCTTCTTCAAATTGATTTTGAACCATGTAATGGGAAGTGGAAAATATATTACTCGCATCTAAGTTATATCTAAGTGGAAAATATATTACTCGCATCTAAGTTATATCTAAGTAGAAAAATATAGGAAAAGTTGGGTGCAATCATTGATGATGGAAATAAATCACCTAGTGCAGGTTTCATTAGGAGTAGTAAAGGGATCCCATATGTCGTTGTCTAAAATTTCTTTCATTATTAGTTGTGCCAGGCTCATTTATGTTTTGCGAGTTCACAAAAAGTTATAATGGACAGTTTTAGCATCAACTTTTCCAACAGAAGGAAAACATTCTTTTAAATTTCAAATAAAGAATGACCAAAATAATGATCCTTTTTCTTTATATATAGTAGACTCCATCCTTTTTCTTTAGCAAGTCTAACTTCATTCCTATCTCCTTATCGTAAGTGAAAAAAATTTTTAGAATGACAACTAGGTTAGGAAAAAACTCGGGAACATGGAGAAGTTTTTTAGAACAAAGTGGACAGATCTCGATATCTTCTTCTCCCACTTCTAATACAAGAGAAATCAAAAATAGAGTTTTTTCCATTGATTGAACAAAGAATATAACTTGATAAAAAAACATGTAATGTGATCTATGACTCCTAAATCTATTATCCGAGAGTCAATGACGGCATTGTCTAAAGATTTCAGCCTATGGAAAAGGATATATTTACCTATAAGTGCCAAGGAGCAAGCCACTTAATTTAAGCATTTTTAACATATTCAATAATCCTTCCGGTCTGCAAAGTCACCAATATCAAACTATCCCTAACCCTCAAAGTTTATTTGAGTCATGCTTCATGTTCCCAACGAGGTGCAACTTTTTCCAAGGTTACCTCCCGAGGACAACGAGTTCCAGGAGACACCATAGTTTATCACATTTAAAGAGATTAAATAAGCTATCCAAAAATGAGCACGTGTGGTCATAGGCGCCAAAGAGTAAGATGATAGAGAGCTTGGGCATAAAAACGAAAACTACATCACGGCAATGAAGTTTGTTGTTACAAAAAATAAAAGATAAGATAATAGCAACAAAAATTAAGGTGCGTGCAACAATAAATACTACAATAAGAGAATAAAAGCAACGATGAAATCCTTGAGTGAAGAACAAACAATTGCAGCAGAAAAGATTGTAATGATGAAGGTGAGTGTATGGTCTGCATCTATAAGTTTGCAACAAGAATTAGAGTAAAAGAGATGAAGAGAGATATGTGCATCTACAATAATGACAAGGGGCTACCAGAGAGATCACAAGACTGTGAATATTGAATAGAAGGAATAAAAAAAAAACACAAGCAAAATGAACCCCACCGGCAACAATTGTTAAAATCCCTAGACAATAATGATGCCTTAGCAAAGCTTGATCAAGATACCCTAGAAGTAAGAGAACAAACCCCATGAAGATGAACAAAGCCCAAGTATGAAGAAAGGATATGTCCTAGCATAAGCAAATGAGGCAAAAGATAGGTGGAATTTATCTTAGGATCTTGAAAATGGGAGAAGAAAGCAGGTTAATGATAAGCAAATATCAATGGGTCAATAAGTAATCATAATTAAGGTCGAGAATATGAAACCCTTTAGATATAATAAAGCTTAACTATTAAAATATAGAGGTGGCTTTTGGTGTAATGATTGAAATTTTATTAGAAACTCCAAAATTAAGTGTGTTCATGCAGGAACTCCTAGGAAGTTACATCAGCGGGACAAAACCGTGAGACTATAAGGTCGAGCGATAAGAGTTCGAGTTGTTAAAAATGTTAACCAGCCTAAAGATAGCAATATTTTCCTGGTGGATGATTGTGGGTCGGAGCGCTGACGAGAACGTCAATTATTTGGTGGGAGAAATTATAAAATTGTTTTAACTAGAACAAAGCTGAACTCTGGACCATCGAGACACAGTTTGGTGTAGAGGCTGGAATTTCATCAGGAACTCCAAAATTACACGTGCTTGTGTGGGAGCACTCCTGAGATGTGTAACCTCCTATGAAGTTACAGCAGTGAGACAAAATCGTGAGGCCATAAGGCCAAAGTGGACAATATATATTGACAAATAGGAGTTCGAGCTGTTACAAATGATACTGGAGCATTACACTAGCTTGAAGAGAGGAATATATATCTGGTGAATGATTATGGGTTAAGAGCACTGGCAAGGATGTCACTTTAGCAAGGGAGATTATGATATCTCTTAAGTAGAATGATGTTGGCATCTTAAAAATCAAGGCTCCTTTGATGTAATGGTTGGAATTTCATCAGAAACTCCAAAAGTAAACATGCTCGTGCGGGAGCAGTCCTAGGATGGGTGGTCTCCGGAGAATTTACACTAGTGGGACAAAATCATGAGGTCATTGGGCTAAAGCAGACAATATCTCGATGGATGAGAGTTCGGGCTATAATAGAGAAGCCCTAGGTCACAAGAATGATGATTGGAAATATTTTAACCCAAAAAATAATAAAAATAATAAAGCAAAAATATATTACCTACATAAAGATAATAAGAGCACAATAAAGACATTTACCAAAAAAAAAGCCAGAGCAAAAAGAAAATTACAAGAGAAATATATATATATATATATAGTATTCAGACCATATAACTTGAAGTCTAGTTTAAGAAAATGAGTGACAATAAATATTCTTCTAGTTCTTGCCCCTTTTAGCATATAGAACATAAAATTTCTTATTTATTTGTTAAATTTCATAAGCTTGCAGAATAATCTCAATGATAATATCAAAAGTTGATCAAGTGACCAACACCAAGGGGCTAGCTAAGATAAAAACATTAGCTACTATCTCTAGGAGAGAATCAAGTTATCGCTCCAAATTTTGGGAATATGTTCCACCAAAAAATAATAAGGATCATTTTAAGCATCGGGTGGAATGTCATGTATTTAAAATTTAGGGTTCCTCAACTCATGATGCGCCTTTAAAAATATAGAGAAATTATGTCCAACATTTTTTATTTTAACTTTCTTCTAGTATACAAGTTCTAGAGATCCAATGCATACCTTCTTATAAAAAAGGATTGTCATGTCCAACTATACCAATACTATAACTACAAAGGATCCAATAAAATGAGCAGTTAAAACATACGCTTATAAAAGTTTTCCGAACATAAAAACCAAGTACAATAAGTAAGCTGCTGAAATAGAACAGCCAAGGTCATGAAATCGACACTAAACAAAAATGATATGAGACTCCACAGAACAATCAAAATGGAAGGTCCATTTTAACATTCACAATGAAAGGCCACTAATATAATATAAATGCAACAAGAAGAATCTAATGTTATCAAACTCAAAAAAAAGTTTTATGATGACATGTTGAATATCGAAGAACCCTATGATGTAATTACAAACAAACTACAAATCCAACAAAAATTATGGATCATCTCCATGCTTGAACGACCCATAAAGAATTTTTCAATAAAAGAGAAAGCAAGAGGTCTAGCAAACATAGAAATCTCCTCACCAAATAAAAGGAAAGCATGCTTGCCTTAAATAGGAAGGTTGTTATATCATTCTGAATTTTAGTGAAAGAAAAATAGAGAATTGTTGAATGAAGTAAAAAAAAATTCATAGCATTAGAACTACAAAAAAACATTCACAAATGAGCACAAATGTTGAGAGGAGGAAGGTCAACGGCTGAGGAGGACAAAAGAGAAGCCTATAAAAAATTAAGGGCCGCCAGAAAAAAGGGCAGCAACCTCACTATGCGTCAACTAAGTCCTTGGAAAAAGTCAATACAAAAGGAGGTGAGATCCGAA
>JXCR01127290.1:0-17803 GCA_002079205.1 Phalaenopsis hybrid cultivar
TCAAAATTATGGTATATTATGCTTTTGAGAAGTAAGTCAAACAACTTCTAGGGGCATTACCACTCTTTCTTATGCATTTACATGTCTAACATCCAAAATTTCATATTTACATACATAACACTCAAAACTTTATCATGACATTAAAATTATCATCTTTGCTAACCTTTTAATTGTTAAATTCTTATTTTCATGCATAGGTTTATGACACCATAGTGTTATTAGTGTATGTATCAAACTTTAGGTGTTAGATATGCTAATACATAAGAATTGTGTGGTGTATATGTAAAATTCCCAAAATTTTATAGTCAAAAAAAGCTTTCCGATACTTTAGCCTTCTGGTAACTGCAAAAAAATTAGCTATAGTGTAGTTCAATGATTTCTGTCCATGTGGGGTTGGAAATTTTGTGGAAAAATTTGAACTTTGTTATTCAATTGATGGTCCCAACTGAGCATGGGATCAACTTCCAGGGATCGTTTTTGGGTTTTGTAGCATTACATTGTCTCCCACATTCTCAAAATCATTTACATTTCTAACATGCTAACTAATTGAAGTTCGAGCTTATTTACATTTTTTATGTTTAAATGATGAAGTAGAACTTTTTGTTGATTTTTACAAGACTAAGTTCATGGCTCTATTTTGAAAGCATGTGAATCCAATAATGAAATAAGTTATTGGATTTTACAGTCTTGTACATGTCCAATTAGATATGGATAGCTGTGGTTGAATGTCCTTCAAAAGACAACACTTTGCTAAAATATCAAATAAAGGGTGTATTGTCAGTAATGCATCAAGGCACTTAAATAGGCATTTGCTGACCTTATTTTACAGTAGTTCTGATGTAACATATTTTCCCTTGTTTTGTTATGTAAGGTTATGATATAATAAATCTGGAGAGCAGAANCTACACACTCAATTATTATGCCGTGGATAAGTGCATTACATGCTTAAAACTTTGATAATAAAAAAAGAATTGAACACTAATGAAAAGATCATTGAGGAGAATAAGAAAATGTGATCACAAATTGGAGTTGCAATAATGTTGGATTGTTGATTGGATTTTAAAAACAACAAGTTGATTAATATTCCTATAAACAACCCCTTTGATTGACA
The DNA here is from genome assembly GCA_002079205.1 of Phalaenopsis hybrid cultivar. Taxonomy (NCBI): domain Eukaryota; kingdom Viridiplantae; phylum Streptophyta; class Magnoliopsida; order Asparagales; family Orchidaceae; genus Phalaenopsis; species Phalaenopsis hybrid cultivar. Next base: position 1,112 of record JXCR01127290.1, read on the forward strand.
CTATTTTAAAGAGTCTCGAAGCATTATACCGAGTGAAAGACATGTAGTAATGCCTTTTGTTCAAATTGTCACGTTAATGCAAGTGCATAAAAGATAGTAGAAAATTAATTGGAGAAGAGATTACGTCATTGGGTTTTAAGCTTTACACATTTTTTTTATTTAATACTTGAGAAACTCTTGGAGTTGCTAGATAATAAGAATGCTTTGATTAAAGAAAAAAGATAAAAAGCTCATTTACAATCATAATTGAGTTTTAGCGATGATTAAGAAGTTCTTTTTAAAGAACTTCTTAATAAGCCATCGGGCAATATGCACGATTTGATTCTGTGACCTCATGGTGGGAGACTACACCACTATTATGCCGTGGATAAGTGCATTGCATGCTTAAAACTTTGATAGTAAAAAAAGAATTGAACACTAATGAAAAGATCATCGAGGAGAATAAGAAAATGTGATCACAAATTGGAGTTGCAATAATGTTGGATTGTTGATTGGATTTTAAAAACAACAAGTTGATTAATATTCCTATAAACAACCCCTTTGACTGACACTATTTTTAAGAGTCTCGAAACATTATACCGAGTGAAAGACGCGTAGTAATGTCTTTTGTTCAAATTGTCACGTTAATGCAAGTGCATAAAAGATAGTAGAAAATAAATTGGAGAAGAGATTACCTTAATTGGGTTTTAAGCTTTACACTTTTTTTTTTATTTAATACTTGAGAAACTCTTGGAGTTGCTAGATAATAAGAATGCTTTGATTAAAGAAAAAAGATAAAAAGCTCATTTACAATCATAATTGAGTTTTAGCGATGATTAAGAAGTTCTTTTTAAAGAACTTCTTAATAAGCCATCGGGCAATATGCACGATTTGATTCTGTGACCTCATGGTGGGAGACTACACCACTATTATGCCGTGGATAAGTGCATTGCATGCTTAAAACTTTGATAATAAAAAAAGAATTGAACACTAATGAAAAGATCATCGAGGAGAATAAGAAAATGTGATCACAAATTGGAGTTGCAATAATGTTGGATTGTTGATTGGATTTTAAAAACAACAAGTTGATTAATATTCCTATAAACAACCCCTTTGACTGACACTATTTTTAAGAGTCTCGAAACATTATACCGAGTGAAAGACGCGTAGTAATGTCTTTTGTTCAAATTGTCACGTTAATGCAAGTGCATAAAAGATAGTAGAAAATAAATTGGAGAAGAGATTACCTTAATTGGGTTTTAAGCTTTACACTTTTTTTTTTATTTAATACTTGAGAAACTCTTGGAGTTGCTAGATAATAAGAATGCTTTGATTAAAGAAAAAAGATAAAAAACTCATTTACAATCATAATTGAGTTTTAGCGATGATTAAGAAGTTTTTTTTAAAGAACTCATACATCGAACCCTTAGATTTTCCATGACATATTTAACTCTACAGAGTATCATAGAAGCAATGCCACCTTTAGAGGCTATGCTCACGTCTATGCTATAGTTAAGATTGTGCATGAGCAAAAAAACATGAAGGAAATAACCGAGAAAGATTATTTGAATGAGAGATTTTTGCTAGGAGTAAGATATGTTGTTTCAATTATAAAGTCTTTGTTTCATAACTTGAGCATGATTGATGCAAATAAAAGTCAATCTTCATTATAATGCAAATAAAGGAATTGTTAGCAATAGACTTAGCAGGAGATAAGTGTAGTAATAAAGAAATTGAAGGTATTAATTGTATTGACATTTGAATGTAATTGAACATTTTAATAAGATGAAAACAAGTACATGAATTTAGAGATCAAACTTAGTTTTTACTTTTATATGGATTTAATGATTATTGATTGAGAGAGAGAGAGAGAGAGAGACTACTTTTAACCAAGCTCGTACCAAGAGAGTAATTGTCTGAATGCTTACACGGGCTATTGATAACTTCTTGGATTTAATCTGATAAGATTTAGTAAATCCTGTAAATCCAAATTTAATAAATCCTGTGATGAGTATATCCTAACAAATGTTTGGCCACTTTTTTGAGGATTAAAATTTGTTAATTTAGGTAGAATTTAAATAATAATACATCAACAAGCTTTTATCCTACTAAGTGAGGTCGACTACATGAATCCTTTTTCTCCATTGTGTCCTATTGAGTGTTAAATTTTCATTTAATTCTAATAAATTAAGATAATTTTTTATACATGTTCAAGTCTTTTTTAGGTCCGCCTCTATATTTCTTAATATAAGTTAAATCTAAAACATCTACTCTTCTAATCGTGTTATTAGCTGATCGACGTTTAATGTAATCAAAACATCTAAAGCGACTCTCTAATGTTGTCTACTACTGGAGCTACTCCAACCTTTCATTGATACTATCATTCCACATTTTGTCTCTAAGTGTAAAGTTTCTTATCCACATGAGCATTCTTATTTTAGCAACACTTAATTTTATGATTCTCTTTTATAGTGCAACATTCTATTCCACAAAGCATTGCAGATCTCACTACCATCTTATAAAATTTTACTTTAACTTCAAACATTACTTTTTTATCACACAATAGGCGCGATGCCTTCCTCCACTTCAACCATCCAACTTGAATTTTGCTAATAACATCTTCTATATTGCAATCACTTTGAACAATATACCCCAGATATCTAAAATGTTCACTCCTTTTAATGGCTCGATCACCCCTGTTGTTTCAAGAAATTCCTAGATCTCCTAAATATTTACACACTTCTAATGGAATACTATAAAGTTCTATTGCTTTTTCACACTTCATTTTTTTTAAAATATCCTCAACTTTTGTTGAATATCACTAAAGCCGTATTTTTAAATAGTTTATCATAATATCTCATCCACTTTTATTGAATACCTTTATCTAAGAAAAATATATATTTTTATTTTCATCCTGAATATGCTTAACTTGAATTAAAGTTTTGTTTTTCTCATTTCTTTATGTGACTATTTTATACATATATATTTCACCATCATTAGTATTTAACTTATTATAAAGATCATTTAAAGTACAATTTTTAGCATCACAAGTCAATCTCTTAGACTCCTTATATGTCACCTTATATTTTTCTCAGCTCTTCAATCTTTTACATCTAACCCAATTTTTATAATTTTTTTTAATCTTTTCTTACATATTATTATTCCACCACAATTATTTTAATTTATTAAAGTTTTTTCTTTTGATTATCCAGGTTCATTTTTTATATCTTATTTAAGATTACTCGTTATTATATCTCACATAATATTAGCTTTGTCATGAACAACTCAAATCTTACGATCTTAAAGTTTACCCATTAAATAAATTTATTTGCCTTTTTAAGTATCTCATCTAACTCTATGATAATATTTTATTATATGTTAATCATTCAACTATCATTTTTAAATTCAAAATTAGTAATCAATATTGAGTACTTAAATTTTCACTTGTAATGACTTTGCAATTTTTTCACTCTCAACGATCTATTTTCTTAAATAAAGTATTAACAATAATAAAATTATAAGTTAAAATAAAATCCAATATGGTTCTACCTTCTTTACATGTCACTCCAAAAACATAGCCACCATGTATACTTCTAAATCTTTTACTACTCTATCATGTTTTATTTAAATCTCCTCCAATAAAAATTCTTCATTTTAAAGATATCATTTGTACTAATTCTTCCAGGTCATTTAATTTTTTTTTTTAAATATATATCCAAACCTACTTGAGGAACATAAACACTTATAATATTAAGAATTTTAGTATCAACAACAATCTTTAGAGTTATATCTCTATCTTAAATTATATTAATTTGACAATATTATCTTACAAACTCTTATATATAATCATGCATATGTAATTTCTAGTAAAACTTTTATCTGAATATCAAAGTTTAAAACTTAAGCTATCATTCTACTTAGTTTTTTTTTTTCAACTTATTTAGTTTATTGAATGCATCAGATTTTTATCTTCTTATGATTCATAATATCTACTATTTACATTAATGTATTCGTGAGAGTACATATATTTCAAGTTCATATCTTAATATTAATTTTATGGACAAATTTTTTTTGTCTATATCTATCCGTAATATTATAACTCTTGCTTATTTAACACTACACCCGAGCGCGTTTCAGTGACTCTTGCACACTTTTCATTATATTCAAGTCATATAACGTATCACTTCTAGAGGACGCCCTAACATTGACATTGATTTAAAAGATTCATGTTATATATATATTTTTTAAAATATTTTACGCTGGTTGTCGATTATCTAACATAACCCTCCATTTTTCGCATACGGGAGTTGGGTCCTACGAAGGGAGTGTTTAGAATTTAAATAATAATATTTGATAAAAGTGTTTGAAAAATATTATGCAAGTATAACCAAATAATATATTTAGTAAATTTCATATTAATCATTGTTATTACACTAATTTAGTCATTATTTAATTCTTTAAAATTTATTCATTAATTATTAATTAACTAAGTTAAATAATCATTAATTTTTATTATACTAAATTAACTAAACAATAATCAATATTTAATATCTACTAAGAATTAATTAATTATTTACTCAACTAATTCAATTAAAACTAACTTTAATATAGTTAAATTAATTTAAAAACTAATTTTATAAAATATTAACTTTATATTTTATTATTTAGTCAATTATAATGTTAATTAAAAGTTAAATTTTTTAGTTAACTATATTAGATGACATAATTTTAATTTCTCTTAAATAAGCTATTTTAACATAAATAACTAAATTAAATCAATATTTTCCCACCTCTAATTCCATATAGAAACCCACATTCTCTAATTCAAAGCCATCGTTTTCCTCCCGTTATCTGCTTGTACCTAATAAAAGCTTAGAGGTAGATATCGCGATGAGGCTTGCAGACAGGAAGAAACATCAATGCTTGCAAGCAGAGCTAATAGCTGCAACATGCTTGCAGGTGAGTTGTTCTTCCNATTTTTTTTAAATATTTGACGCTGGTTGTTGACTATCTAACATAACCCTCCATTTTTTCGCATACGGGACTTGGGTCCTACAAAGGGAGTGTTTAGAATTTAATTAATAATATTTGATAAAAATGTTTGAAAAATATTATGCAAGTATAACCAAATAATATATTTAGTAAATTTCATATTAATCATTGTTATTACACTAATTTAGTCATTATTTAATTCTTTAAAATTTATTCATTAATTATTAATTAACTAAGTTAAATAATCATTAATTTTTATTATACTAAATTAACTAAACTATAATCAATACTTTAATATCTACTAAGAATTAATTAATTAATTACTCAACTAATTCAATTAAAACTAACTTTAATATAGTTAAATTAATTTAAAAATTAATTTTATAAAATATTGACTTTATATATTATTATTTAGTCAATTATAATGTTAATTAAAAGTTAAATTTTTTAGTTAACTATATTAGATGACATAATTTTAATTTAACTTAAATAACCTATTTTAACATAAATAACTAAATTAAATCAATATTTTCCTACCTCTAATTCCATATAGAAACCCACATTCTCTAATTTGAAGCCATCGTTTTCCTCCCCTTATCTGCTTGTACCTAATAAAAGCTTAGAGGTAGATATCGCGATGAGGCTTGCGGACAGGAAGAAACATCAATGCTTGCAAGCAGAGCTAATAGCTGCAACATGCTTGCAGGTGAGTTGTTCTTCCCTTTCTTGCCCTTCAATCTTATTTTTTATTGGCTAAATTCCGTTAAATTTGTTGAATTGCTCTGCTTACTAAATCTATGATTTAGGTCAGAAATGGGTGAAATCCGGATTTAGTAAATCAATGGATTTAAAATGTCCCAAATGCCAATCTAGGATGAACTATTTGATTTACATAATTTCTATCAAAAAATGAAAAGGCAGATATAAGACAGTTGTTAGTAATAATGTGCCTTAGATGATAAATGATTTGCGAAGTATGAAAATTAACACCATCACAATTATGATAGGTAGATTTCAGTATTGGCTTTTTTCATGGTGGAAACAAAAGAGCATCCCAAGTCGATAAAAAAGTAATAGAAAAGATTAGTATAGAAATTTATGTGATATATGTTAAAATCATTAATATAGTCATTATTTTAAATAATAATCTTGTTGTATTTTATTTGTTGGATAAAAACATGACTGAGATTGAAGTTGATGAAAAAAATTGAAAGGATGCTAATACTAATGTTTAAAAAGACAAAACTGATAATTGAGGTGCTTTGTCTTAGTGAGGCTAAGCATAAACCTTGAGGCGATTTGAGTTATAAGTCTCAAACTAGAAAAATAAAAAAAATTAAAAATAGTTTTCAGTTATGCCGTAAATCATTAATTGGCTAACTTAATTTATCATCATAAATCATATAATTACATAATAAGAAAAGTAAATTAATTTTTAATCTGAATTGTTATGTTAATGTCATAGTGTGAAACAAGATTCAAGTAAACACCATGTAAATTTTAAAAATTTAACGATGATCAAGAGCCATAGTCTTCTTCACTTTCAACTTATTCAAAAGAGTCATCATTCTTAACATCTCTATCTTCCCTCTATTCATTCTCATCATTAGCTTCAAAATTTTCTTCAATTGCTACATTTCTTTTCTAATTCTCCATATCACTTAACATTAGATTCAATATAATTTTAAATAAAATAAGCAATATAATAATAAACTAAATAATCCTTTATAATAAGCTTCTTTTTGACCTGTTCTGTGCTCCAATCCCACATTTTTATGAATGGTTATCAAGTAGATGTTACACCCAATTTTGTTACCCTTTTAAGGCTATCAAGGGTATTTTTATGTCCATGACTTTAGGCTATTCTTTCATCTTCAATTTCAAATTCTTAATGAATTTTTGATGTTATTCATTCATCATTAGATTGTATACAATGATTATTTCCTTGATTATTATTTCTTTATCTTTGTAATTTAAGATGCCTATCTTTTAATTTTTTATCAAATATAACATAAACTAATTTATTCATCCATCCCACAGCTAATCAATTTTCCTACTTGTATGGACCTATTTGAATATAGTCCAACTATGTTTAAATGTAAAAGTTGCGTAAATAGGATTGCAAATTTTGATTGTAAATTCTTTAACTTAGCTTATTTTATATCTAAATTATGACTCTCGACGTTCTGAATAAGAATGAAAGAGATGATATAGTTAAGAAGCTTAAATGATACTTTTTGTTATTAAATTATAAGTGCATGAAAATTTTTCGACACTGTATTTCTTAGCATAACCAGGCTGCTCTAAATTCAAACATTATATTCCTTAAATAAAACCGTTCAAGTTCATTATTAGCCTTTAGATTTTCTACCTCGATGACAAGCCTATTCATATACACATATGAAGTAGTCTTACGTTTTAATTCACAATTATGTCATCAACATTCTAAAGTTTGGGGTTCAAGTAATATGCAATTGTCTGCAAATTATACTGCGATTGATAATCCCATTTTTTATTTATAGTATCACATATCTTTTATAAACACTCTCTGGTTCTTCTTCAAATCTTTTTTTTCCCTTCTTTTGCCATATTCATAGTTTATTAGATGAATTTCATTGCTAAATCCTTTTCACCATCAACCATTCTCAATATCTTAACTAGAGTATTTGTTTGGCTATGCAAATTTGCATATGGCTCTTCCGAGGGAGTATATAGTTGCGGGTTAAATTTTTAAAGAGCAATATAATGTGAAATAATCCACCAACCGAAGATGTCATCGTCATTTTTAAGAGGGTTTTATGAAGTGGCTCTAATTTTCCCATAGGCACTAGTCTCTGTGCTTAATTACCTTTCTTGGTAGTGAGAGAATTTTTTATTAAGCCTAGTTTTAGGTGCTAGGTGATTAACATGTGATAGCAACAATTTGGATTTAACATAGAGAAAAATTGTTCTTTTGCTTAAGAGAAAATGGTGGGACAATGATTACAGTCCCGATCAAGATTCTATGATTCTGTGATATAGGATTGTTTTAGACTTAGTTAGAATAGAAATTTGACCCAATTTGGGTTTTGGAACCTTTATCAATAATTATGTATTGTATTCAAGTATCTTTTAGACATTGGGTGGATGTTTGTGTAAGCTGATATTCTCAAGTCACCTCAGTTAACAAAGGATTTTATGCCGTATTGAGTGCATCATAGGATTTATCACTTAAGTGATTTAGGATATTGAGGGACTTGCAAGCTTTAGTTTGATTATAATTTAGTGGCATCATTTAAGTTAAACCACTTGGTCGGAGGGCCTCAGTCATAATTGTATTATGTCGTGATGCCATTTGGTGTTGAAACATTATAGTTAGAGGACACGTGTCACATTCTTACTGTCATAATATCTTTGCAAGTGACCATAGAAGTACGTTTGATTCTTCATTAATTCCATGAGCTAATGTTCATTTAAGTTTGGCACTTTCTACAAAATAAAATAGTTTGTAGTAGATAGTTATTTTAAGCTATAAATAGTTGATTTTTCTTGGGAATTTTAGATTTTGTGATTTTTCTAGGTTTCTTTTTCTTTGTTTTGGCTTCAACCCGAAATGATTTATGTTAGTCTTTGGGAGTATTTTGAAAATAGTCTCCTTCAATTGAGATTTTTTGTTAATACGACCATTATCAGGATTGTTTAGTTCTTTGGACCCTATCAACTTTACTTTCTTGTAGAGGACAAGGTTCTTGAGTTAGAACTCTTGCTTGTATTTCAAAAGTATGGTATTGGGGATTTGTATTAAAAAAAAAAAGATATACAAGTCATTGAAGACAGTATGTCGACGAACAATGAAAAGTCCTTTGGAAGACCCCTGATTGAGTTTCAGTCAGCAAAAGTCTTGTCAACTCATTTTTTGGGCATGGATGATTGAACTTACTCTAGGCTGTGGGCAAGATGAACCACTCAAGTGTGAGCTTACGAGATGTTATGGTTTGAATTTGAGTTTGAAAGAGAGTTGCCNCTTTTTTTTTCATCAATTGCAGAGAAGCGTTTTGATTTCTTTGGCTTGATCCTATACCTATGATTTTAACTAGTTTGTTGATTGATATATATATGAGCATGGATGAAATGGTGAATGCTGTTTTTTTATTTTAATTGAACAGAAAGTGTATGATTAATCTTGAATTGATTTTTGAGATCTTATGAGCTGTGTTAATAACTGAACTGCATAAGGATGGTTGAGTTTTTCCTTAATGGACGGGTGCTAGTTTAAGTATGACATGACAACGTTTTTTTTTTTCATGTATCAATCTACTCGGCATGGTTTTTGAGTTGTAAAAACCCATTTCTTGCCGGACATGCTGTAGCATTCCTACTACATCTCTTCTAATATGTTTTATCTAGAAGCACAAGGCATGCTGATTAGTAGGGTCGGAACTAACCTTTATTTTTAGGAGGGGCAAGCTTATTATAAAAATAAATTAATTTTGCCAAAAATAAAAGGAATATCACATAATTCAATACAAAATTGTGTTCCATTTTCATTAATTAATTGAAAAATATAACAAGTTTTTCAATTTATTTCTATTATCATCCATTTTTTAATGACAACACACTATTGGTAATTTTTTTTTAAAATAAAGGTATATTGTATGCAATTCTTAAAATAAATTATTATTCGTTATTATACTTGAACATATTCTTTCAAATTACTGTCAATTCTCAAATTAGGATAAGTTTTGTTGAAGAATAATAATTCTATAAAATAATAAGTTATACAAACTAGATTCGTAATGTAGAAAATAGAAAAGAATGCCAATCAATTTTTTGGAGGCTTTGCTCTACCTTTGGTTATTCTTGCTCCACCGTCGAGAATATTTTTTGTTGACTCGGCCTTTAACATCAGTTACAAAGTGAATACATGAATATAAAAGCCAGATAGATACAAAAATTTGAATATTTAATATTAAGTTAAACCAAAGGTTTCTTTGACTGGAATGTCGAGGAGGGAACCTTCAGGCGTGCTAGGGTGACAGTTTGAGCGGATGACTAAGAGGGTTTCAATGGAGAATTCTAAGACCTTCATATTGAAGAACTGGGCAGAAACAACTTCAGCTTGCTAGAGAGGTAGAGAGTGAGATGTGCATCATTCCCCGAGAGTGGCCGAATTTTTCCCTCAGGTCCCCGTACGGTGCGCTACGTCCGCTATCCAAGCAAAAAACGCCACCTGGTCTTGCAGGACCCATATTTACACTTCATGATAAAGAAAAAATTCCGCGTTTAGCCCGACCCAACCCGACGTGCTAAATGTTACGTATTATCCCGCCTATTTTTGGCATATTATTCCCTCAAAAACTTCTATTCTGCATTATTCAGTAGAAAATAAGTTTTCAAAAAGGGTTTTTTTTGTCTCAGCTAGGGTTTGGTTGCTGCATTTATGATGGAGTTAGATTTCTCTCTTAATGAAGAGTTTGAGCACATGGATGACGAAATGAATGTCAACGTCTTTGAAACGGAGGTAAGATTTTTTGCTTACTTCAACCTTTTTCTGTTTTTCCGAGAGTAACTCAACAATAACTTAGGAATAACCTGCGCATAAACCCACCAGATCTCTAAAAAAAGTGAGATTTTGTGTGAATCTTCGTTGTTGTTTAGGTTATTTCATCATTATCTGTGTTTAGGGTTATTTATTTTCGGGTTGATTGAAGAAAAATTAAATAACCCGAGAATAACCCAACAATAACCTAGGAATAACCTGCACATAAACCCACCATATCTCTAAAAAAAGTGAGATTTTGTGTGAATCTTCGATTGTCGTTAGGTTATTTCATCATTATTCTGTGTTTAGGGTTATTTATTTTCGGGTTGATTTAGGGTTATAATCAATAACCCGAGAATAACCCAACAATAACCTAAGAATAACCTGCGCATAAACCCACCAGATCTCTAAAAAAAGTGAAATTTTGTGTGAAATTTTTGGAATGGGAATCTTGTCTACTCAAAGAAGTGAGTCCACAAATAATGTTTGTTATGGTGCATCTAAGCCCACTAGTTCTCTAACAGATTGCTTTCTGGGGTTAGAAAATATTATGAAGTCATGGAGAAGGAACGAAAAGGATGAAGACTTCAAAAGCTTTCAAAATGTTATTACATCGACAGTTAAAACAAGCCCAGCTGCAACATATTATACCCGGAAACTCTACTCTATGTTTGAGGAAGAGTTACTTCACGGTTTATGTGGATTGACAGTCAATTCCTCAGTTGAGAGTCCATGCGAATTCTATATTAGAGGTTTGGATAATCAGGACACAAGTAGAGCCTGACTTGTTACATTTGATAGGCTTAATTGCGACATCACCTGCAGTTGCAAGAAATTCGAAATGACAGGTCTGCTTTGCTCTCACTGTCTACGCGTCCTTAATGCTAATAATATAACAAAGATTCCCGAGAAATATTTGTTATTCAGATGGTCTGCTAAGGCAAAGAAAGGTATCTATAATAGTTTTGGATACAAACATATGAAAAACTCTCGGGCTCAAATTTCTGGCACAACATCTAGAGGAATCCTATTTCGGTCACATGCTCAAAAGTTTGCCTACCAATTAATTAATAAAGCTAACGAAAATGAACGTGCCGAGACATATATAATTGAATTATTGAAAACAGGGTCCGAAGGTATTGAGGATATATTAGATGGGAAGGATCCTAAACCAAACAGACCAAAAAAAAAGAGGAAATCCCATAACAGTGACTGCAATGTGAATGATCCTGCAAAAATGAGACCGAAAGGTATTTCTAATGCGAGGTTGAAAGGACACTGGGAAAAAAACAAGCGAGCTAAAGGTATATATCTCTACATTAAATATATTTACCATTCTAAGTTCCATATACTAACGATTATATGTAAAATTAATTGTCTTATTATTTTACCACTGTTCGCAGATAAAAATCAAGAAACATATATGACACAAGAATCACACAGGAATTACGACCCAAATACGTTTGCGACGTCAAACTCTCTGAGTCAGGAAATTGTCACACCGACATGCTCTGTGCCCAATATAATTCACATGTTATAACGTGTTATGCCCACATTAACTCATCTGTATCAATGTACAAGTTCATATAACATTATTCCATATGGTTTGTAATTTATCTGTCTGTTGAGTACAGAATAACCCCGATAATAACATGAGAATACCCCAAGAATAACTTCAAAATACCCCAACAATAATCGGGGAAAACCCCAAGAATAACCTGACAATACCCGGATAATAACCTGATAATGCCCCGATAATAACCTGACAGTACCCCGAGAATAACCTGAGAATACTCCGAGATTAACCTACGAATACTCCGAGAATAATCCGAGAATACCCCGAGAATACCCAAAAAATAACCTCAAAATACCCCAACAATAACTTAAGAATACTCTGAGAATAACCTGGGAATACCCCGAGAATAACCTGTTAATACCCCGAGAGTAACCTCAAAATACCCCAACAATAATCGAGGAAAACCCCAAGAATAACCTGACAATACCCGGAGAATAACCTGATAATGCCCCGATAATAATCTGACAATACCCCGAGAATAACCCGAGAATACTCTGAGAATAACCTGAGAATACCCGGAGAATACCCCAAGAATAACCTCAAAATACCCCAACAATAACCTAAGAATACCTCGAGAATAACCGTTAATACCCCGAGAATAACCTCAAAATACCCCAACAATAACCGGGGAAAACCCCAAGAATAACCTGACAATGCCCGGAGAATAACCTGATAATACCCCGATAATAACCTGACAATACTCCGAGAATAACCTGAGGATATCCCGAGAATAACCTACGAATAATCTGAGAATAATCTGAGAATACCCCGGGAATACCCCAAGAATAACCTCAAAATACTCCAACAATAACCTAAGAATACCCCGAGAATAACCTGAGAATACCCCGAGAATAATCTGTTAATACCCCGAGAATAACCTCAAAATACCCTAACAATAACCGGGGAAAACCCCAAGAATAACCTGACAATACCCGGAGAATAACTTGATAATACCCCGATAATAACCTGACAATACCTCGAGAATAACCTGAGAATATCTCAAGAATAACCTGAGAATAACCCAAGAATAACCTCGAAATACCCAACAATAACCTAACAATACCCCGGGAATAACCTGAGAATACACCGATAATAACCTAACAAGATAACAATACATCAACAATATCCTAGGTATAACCTAACAAAATAACAATACATCAAACAGATAATACATTTAAACAGATATATACAAAACAACAATATATCAAACAGCTTAGTCCTGTAAGATAAACCTACACAAAATAACAATATATCAAACATATAATACATTTATTTTCCAAACAATCTATATCTACAGATTTCATATACTATCTCTGCCCTAAACCGAGACATCTCAGGCTGCCAGTCTTGAAAATCTTTCCAGTTAATATTGTCTTTCTGGAAAGATTTTGGTGAGTGTGAATTTGTGGTTCTCCAATTGACTTTACAGGAGACGAGAGTGGGCCAGCTAGAGGGGCAAGTAAACTATGCTCCTCGTCTATTACTTCAACAAAAGAATCAAGAATCTGCAAAAAACATTCATCATAAGAATTAAATAAAGTGGCAAAATTCTAAACGCAAACCTGAACTTAAAACAGACATTAATATCATTCACCTGTACAAGACTAAGTTGCCTAAAGATTAAATGGATATTCGGAGGGTTCCACCCTGTATTTATTGGCCACCTCAACATACGAGGTCTGGCGTCAGGATGAGCTGAGACTATCACAAGTGTGCGCTCATAAAACCTCAGCTGCATAAACACGATTAATAATTCAGAAATTAATATAACCCAAATAAAATGAAAAAAAATTTTCTGATTGAGGTTGAGTAATATACTAACCGTTAGAAGAAAAACAAAGCCGTTCATGTATCCCAATGACTGACCCATCCTTATTTTTATCACGCAAGCATTGACCTGCTCAATTAGGTGGTCATATACTGTTGCAGCCCAATTAAATGAAGAAAAACTATCTACATTTTCAGCAAATGAGTAGAGCCCACTGGGTACACTAAAATTGCTGGAAGGAAATAATAAATTAGACAACAAAAATTTAATAAGTTTATCAAGACTAGCAGATGAACTCTCCAATAGTTCACTCTTTGCCCGCCTTGCATCTACGTCATTGACGGGTTTTTTAGCCCAAGTTGCTGTAGGACCTCTGTTGGGCATGTCAATCAACAAAATAACTTGGTCTGCATCAAAACTTAGATCTTTCCCCCCCAATCTGAAAGCCAATTTATTCATATCCCAACAATTCAATATGTGCATAGTTAGGATGTGATCTTGAGGATAAGAGGGCAGATCAAAAAACTGATTGAGCTTCATTCTTTCCAGAGTTGACCGCATCTCCCGATCAACAATTGGCCGAACCTTATCCAACACTTCTCTAACTGCTGATGATCAGCATCTACAATTCATTGACTGTTTATTCATCAACATATAAGAATAAGATGCATGTTATTAACACTGGAATGACCAAAGAATTTTAGTCATCAATATACAGGAATAAGAGCATGTTATTAATACTGTTTATTCATCAATCAATAAATAACCTACGAATAACATATGCATAATACCCTAAAAATATCCTAGGAATAACCTATGAATAACCTGCGCATAAACCGGCAAATAACTTAAAAATAACCTAGGAATAACCTAGGAATAACCTAAAAATAACTTAAAAATAACCTCAAAATNACTGTAATCTAATTTTCTCACAATTAATTCCATATTTTATGCCATGTGGTTTTCAGGTTTCTTTGGTTTACATGGTATGCCTGTAAAAACATGTTTCGATGGCGTTTGCTAAGCTGTATGTGTGCATATGACCAAGTCATAACGGCTTGATGCTATTACTCCAACTTTAACCAAAAATTTGTCTTCTACAGATAAAATCGTCGACAATGAACCTTTGACATTTGAACATCCTCTTTCTTGCATAGTTTCTACTTTATTTGTTCTAAGCAGAGATTTTTATTCTTATCTTTTTTATATCTTTGTAAATTCAAANCAGACCAAAAAAAAAGAGGAAATCCCATAACAGTGACTGCAATGTGAATGATCCTGCAAAAATGAGACCGAAAGGTATTTCTAATGCGAGGTTGAAAGGACACTGGGAAAAAAACAAGCGAGCTAAAGGTATATATCTCTACATTACATATATTTACCATTCTAAGTTCCATATACTAACGATTATATGTAAAATTAATTGTCTTATTATTTTACCACTGTTCGCAGATAAAAATCAAGAAACATATATGACACAAGAATCACACAGGAATTACGACCCAAATACGTTTGCGACGTCAAACTCTCTGAGTCAGGAAATTGTCACACCGACATGCTCTGTGCCCAATATAATTCACATGTTATAACGTGTTATGCCCACATTAACTCATCTGTATCAATGTACAAGTTCATATAACATTATTCCATATGGTTTGTAATTTATCTGTCTGTTGAGTACAGAATAACCCCGATAATAACATGAGAATACCCCAAGAATAACTTCAAAATACCCCAACAATAATCGGGGAAAACCCCAAGAATAACCTGACAATACCCGGATAATAACCTGATAATGCCCCGATAATAACCTGACAGTACCCCGAGAATAACCTGAGAATACTCCGAGATTAACCTACGAATACTCCGAGAATAATCCGAGAATACCCCGAGAATACCCAAAAAATAACCTCAAAATACCCCAACAATAACTTAAGAATACTCTGAGAATAACCTGGGAATACCCCGAGAATAACCTGTTAATACCCCGAGAGTAACCTCAAAATACCCCAACAATAATCGAGGAAAACCCCAAGAATAACCTGACAATACCCGGAGAATAACCTGATAATGCCCCGATAATAATCTGACAATACCCCGAGAATAACCCGAGAATACTCTGAGAATAACCTGAGAATACCCGGAGAATACCCCAAGAATAACCTCAAAATACCCCAACAATAACCTAAGAATACCTCGAGAATAACCGTTAATACCCCGAGAATAACCTCAAAATACCCCAACAATAACCGGGGAAAACCCCAAGAATAACCTGACAATGCCCGGAGAATAACCTGATAATACCCCGATAATAACCTGACAATACTCCGAGAATAACCTGAGGATATCCCGAGAATAACCTACGAATAATCTGAGAATAATCTGAGAATACCCCGGGAATACCCCAAGAATAACCTCAAAATACTCCAACAATAACCTAAGAATACCCCGAGAATAACCTGAGAATACCCCGAGAATAATCTGTTAATACCCCGAGAATAACCTCAAAATACCCTAACAATAACCGGGGAAAACCCCAAGAATAACCTGACAATACCCGGAGAATAACTTGATAATACCCCGATAATAACCTGACAATACCTCGAGAATAACCTGAGAATATCTCAAGAATAACCTGAGAATAACCCAAGAATAACCTCGAAATACCCAACAATAACCTAACAATACCCCGGGAATAACCTGAGAATACACCGATAATAACCTAACAAGATAACAATACATCAACAATATCCTAGGTATAACCTAACAAAATAACAATACATCAAACAGATAATACATTTAAACAGATATATACAAAACAACAATATATCAAACAGCTTAGTCCTGTAAGATAAA
>JXCR01127290.1:31198-63384 GCA_002079205.1 Phalaenopsis hybrid cultivar
ATATATGTATATATATATATATATAAGTATTATTAAATTGAAAATAGTTTTTCTCTACTTATTTGTTGCAAAGGAATTGAGTGAACAGAAAAAAAAAATTTAGTTGATTGATTAGACAGAGTGTTTAATTGTAAATGGGAAGTTACATGTGAGTACAAAAGTTGATCTAACAAATAATTTCATATGAAAATAGTGGGGACTGTTGTGAAGAGATTTATCAATGCAAATTAAAAATTATAATTTTTTAACAAATAAAAAAAACATTTATATACAAACCACATAAATTTTGAATAATTACATAAAAGATAAAATTTCTTTCAATTCATGCAAACTACCATTAAAGTTAACGAAAAATATGATTTAGGATCAATCTGGAGCAACTTGTAATAGTCTGAAACTAAATTGGAGCATTGTAAAACTCTAGGACTAAATTGGAAACCTTTTAATAGTCGGGAGATTATTTTGGGCTTTTATTTATTATTTTCAAATGCAACTAATGGACATGTATTCGCTTTTGTGAAGATATGAAACACATATGCAAACATTGGATATGTGCATGATATGAGTTAATTTGATGTCCAGAAAAAAAAATTAAGAAAGACATAAATTGCATGTCAATCCTTTGTGATGTGTTTTTTCTATTGTATTTGTTTTTTTCTTAGTAGGGGCTCATACATGGAAATATAAACTAATGTTTCCGTCCATGGTGACAAGCACAAAGCTTATTTTTTTATCAAAATGACCTATATTTAGTGTGTTGGGAAGAATCAGAGAGAAGTCTTAAACAAATTTGATTTGAAAGTATCGTGATTAATTTGTGTTTAAACATGAATGAGCATGCTTATATGTGTCCGAGGAGAGCTCTTCATAAAAATGTAAAAATAAAAAGAAAACTTTGATATGCTAAATTTAGTATCATATAACAGAATCGACTGACCTTTGATTTAGCTCTGTTTTTTATGATTAACTCTTCCATCACTCCCCTCACTTCCCCTCTTGTTTTGCATCGACAACTAATTTTGTGGCATCTTTTGTTAGATTTGTATATAACAACAGCAATAATTCTTTATCCTACTAAAGTATTGTTAGATTTTTATTTCTATAAAAAATTATGATATAATTTAATGCTTCTAAGAATCTTTCTAATTAGTTTTGTTCAAAATAATATAAAAAAATTTACTCTCAAACTAAATAATTATATTAATGGGACTAATTGAGCATATGATAGATTATGCTAAAAAAATCTTGCTTTAGTTTAAAATAATTTGATCTTTTATTCTGATATAACTACCCCATTTTTCTTTATTAGTCATTTGAAATTATTATAATGTTTAAATTGCTCTTTGATATTTTTGGAAAGACTAAAATGTCTTTTATATTTGTGATAATGTATTCAGATCAAGGGGTAAAAATACTATTCATTTCGTGCTACAATTATAAAAGTTCATTTTGCAGTCTAAGCGGCTAGGGCTGTCAAAAAAGCTCATCATTCTCAAACTTGTATTTGGCTCGTTAAGTAGTTTGTGTTCGATTCGTTAAACAAATGAGCCCAAAAAAAAAAGATTTTTTGAGCTTGATTTATAGATGCGCCAAACATGAGCAAACATTTGTTCGATCGTGTTCTGCTCATTTTGGCTTGAACTAATTGAATAATAATTAAATAATATTTAAAAGTTAAAATAGTGGTATCTTTAATATGATATGAATGATTTTATTTTTATAAATGTAAAAAACAAAATTTAGGTGTTGGATATGTAAATACATAAGAATTGGGTGGTTTGTTTGTAAATGCCTTTAGAATTTTTGCTAAATTTAAGTGTTAGATATATAGGTACATAAAATTTGGGTTGTATGTATGTAAATGCCTCTAGAATTTTTCTTGCATTTTGGTCTTAGATATGTAAATACATAAGAATTGGGTGGGTTGTATGTAATAGCCCTTAGAGTTGCCCCGCCCCGCCCCGCCTAGTGGTATTTAGGTGTTTGGTATGTAAATACATAAGAACTTGGTGGTATGTATGTAAATGTCTCCAGAATTTTCCCACCCCACCTACTCCGCAGTTGAAGTATTAGTCTCATCGGAATTTTTCATGTTAGAAATGCTCTTTAAAAACAAAAGTAGAAGTTATCTATTTGAAAAGCCTTAGATGCTCATGAAAGGGAGGTGATATTGTTGGCTTATTATCGATATTTTTGTAAGGCATAGTTTTCAAAGTTTAGTAATGATAGCTTAACTTCAATTCTCTTTAAGGTATACATGAATGCTTTTATGTGCATGTTAAAAGATTGAGTTTACCTCCTTATGATATTGGTGGGGGATGTCAATGTACCCGCATGTGTACATATTTTTTTACCATCTTAGGCACTCGTGTAATTTAGATTACGAACTATTGTGCCAACCTCAAAATATAGGCCAAGTATGAGTAAGTACATTTGCACCTCATATAATAGTAGCATGGTCTGCAAACCATTATGTCGATGGGGTATGTATTAACTCAGGGTGTGTTAGGTTATGTTTAGACGCTGCTTCTGAGATAAATGTATAAGTTAACTTTAAGAAGTGCACTAAAAAATAGTGAATGCTAATGCATATATAAATTTTATATTTCTTCATGAGCAAATCTCATGTATATTTTATATGGATTATTTAATGAGTTTCTATGATAAATTATGAAAGGTCGGTATACATATTATCTTCTTTTCCTTAAGTTACTCTAGTTTAGAAATATAATTATTCCACGGAGTCATTTTAGATAATTCATTATATTATTTTAGCATCTTTTAGATTTATGATTTTGAATAGAATATGAGTAGTAGAGGAAATAATGTGTATAAAAGAAGAGGTCAACAAATAAAAATGTATTCTTTTATCTGTTAAATTAAATTACTTCTTTGATTACTTTTTCAATTTATATTTATATTGTAAATTGTTATCGATTAAAAATGAAAATAGAAAATTTTAAAGTTCACCGTTCGACAGTTCATTACAACCTCGGAAATTCCAAGCCCTCAGGTCAGTTTGTGACATGATCATTTACCTCACCTTGACTCGACCTCTGAGCTTCTTCAATGGCTACCTCAGAAGGATCTTCCTGAGAAACCCTAAAAGAATTCACCAAGTATCTCCTTTGGACTCTGACAAAAGTCCCTCAAATCCTTCTTAAATCCCTAAATAGAGTCGCATCAACTTGCTTCCGAAATAGGCAAAGTTTTAATGTGCCATTAAATTCAAATTGCTGCACAGCGCCTAGTTGCTTGGTTGGGCACCTAGACGTCAAGTTCTTACTTTTGCAAGGTTGAAATAAGCTGGCTCTTATGTGTCAAATTGATGCTTGGAGTTGACGCATGAGTGTTGAGCTCTTGGGTTTGCGGGCCTTTTAGATTGCGCCTGGGATCTAAGTGTTGCACTTAGGTGCCAACTAAAGTACTGTTTTGCTCCTGATTACATTGATTTCACCTCAAACTGGTCAGTTAGCTGCACTAGGTAATTTCACATGCTTTCTTCCACTTTCACACTTTTCCCATGCCCATGTAAGATTCAAATTCAAGTCATTAATGCAACAAAATTTATCAATCTAACATTAAAGCATAGGTCTAAGGAGGGTTAAGTGTATATGTACTTCACTGGCATCAAAAACATCTGTCATTTTGTGGATTTTAAATTAAAAATTTTGATTAGTATTAAACAAACTTAGGGATTCATCTCAAAAAATGTGGGGAACTCATCCAATAAAGATTTCGGGGAACTTGTCTTACCTGAATTTCATAACTATCGGAAAATTTATATGTTGAAGCCAACGATTGATAATTTTTCTTAAAATAAGCCAAAATTCATGATTAGAATTCACATATTCAAAATTTTGATCACATTCAAAAAAAACAAAATTTCTAATATTTATGCTTAACTAGTTTAAATGGAAGACTAACTTTGAGGAACGAAAGTGTTTGGGGTTATGTTACAAAGTAGTATTGCAACTCAATCATAGACAATTTGCACTCAACTTAGTTATCTTAACTCGCAACTTGAAGCATAAATTTTAATTTAGGGAAAAAAATTATATTTATGATGGGCTTGAAGGAATAATATCAGAAAATTATTCAGCATTATGTTGTTTGAACTTATTTAACAATTTACTACTTGGACATATCAACTCAATAATTCATTTTGATTTTTTTTAAGTTCTCATGACTTTGATACCGTCAACTACAGCAAGCATTGTACCAAATCCTAAAGTATTTAACCATCAAAAGTCAATATCTAAACTCAAAATCTTTCCTTTATGACAAGATTCATATTGAAAGATAGATGAGTCCTTTCTAGTGGCGAGTCTGAAAGAGGATTTTCTTTGCAAGGGTGAAATCTCTGGCCAAAGATAAGGCTCATCCAAGGCACCAAATTATCCGATAAAAATATATAAAATATAAAAGCTTTGATTAAAGCTTGAAGACAACATTCTAATATCTAAAGGCATTTTTTGACTCGTTTTTTTCAAGAAGTCCACTTTGCTTGTTTTATTCATTGATTTATTTGGCCATTTCTATCTGACATTAGTACATAAAGAAAGAAAGACATTAACTTTAAAAGTTATTCTGCATATTCGAATTTTAAGTTTAGAGTATATTCTGACGTTAAAGTAACATTCAAATAGCTTCAGAATATTTTAGGAATTTCTTTTTACATTTCAAAAATTTGTGTAAGTCAATTACATTTTGCCTATCAATACACTTCCTTACATTGTAAAAAGAAATTTTAATGCAAGTAAAAAAATGAAAATGCCAAAAAGCCCTGGTTCATCCTCATTTGCCTCTAATGTGACTTCCTTATTAGCAGCGTATAGATTTTTCTCCATAGCAACTTAGACATTTTTAATCAACCACTTCATTAAGTCACACAGCAAAAAAACATCAATGAGGCAAAAAATTCACTAGCATCATTCCATTTTATTCTCTAGGATGTCAAATTTCACTAGAACGTCTAAATATAACTTCATATTTTGATGGGATTCAAGTGGCATAATATTTGGAGTTCATTTGTCAGTAGAAGTTCACCTTTCTTGGTTCTTAGTTTTTCTATTGTTTTCAAGCTTGACAACTTAATTTTTAATTGCTTTGTGCTCTGTGAGTAGGCTCAAGCTTAATTTAAATTGTTAAGAACAAATTTGTCTGCGTCAAGCAATTGGTTTGACCTAGATGATTCAATGACTTTTCACATTAGGACAAGTTTTGTTTTCAACCTGTCAATCTCTTGGAGCATCTTCTTGACATTTTCATTAAAAAAAACTTTTGAGGACAACTAAATCCTCAACAAATTTCACTTTATCTACTTTTGCTCGGATTTGATTAGAAATTACAATGTTGTACAATAGGGAAATCTTAACTAGTAAACCTACCAACCTCTTGGCTGAGATCATTACGTTTGCTTCTTCTCTTTGGGTATTTGGAGAAGAAATATTCACCTTATAATGTTCATGATAGGCTTAAACTTGCTTTCTCATCCTTAGTAGTGACTCCAGTAGACTGAATATCTATACTAGTCCTGTCAGCTTCCTTATCAACTTCACAACTCTTAGCAATTTGCCTCTAGCGTGACTTCCTTATTAGCAGCTTCTAGATTTTCCTCCATGGCAACTTAGGCATTTTTAATCAACCACTTCATTAAGTCACACACAGAGCAAATGACTCGGCATTTGAACGCTGCATAGAATGATCTATCTCAAGGATTCTAATCTATTCAATTTAGAAAACCATGTTGAGTTCAGGTTATAGAAAGAAGCACTCTTCGTTCCTTCAGAAGCATGTCGTGCTTCAGTTCCAGCTTCTTGAACAATACTAACAACTCATTTTGAATTCCAAATTAACATTTACATACTCTTTTGAAGGCATGTTGGCCTCTTTCGCCATCAGTGACAACATCAACAAATGAAGTTTTTTTTCTCTGTCACCTCCTTTTCAGCACTTCTTCGGGATTCATCTTTGTGGGACAAGATTGGAAGAAGCTACACATTAACTGATGTTCCTTATCTAAAGCATCTTTAGTTGCTTTCGTGGTTTTAATCTTTTCTTTCTTCAAAGGCAGTTTTATTCGTAGCATTGCTTTCATATACTCTCACTCTTGCAAACATTTTTACTTGTGTTTTCGTAAGAGGGTAGAAATAGTATCTAAAGTAGAGAGATCATCATGCTGGAGGTTGTTAAACTTCTATAGCTCAGCAGTGAACGATTTGCTTTATCACAAAATACGAAAAAGGAAGAAGATCAATATAGAACCTTAAAATGGACCCTTAGGACAATGTTTGCAACTGTTCTTTGATGGTAGCATCTATGATGCAAAAATAATTAAATCTATGCCATCAATGTCTCAAGCTGCCCTGAGTTGCGTTGATACTCCATTTTTGTGACCTCTTCAAAGAGTTAAGACAATCAAGGAATTAATACGTGCCATAGTCAACTAGGTCAAGTAAATTAAGTAATATTATGAACCTAAACCAAGTTCAGAAACCTGAGATGTTTAAGAGATACTCTTGTCCAATCCTTCAAGGTGAACCTGCTTTAGTAATCAACAAACTAGTCCAAGGGGACCCATCAAGGGAATTCATCCTATTGAAGTTGGCGTCAATGTGCAACTCTATAGAAGTTTCCAAGTATCCAGACAACTGTAAGCCAACAAGATGTATTTATTTGCAATAAAAAATTATTAAGCTTTGCAAAATAATTGTACTTGCAATTCTTAATTTTAGCTGTTATTGTAGGTTTGAATCTTGATATAAACCTGTAAATGGAGAGTCAAAGGATTAGCTCCGTATATTTCGGTAGCCTCATGTCGCATTGGTTTGGTAGAAATCTAATAGGATTGTTAAAGCTTCTCTCTTTAGTAATTTTTTCTTTTATCTCTTATTTTCTTCAAACTTAAACTGTGTTGTTTAGTAAGTTTATGGTATTACTCACAAACACTTTTGGGCCTAACAATAAAAAATTGCTCTTAGCTCCCACATTGGTGGGTTTAGCTTCATACAATATAGGCGCCCTTTTTGGTTGACATAAATTGAGTGAACCTAAATTGACCGATAATGTGTGTTTGGTAGTTTTTTTCATGAAAACTTTTTTCATCATCTGTGATAATTATCTGAATTAAAGGTGCATTTCCATAGGATGGAAAACCAGAACAAATTTAGTGAATGATGTTTTCTAAGCCTTATAAAGTTACAAGTTAAAACTGAGAACCAAGTCTGAGGTTCTTTCAAGTAATGACCAAGGCATCATTAAGCAAAATAAGAAAACCCTTTTGAAATATCTTCTTTGTTGTTTAATTTACTGCTTTTTATCCTTCCATTAGTTTTACTTTGGTGATTTATGATTTATGCAAAAGAACAAGCATAAATATTCTGCAAATGCTCTATAGCTCTGAAGATAATGAAAGATATTCAAAATGAAGGAGCTATTCCTAATTTCTACTAGGAATGGCAAAGATAGCCTTGTGGTGGAGGGAATGGTAGTAACTGCCAGTAGATTGCGTCAGAACAACATTGTTTATTACTAATCATATTTTGCAATGTTTTGTATACTATCTATTAAATTATTTTTTTTATTACTCCACCTGTATAAAAGGTGTTTGTTTTTTCTTTGGTTTGATTGGAGGCCTCATGTATTTGGCGAATATGGTGTTTGATGCAGGAATGATGCAGGAATACTTCTTCGAACTGAAAGGTTAAGAACCTCTGACATAACACAAAGGGTAAANCATATTTCGGTAGCCTCATGTCACATTGGTTTGGTAGAAATCTAATAGGATTGTTAAAGCTTCTCTCTTTAGTAATTTTTCCTTTTATCTCTTATTTTCTTCAGACTTAAACTGTGTTGTTTAGTAAGTTTATGGTATTACTCACAAACACTTTTGGGCCTAACAATAAAAAATTTCTCTTAGTTCCCCACATTGGTGGGTTTAGCTTCATACAATATAGGCGCCCTTTTTGGTTCACATAAATTGAGTGATCCTAAATTGACCGATAATGTGTGTTTAGTAGTTTTTTTCATGAAATTTTTTTTCATCATCTGTGATAATTATCTGAATTAAAGGTGCATTTCCATCGGATGGAAAACCAGAACATATTTAGTGAATGATGTTTTCTAAGCCTCATAAAGTTACAAGTTAAAACTGAGAACCAAGTCTGAGGTTCTTTCAAGTAATGACCAAGGCATCATTAAGCAAAATAAGAAAACCCTTTTGAAATATCTTCTTTGTTGTTTAATTTACTGGTTTTTATCCTTCCTTTAGTTTTACTTTGGTGATTTATGATTTATGCGAAAGAACAAGCATAAATATTCTGCAAATGCTCAATAGCTCTGAAGATAATGAAAGATATTCAAAATGAAGGAGCTATTCCTAATTACTACTAGGAATGGCAAAGATAGCCTTGTGGTGGAGGGAATGGTAGTAACTGCCAGTAGATTGCGTCAGAACAACATTGTTTATTACTAATCATATTTTGCAATGTTTTGTATACTATCTATTAAATTTACTTTTCATTACTCCACCTGTATAAAAGGTGTTTGTTTTTTCTTTGGTTTGATTGGAGGCCTCGTATATTTGGCGAATATGGTGTTTTATGCAGGAATGATGCAGGAATTCTTCTTCGAACTGAAAGGTTAAGAACCTCTGACATAACACAAAGGGTAAAGATGAAAGGCTATTGGCAGGTATGAATCTCACGTAGCTCACTGGAATAATATGTAACTTGATGTACATATAAACTGTGTTTTTAGTTTATAGAAAAGCTTGACCTCATCATCATCAAAATTGTTAGCCTTCTCCCAATTATTTGTAATTGGCTTTATGAATCTTCATTCTCCATACATTCTTAATAAGTATAGTTTGAGATGTTAATCTATTTTATGCAATAATTTCTTACAACTTTATCTATGTTATTTATTTAAATTTTCACTTAATTATTCCACATAATTTTATCTATTCATTTCTGTACATGCTAAAACCATCTAAGTCTATTTGTTAGTACCCTATCTTCAAATCTTTAATAGATGCTACACTTGTATTACGTCTTATAATCATTCTGCACTAGTGTTTTTATTGCCAAGTATATTTTAATTTTTTTTCTCGGTAAATTGAAAAAAGTGGATATTCTAAATAAATATTTGTTTAATGTGAAAACTTAGGCAAAATAAAAGAACTAAACAAATTGAAAATAAAATAGATTCAAACATAGCTTTGATGCTATACCTTATTTGTTCATTTTTTAAAAAAAAATATGATTTAACCCTTCTATTCCACCTTGACTCGCCGGGTTTTGATTGGGTTTTTTTGAAGAGATGATAGATTAAGCACATGTAATAGGGACATGAGTATCAGCAATGGACGTGAATACATTTTTTTCCCAATCAATCATTATAACGCTAAGGTATTATTTGGAATCACCTTTAATTTGCTTTTAGTTTATTTAGTTTTTTTTTTTATGTGTGGTATTTTGATGCATTTATTATTTTTAAATACAAATGCACATTTCTTAATATGTATGGAATCACATAGATGGTGTTCAGTGCTCTCCCCTTTCATTGACATCGTCACCCTCATCCTGGTCACCTTTGCGGGAATTATTAGATTTTTCAGGCACAGTTCCAGTCTCAACCGCTAAGCACACGATTAAATCAACAACTATATTTGAGTAGGAATCATAGATAGAGGAAAGAAAAACTAACCTCGAATGATCTGTGCTTGGTGACTACTTGCTAGCACAGGATCATTCATGCCACTTTGCTTCTAAGCTAATTGGGATCCCATTCTAGTTTCATATGTAGAATTCTCGTGCAAATTCACTTGCCAATGTGAAGAATTCACGATTGATTGAATAAACATGAGAATATGAGAATGGAATTGGGGGTTTGCTTTGTAGGTGCAATCATTGTAGTTGTTGATGCTGCCATGGAAGATGAAATGCTACATTTTGTGGAGTAAAGAGGGTGTTGAAGTGAGGTTGTGTCTGCCGTGACGTTGAATGTTGATGATGAAATAGCCGTATTTTGCCCAGTTTGGGATGATAACGGATTATTTTCTAGCAGTTGCGGTCAGCGAACATTATGTAACAGAGGAGGTGATGTCAATGATGTAGTGGAAGCTAGCATTGGAAGAGATTTGGCCATGGGTGATGAAAAAACACCATTTTGAAAACATTTATAACATCAAAAATTTATTTTGAGTGTTTTTTAAATAAAGCAATTTTTATCAAAATAGAAAGCTAGTCTAAATATGCTCTAGGAGTACATCTGGCATGGCTTCCCAACAATGCCCCATCCGATTGATGTCTAGAAGGCCATATTTTTAAACTATTTTTTTGTGGGGAAGTTAGAATGCTGTGACCAAATTGTGCCATCTACAATGGGGAAGCTGGTGCTGCTGCATTGCGCACTAGGAGGCAGTAATATGAATAAAATGCGTTCTAGATCTTAGTACTTAAGTAGCATTCATTTACTCAAATGCATAGACTTCTTATTCTTTCTTCAATTGCTTGATATTTGATAGTTCCTGTTTTTCACGTCTTTGATCAGGATTAATAGTAAAAAGTGGTAGGTTACAGCATTTACTTTGGAACGAACCAACTTGTGGAGCAGAGGAAGGATTAAAGTGGAAGTAATTACAACTAAGGAAGCCCTGAATTGAAAAAGAAAAAAAAATAGCTATCCAAGTAGGGCTGTGAAAAAGGATCATTATTTGGGAATATCTGATGGTTGGCTCGCTAAGTAGCTTGTTTTTGATTCGTTTGTTAAGCAAGCAAGCTGAACGCGAATGATTTTTTTAACTCGTTTTATAGAGTCGTTTTTGTTTGATCTAGTTTCAGCGCTTTTTTAAATTCAGCTCTTTTTGTCTCAAATTAATNATGTTGAAGTGAGGTTGTGTCTGCCGCGCGTTGAATGTTGATGATGAAATAGCCGTATTTTGCTCAGTTTGGGATGAGAACGGATTATTTTCTAGCAGTTGCGGTCAGCGAACGTTATGTAACAGAGGTGGTGATGTCAACGATGTAGTGGAAACTAGCATTGGAAGAGATTTGTCCATGGGTGGTGAAAAACACCATTTTGAAAACGTTTAAAACATCAAAAATTTATTTTGAGTGTTTTTTAAATAAAGCAATTTTTATCAAAATAGAAAGCTAGTCTAAATATGCTCTAGGAGTGCATCTGGCATGGCTTCCCAAACAATGCCCCATCCGATTGATGTCTAGAAGGCCGTATTTTTAAACTATTTTTTGTGGGGAAGTTAGAATGCTGTGACCAAATTGTGCCATCTACAATGGGGTAGCTGGTGCTGTTGCATTGCGCACTAGGAGGCAGTAATATGAATAAAATGCGCCCTAGATCTTAGTACTTAAGTAGCGTTCATTTACTCAAATGCATAGGCTTCTTATTCTTTCTTTAATTGCTTGATATTTGATAGTTCCTGTTTTCCACGTCTTTGATCAGGATTAATAGTAAAAAGTGGTAGGTTACAGCATTTACTTTGGAACGAACCAACTTGTGGAGCAGAGGAGGGATTAAAGTAGAAGTAATTACAGCTAAGGAAACCTTGAATTGAAAAAGGAAAAAAATAGCTATCCAAGTAGGGCAGTGAAAAGGATCATTATTTGGGAATATCTGGTGGTTGGCTCGCTAAGTAGCTTGTTTTTGATTCGTTTGGTAAGCAAGCAAGCTGAACGCGAATAATTTTTTTAACTTGATTTATAGAGTCGTTTTTGTTTGATCTAGTTTCAGCGCTTTTTTAAATTCAGCTCTTTTTGTCTCAAATTAATTAATTAAATAATTAATATTTATTATAATATTTTACATTAATTATTTATGCTTTATTTAGAAATATATGTTAAATTTAATTTTTTTAAAATAATTTGAGCTAAATTAGAGTCAAACATGAGCTAAAATGAACAAACAAATTTGAATCAAGCTAAACCTTGATAACCTATTCTTGAGCTATTTCAAACATAAATCTATTGAAAAAAAAAAAAATTTGAACTTGTCAAACACTAAAAAATTTGAGCTATTTCAAAAAATTTGAGCTAAATTAGAGTCAAACATGAGCTAAAATGAACAAACAAATTTGAATCAAGCTAAACCTTGATAACCTATTCTTGAGCTATTTCAAACATAAATCTATTGAAAAAAAAAAATTGAACTTGTCGAACACTAACAAACACTAGACTCGCTCAAGCTAGACTTGTTTACGCCACTATATCCAAATTCCATGAACATAGGGGAAAGATTTGACCTTGTTTACTATTTTGAGCTGCTTTTGACTAATAATGGTACCACACTATCTTGATAGTCTTTAGTCCTAATGTGCATGGGATAATTTATGAAAGGTGGTTTATAGATTTTAGATATTCTCGTAGATTTTTGTTTTATATTTTTATGATTATTACTTCATCTTATAATTGCTTAGTAAAAATAGAGTTGTCAAATCATAAATAAATTGCCTTGCATAGAAAAAGATAAAAAAAATCTTATAAAGATTTTAAGGTGATTTCAGAAGATATTTTTGCCACACAACATAATTTAGTATTTGTAAAAGTATATTTTAAATGTATAAAAAATATAAAAAAAATATATAACCAAAATAATCGAGTGGTGAGAAGTTATTATATATGTTATAAGGTAAATAATTTTGAATTATTAAGCCAAACCTAATGTGGGATATGATTGTTATTAGGAAATTTGTTGTAGAAATTTTAGGAGCTTAGTAGTAAGTTGTAGGAATAACTTGCACAGTAATAAAATATTTTATAAAGTGAGGGGATTAAAAAAGTATTATATAAAATGGAATGTGTTTTTAAAAAATGGCAAAAATTATTTAGGTATATAATGATTATATAAATTAGAAAACTTCTTGAGTGTACTGAGAATAGAAAAAGCTACAGCTTTTGCTAATTTATATCATAGTTCTGGTAGTAAAGAGTGAGTGAATGACATCCATAGAATAGTTAAGCATAGAGAAGAGATCCAGTGACTTTAATTACATTAGATACAATACAACCGGAGACAATTAGATTTAGTTAAAGGTAAAGAGATTAATTAAAGTTGGAATTGTTATTTTGATATTTATTGAATGATAGCTTTAAGAAAAAAAATTAAGTTTATAACGTATAGCAAAAAAAAAGTGGTATATTATACATTGATTAAAAAAAAAGTGGGGTTATTCCTAAAGAAGTTTTTTTTCCTTCCTCGCACATGTAAACACGCAGACCGCATATGCAAGGCGTTGAACCCAGGACCTTTTAGTTGAAACAGAAAACTTTTAACTATTAGGCCAAATTGCATGCATTAGTTCTAAAGAAGTTGTATGTTGTGTTTTTATTCATATGAGATACTTTTTGAGATTTGTAGAGTTAAAAATACATCATAGTGGTTTGGTTAACCAAAATTTTAAAAGGTGATGTTAATGTTGTGCTATTATGAAGACATCAAGCTTAAGAGACATACATTAAATTTGTGGCGGAGAATAGTGGAGCATAAAATTGGATTAATTATGTCATTTTTGAAGAATCAATTTATTTTTATGCTTGAAAGATATATTATGAAAATGATTTTTGCTTAAGAAAATTAATAGTTTTGAGTAGGAAAAACATCTTATAATTACTTTTGATTTTAAGAAGGCATATGATTAATTATTATGTGCCAGCTTGGCATCACTTTCTTTTTTAAATATGTTTGGTTGGTATAATTTTTATATGTTTTTAATTTTTAAATTTTTAAAAACAAATCACATGATTTTGAAAAACACAAACTCTTAAAAGATATAAAAGAAGTTTTGAATGTTTTAAAAATCACTACATAAATCAAACATATTTTAATTTATTTCAAAACATAGAAATAAAATAAAAATGCAAAATAAAAAACAAAAGTGATCCCAAACTACCGTTATGAGAATTTATTTATGTGCATTGAGAAAAAAATGTATGTGTCAAAGATTTAATAAAATTATTAAAGATATTCATCTTTGAGCATTACCCTGTTATTGTAGATATTGAGTGATTAAAAAGTTTTAATTTCACTAGGATTAATCTAAGATCAACATATTTCCTTACTTTTTCGTAACTAATTGGAAATTTTAATTAATATGACATCGGTTGTAATAAGTAAAAAGTTAGAGCAATTTGAAAATGTTTCGAATATGAATATTATAATCCAATTTGGGTTAAAGAATTATCAAGACATAAATAGATGATCGAACATTGGTGTCATATCAGGCTAACATTTACAATAATTTGTAATAACTATTAAAAACTAAAAAATCATTAAACCATAAGATTTCTAATACATCATCTAAATCAAATAGTAAAAAATCATCTAGTCGCAGCTATAATTTTAATTAAAAAAATAACAAAATAAAATTTTTTCTTGATACTTATTTTCTTTAGCTCAACATCTTTCTCTTGTCAGTCATTTAATTCAAAAGTGTTTTTTTTCTAAAATATGCAATTCATTAATAGGTTAAGCTATATAACAATTTAGTGAATAATTATAATTTTATTTTGTATTAAACTTCTATGCTTATGCTCTAACATTAACGTTTAAACATGAATGATGTTAAAAAATTACAATTAATCATTAAAATTTTAGTTTTATTAATAAATTTAAAAATTTACAGTTTATTTAATTTAAATATTTTAACAAGTTTAATTACATTTCATTTAAAAAGTCATTTTATAAGCACCGTTAAAAGTTCTATATCAATTGAGGTACATTCATTTTTATAGACTTTTTTCATTTCATTTTTTAAACTTTGTTCACTTTTTACTTTTGTGCACGGATGCAATAGCGTCCCCAACTATTACTATAAGGGGGTGAATTCTATGATTAATTTGTTTTTTTTTGCTTTCAATCATTAAAACATTTGTTAAATTTTAAGTGTGAATTGCAACATATGAAAATTTTTAAAATATTAAATGTGAAATGCAACATATGAAAATTTTTAAAATATTAAATGTTCATTTAATTTATCTATACCATCATGATTTAAATCCTTAAAAACACGAATGCATTTAAAAAATAAAAAAATTGAATTTAATATTGGTAGAAAAATAATTATTTACTTTCACATTTGAATTGGGGTATTATCAATTAATTTTCAGTCACCACCCTCCCTAGTTTAGCATCCATAATCATAAAACATATATTTGCATTTCTTAATATTTTATTAATTTCTATATGAACTTTTCATTTTAACTTTCATAAGCATCTAAACTTCCAAAATAATTATTATATGCAAAGGTAAGCTAGTATTGTTAATAATAAAAGTTTAATCTTTTAATTTTTTCAATTAAGTTTCTAAATTTTCATTTTTTATTAAATTCAATTTTGCTTTTGTATAGTATTCATTATTCTAACACTATCACTGCCGGTCCCAAGCCCGAAAGTGAAAGTGGAGAGTTTCGTTAGGTAGTCGTAAAACTTACCAAAAAAAATTATGACATGAATTCTTTTGATCTTTCTGTAGGTGTTAGGGCGTCCCCTGGAAGCGACTGTTGTATTGTCTCAATACAGTGAAAAGTGTGCAAAGGCCGCTACATCGGCGCCCAGGTGTAGTGTCAAATAAGCAATGGTTCTCACCTTACAGATGGATGCGGGTAAAGAAGTTAGTCCATGAAATTAATTTTAGGATATGAGCTTGAAATATAGATACTCGATCTGGTGAATTAATGAAATTAGTTGATATTATGAATTATAGGAAGATAAATATCTTATGTTTTCAAGAAACTAAATGGGCTGAATAAAAGACTATGGAGATTGATACCTTATGTTTTAAGTTTGAATATTCTATTAAGAGTCACACTAGAAATGGTGTAGATGTAATTATAGATAAGAGTTTGAAAGATAATGTTTTAAAAATTAGTAGAGTTGGTGATAGAATTATAGCCTTTAATATTATTGTTGATACTAAGATTTTTAATATTATAAGTGTTTATTGCTTCTTACGTAGGTTTAGATATATGTTTTAAAGATAAATTCTGGAATGACTTTGAAGACTTAATACAAATAATACCTCTTTAAGAAAAAAAATTTATTAGAGGGGATTTAAATGGACATGTCGGTAGAGTGGTAGAAAATTTTAGAAATATTCATGGTGGCTATGACTTTGGAGTGATTAATGAAGAAGGTAGAGCTATATTAGATTTTGTTTTAGCGTATGATTTTGTAATTGCTAAATGATTTTGTAATTGCTAATAATTTATTCAAGGAAAGAGATGAGCATATTTTTACTTATAAAAAATGAATCTAACGAAACACAAATTGATCATTTTCTTTTGAGAAGAAGAGATTATCAAGAAGGTCATTCCAAGTGAGAATTTAAATACTCAACATCGATTATTACTTCTAGATTTTAAGATAAAGAGTTGTAAAATAAAGAATAATAGGAATCATCGTAGAATTAGATGGGGGGTAAAGACCCAAATAAAATTATTTCTATGAGTAAAATTCAAGATTTGAAAATTTGGGTTCATGAAGATGCAAATTCTATGTGGGATAAAGTAACAAATACTATTAAACAAGTGACAAACGTTGCTCTTGGAGAATAAAAAAAATTTCTATAAATAAAAATAATTGTTGGTGGAATAATAATGTGCTAGAAAAGATAAATTATAGGAAGTTATGTTATGAAAATTGGTTTAATCGTAAAAGCTTAAAGAACTGAGAAATATATCAAACGACCCGTTGAGAGTCTAACCCTTTTTTTATAAGTTTTAGCCCATCCCTGTTTGCTAGATTCATCTCCTTCACGCATGGGACAACTATCTCCTGCATTCATGCGCTAGTTGTCGCCTAGGCATAATTTGTCTCCCGCAAGTGACGTCTCACATGCATCAGTGTCTGCTTTGCACTCTCTTTATCTTTGATTTGACCTCGTAGTTGCTTTCCCTCGTCGTCGTATTTGGCTTGAGGACCATTCATCGACTTCATCTCCTTCACATGCACTCGTCGCTGACAGGCTACATTGCCCGCATATAATAATTGAAACCCTTATGCAAGTGGTGTTGGTTCTCTGGACAAACACACGCGGATCTACTCTTATAAAAAAATTATTCTCGAAATTTAAAAATTATAATAAGAATAAACATACCTTAATTGAAGAAATGTGGATATCTTTCTTGAATTCTTATGTTTTTTCCCAAGTGGCGTCTCTTTTTGATCCATGCCTCCATACTTTTTTTATAAATGGTGTTTTTTTTGTTATGGAGTTTTTTATCATTGTCTTTTAGTATCATCTCATTTTTTTCTATATAGGTCAAATCAAACCCGATATTAACTAAATCTGCGGTAACCCTACCGGCTTCATCAACAATATATTTCTAAAGTATAGAGATATAAAATATATTGAGTAATACCTGCACGTGTACTAGTAGAGCCAAGCTATAAGTTACATTTACAATCATCTCAATAATTTCATGTAACCTCATATATCTCAGACTTAATTTCTCTGTCTTTCCAAAACGTTGCACACACACCCTTCATTGACTGATATGGATAAATACAAATTCTCCAACATCAAATTTTATTGGTATTTGCCTAGCATCATAATATTTTTGTTATTGGTCGAGAACACTCTTTCAATCTATTTTTGATTAGTCGGGTATTCTCAGTAGCATCATTTAATAAATTTGTACCAAACTAATTTCCTCTCATGTTTCAACCCAATATAATAGTGTTTTATATTTCATCCCATAAAAACATCGAGTAATTTTAATGTTTATCTGAAAATTATTGTTATATTGAAATTCTATCAAAGATATATGTAACTCACATCCTCACCAAAATTAGAAACACATAAACGGAGTAAATCTTCCAGAATTTCAGTCATC
This sequence comes from Phalaenopsis hybrid cultivar, assembly GCA_002079205.1. Lineage (NCBI taxonomy): Eukaryota > Viridiplantae > Streptophyta > Magnoliopsida > Asparagales > Orchidaceae > Phalaenopsis > Phalaenopsis hybrid cultivar. Next base: position 49,051 of record JXCR01127290.1, read on the forward strand.
TTTGATTGATCATTTTGTATGTAGGCTAAAAATCAACATTGTGCCTAAAGCCTCCTGAATTTTCTTTCATAACTTGATAAAACTATCATTTGTATCTGAATTTATGGATTTTGGCAAAGAAAAGTGTAGAATTTATTAATATAGCTTAATAACCTCATATGGTATCATTTCTTTGTTTTGATCTAGGCAAACTAATGACAAATGTCTTTTGTTATTTTCTCTCATTATCACTATGATATTGGCAGCGACTGTAACTATCTACCAGATTTTTTTTGTTCAACTTTTGCTAGTTGACATAATGGATACTTAGTCGCAAACTTGAGACACTTTGTTCAATTAATTCAACCAGAATATTTTTTGGATGTATTGTATAGCTGGACGAATGTGTATTTTTTATTATTTCCTTTCATCAATTATTAATATCTGGAATATAAATCCTGTCCTTGTATTTTAACAATTTATCTTCATCTATCATATATTACACTATACTGACTGCTTTTACTATAGTTAGGATTTTCTGAATAGTAACATCTTTAGCTAATAAATCTCGTGTTATGTTTTCAAAGGTAGAATGAACTATCAATTGATTAATCAAGTAAAATTCTTATCATTATAGTAGACCATTGATAATTTGTCTTTCCATTTCCTTAAAAAAAGTACTCAACAAATTGAAATTGTCTGAAGCTTTCCTTTGTTTTTTGCTTTCATTTCTACTCTGGTATTGGCAATACTTGTAACTATCCACTGGTTTTTTGATGTTCTGCTTTAAAGTTGACATGTAAGACACTTAGCTACAAATTCTAAAAAACTTCTTTTCAGTCATGGCCAAGATATTTTCTTGAGCTCCTTATATATTTTATTTTTTCTTGAATTGTATTGTATAGCCCGACAAATGTGATTCTTCTAGAATTTCATTTATCAAATTATTAACATTTGGAACATAAATCCCACTTCTTGTAGTTTAGTAATTTATCTTCATCTATCATATATGCCTCTGTATTGTTTGCTTTTACTTGATTTTCTGTATAGTAACATCCTTAGCTGATGGGTCTTGTGTTTTGTTTGCAAAGGTAGACTGAGCTATCAATTGATTTAATTGAGCAAAATTCTTATCATTATAGAAGTCATTTGATAATTTGTCTACTCTAAGTGGGATAAAAGGCTTGTTATTGTTGTTGTTGTACAGTAGGCCACTAATAATTTGTCTTTTTATTTCTTTAATTGACTACTTCTACCGTGTCATCAACCAATTTAAATTATCTGAAGCTTTTCTGCTTAGTGCAACCACAACAATATTTATTTTTCCTGGATGATATTATATATCCAAATTATAATTTTTAATAAATTATAGCCATCTTTTTTATCTTAAGTTCAAAATTTTTTCAGTGAACATGTACTTCGAACTCCGACAATCAATAAAAATTTCACATGTGACTTCATATTAATAGTGTCTTTATATTTTAATGCAAATATAACTACTTCAGGTCTAATTCATGAGTGTGATAATTTATTTCATGATTCTTTAATTCTCTAGAGCACATCCAAATTCTTTTAACGATGCATCATTATAAATTTGAAATCCATCTTATTTTGAGGGAAATAATCAATACTGGGGCTGTTATTAAGCAAGTTTTCACCTTCTTAAATATCTCCTCATAATTATTTATCCATTGAACTTTTACTGTCTTGTGCTAATTTTGATAACAGCATAATAACCTGATAAAATCCTTCAACAAATCTCTTGTATTAACAAAAAGGCCTAGAAAACTCACTTCTGTTAACTGCAGTTAACATTGGTCAATATGCCATTTCTTTATTATATTCGGATCTGCTAAAATAATCTCTACAAACATATGCCAAAAAAGTCACACTTTTTAACCAATATTCACATTTTGAGAATTTTTCATCTAGCTTATTCTCTTTTAAAACTTTAATATTCACATTTTGAGAATTTTTCATCTAGCTTATTCTCTTTTAAAACTTATAAAATGGCATGAAAAATAATCTGAATGATTGCTTTCATCTTTTGAATAGACGATAATATCATCTATGAATACTATACAACAATATGTCCAAAATAACTGAGAGATCTTGTTCATTAAATTCATAAATATTATTGGAGCATTTTACAATTCGAATTACATCACTACAAATTCTTAATTCCCATATATAGTTTTGAATGTTATCTTTGTTGTGTCCTATTCTTTATTCCTCGGTTGATAATAATTTGATTGTAGTCCAATCATTGAAATGTGGACGTAATTTTCAATTGATCACAGAGATTATCATTTCCCTGAAGTCAATACAAACCTAAAAGCTCCCATCCTTTTTCTTCACAAATAAAATTGAGGCGTCCTGGGTGATGTGGTTGGGGACTTATAAATCATTTACCCAATAACATCTATAGTTGAACTTTTACTTTTTGCAATTCTTTAACTTTCATTTGATATACAACTTTAGATATTGGCTCAAAACCTAGCAATAAATCAATCATGAAATTTATCTCTCACTGGTGATAGTCCTGATAAATTATCTAGAAAATTTTCTAGGCATTTTTTTACCATTGGAATATCATTAAGTTGTTTCACCTCTATCATGTATCTTATCCCTTTTATCATATATCTAAATTGAGCATGAAAATTATGATTATCACTATTTAATAATTTGAAAGCCTTCATAAATGCGATTATCATAGATGTTAACTCTCGACTTCTATAAAATTTGATTTTTGTCTTTCCGAATAAATTGATTTTTATTATCTTTTTATTATAATGTTTAGTTACAATAAGGTTACACAACCAAACTATATTTAAAATTGCATCAATGTAAACCAATGGCAGCACAATCAACTGCATATTAAAATTTCTCATAAATATTTAAATTTATTATACACATTTAGCTAACATTTATATAAATTTTATTTTTCATTCTAACTGATAAAAAGTAAGCATTTTTCAAATATTTAAACCCATCAATTTACTAAATTCTTTGTGATGAATGAGTGAGATTTCCCGTTTCAAACAATATTTGTATTGTTTTTTTCTGGAGGGATATAATACTTAAAATAATGTGAAGTTGCATTGATATGTAAGAATGAGTTATTTATTTTAAAATTGAACCTTTGATATTATAAAATGAAAATATAACATACTCTTTTAGATATTTATATTTCAATCAATTAAAAATTTATTGCTACAATGAAAAGTGTCATTGTCGGGTCCAATCCTCCGATGCACTTAATGGAGAGTAGCGTTAGGTAGTCGACAACCAACGCAAATATTTTGTCGAAAATAATGACATGAATCTTTGTGCATATGCTAGGGAATCCCTTTGAAGCGACGTCGTGTATTACCTAAATGCGATGAATAATGTGTAAGGGTTGCTACATCAGTGCCCGAGTGTAATGTCAAATCAGCAATTGTTCTCATAATGCGAACTAATGCGGGCAAAAATGTTAATCCATAAAATTAATATTAGGATATGACCTTGGAACATAGGTACTCACAAATAAATTAATGAAATTAGTAGATATTATGGTTCAGAGGAAGATAAATATTTTATGTATTCAAGAAACTAAATGGATTGGAAAAAAAAGGCTAAGAAGATTGATAGCTTAAGTTTTAAACTTTGCTATTCAAATAGGAGTCACATTAGAAATGATGTAGGTGTACTTATAGATAAGAGTTTGAAAGATAATATTCTAAAAATAATAGAATTGGAGATATAATTATAAAATTAAATATTGTTGTTGATTTTAAGATTTTTAATGTTATAAGTACTTATGTTCCTCAATTAGGTTTAGATATATGTTCAAAAAAAAAATTTTGGAATGATGAATTAATGAAAATAATTTCTCTTGAAGGAAGAATTTTTATTGGCGGAAATTTAAATAGACATGTTGGCGTGGTAGAAGATTTTATAAAATATAGCTTTAGAGTGAGTAATGAAGGTAGAATCATATTAGATTTTGCTTTAGCGTGTGATTTTTTTATTGTTAATACTTTATTTAAGAAAACAAATGAGCATTTTGTTACATATAAGAATGAATATAATAAAACACAAATTGATTATTTTCTTATTAGAAAAAGAGAATGTCAAGAATGTAAAGATTGTAAGATCATTTCAAGTGAGATGTAAGATAAATAATATAATGAAACATTATTAGAGAATGAGATGAAAGCACCTAAAAGACAAATACAACTATTTTTATGAGTAAATTTCAAGATTTTAATATTTGAAATATTCATGAAGAAGCTAATTGTATGTGAGATAAAGAAAAAACACAATTAATATACTTGGAGAATCAAAAGAAAAATAATTTATAGATAAAAATAGTTAGCGGTGGAATAATAATGTGCAAGATTAGATAAAATATGAGAAATTGTGTTATAAAAATTTGTTTAAATGTAAAAGCTTAGTGAACTGAAAAAATATAAGGTGGCACGTAAGGAGTCTAAGAGAATAATTTGTGATGCTAAAAATTTTTTTTATGTGATATTTATAGTATATTAGATACTGAAGAGAGTGAAAAATATATCTATAAATTAGTCAAAAAAAAGAGAAAAAAAATGAAGATTTAATTCAAGTAAAGTGCATTAAAGATGAAAATAAAAAAGTAATTTTCTTAGAGGAAGATATTCGACATAGGTGGGTGAGTTATTTTGATAAATTTTTTAATAAAATTTCTGAAAATATGATCAACCTTTGCGATCTTAATATCGTTAATAATAATAAAATATTTTCTTTTACTGTCGTATTAGAAAAAAAAGAAGTTGAGGAGGTTTTAAGAAAATCAAGAGTGGAAAATCAACGGGACATAATGATAACCCAATTGAACTCTGAAAATATCTAGGAGATTAGAGAGTTTCTTGGTTTACTTAACTCTTTAATATTATTTTAAAGACTAAAATGATGCCTGAGAAGTAGAAAAAGAGTCTTTAGTTCTTATTTTTAAGAAGAAAGGGGATGCACAAAAGTGTGTAAATTATAGAGAAATTAAGTTAATGTGTCATACTTAAAAATTATGTGAGAGTGTAATTGAACATAGGTTAAGATGAGATGCAAAGATTTCTCATAATCAGTTTGGATTTATGTCGGGTGGGTCTACTATAGGAGCTATTCATTTATTGAGAGGTTTGATGAAAAAGTACAGAGAGAGTAAGGAGGTTCCGACAGAAGTCTTTTGGAGTGTTCTAGAGAAGAAAGGTGTTGATATGGTTTATATTCAAGTCATTAAAGATATCTATACTAGAGTTGTTACTTGTGCTCAAACAAAAGGAGGATTGGCAAAGTATTTTTCTATTTCAATTGGGTTACATCAGGGACTGGCCTTATGCCCACATCTTTCTCCTTTAGTTATGGAAGCTCTTATTGGACATTTACAAGAGGACGTACCTTGGTGTTTGCTTTTTGCTAATGATAACCTTCTTGTGGATAAGACTACAGAAATAGTTGAAAAAAAACTTGAATTATGGAGGTCTACATTGGAGTCTAAAGGCCTTCATTTGAGTAGATCTAAAACTTAATACATGGAATGTAATTTTAGTAGTAGTAGCTCTATTGACAGAGTTGTAACTATGGGTAGTCAAATCATTAAAAAGCGTGAATGTTTTAGATAATTTGGGTATCTTGTGCAAAGTGATGGTGATATGATGGGGATGTTCTTATTAGAATTCAAGTTGGTTGGTGGAAGTGGAGGAATGCATTGGGTTTATTGTGTGATAGCAAAATATTGCTTAACTTGAAAAAAAATTTTATAAGATGGTGGTGAGATCTGCAATGCTCTGCAATGCTCTATGGCGCAGAATGTTGGCCTTTATAAGAGAATCATAAAACAAAGCTTTAGTGTTGCTGAGATGAGAATGCTTAGGTGGATGAGTGTCTTGACACGTAGAGACAAAATGTGAAATGAATATATCCGTGATAGGGTTTGTGTAGCTTTAGTGGCACACAAGATTAGAGAGAGTCGTCGTAGATGGTTTGGTCACGTTAAACGGACCATCTGATGATTCAGTTAGGAGAGTAGATGTTTTAGATTCGACTTATGTTAAAAAAGACGGAGGTAAACCTAAAATTACTTGGGCATATTGTATAAAAAATGATCTTAATCTATTAGAATTAAACGATGATATGACATTCAATAGGAAGCAATGGAGAAAAAATGATTCATGTAGTCGACCTCACTTAGTGTGATAAAGGCTTGTTGTTGCTGTTATAAAATTTTGTGACTGTAAAGCATACTTTTGATAATCTTATTAGGCAATTCTTAGCTCCTTGTTGTGATTGTGCATACACCTTGAGCCGAGCATTCTATTATGTTTAATTCTGATTTGGTTTGCAAAAACTCCTTTGTGATGAGATAGCATTAATTTTGGTTTACTAGAGCCCTTTGTCCAAGAGTAGGGTAATTTCTCATTGTGTGTTATGGTGGATAGCTCGAAAAATAAGTATTGGATCGTGATAGATATTCACAACTATGAAACTTTTCACATTTTTTATATTCAAATCTATATTATGACTTACAAAATTTTGGGAGTTTGTCTTCTTAGCATTAGAGTTTCTTGATTGTGAGAATTATTTATCCTAAGAAATCTATGAAACCTTGAATCTCTCATAATTTTTTCTTTTTGAAAAATCTCTCTTCTAACTAGCCTGAATGTCTAACTCAATCTTTATGGTTTTTTTCTTTTTAAAAAATCTCTCTTCTAAGTAGCCTGGAAGTCCAACTCAATCTCTATGGGTTTTTTTCCCCTTTACAGCATAATCATCAATGCTAAGAGGAATTAAATGTTGTCGAATTTCATCTTTCAATTTAGATAAGATCATTTGGTATTTTTTGCTGCATTTGAAATGAGCTGCGGTGCATTTTTTGGAAGCATGACGAATTCACTTTCATATTGCATGTTTGATCGATCACTCCATACCATTCTAATGAATTTATTTTGTATTTGCCTCTTGACTGCGAGAAGTACAAGCCAATCTCTAAATGTCCTTAAAAAATTCTTTCATTGCACCAGATGGTTATGTCGACCATCAAATTTTTCTTGCAACTACTCTTTCTACCATTTATGAATAATCCAACTTTTTTTTTATTCTCCTTTTTCTATATCCTTTTCTTGATTTTTCATAAATCTAAAATAAAATACCTAATTATCTAATTAAACTCCATGAAATTTTTATTTTGACATTTTATAAATTTATTTAATTATCACAATAGCTTGTTGTTTATGATTATAACATATTCTATCTGATATCTCTTTTATCACAACTCAGTCTGAGCATTTAGAATTGTCAATGTAAGAACAAACGATCAGACGGTTGTTTCATATCAGTTTAGCATTTATAAATATCACAACAATTATTCAAATAATAAAATGCCAGTAAATCACAAGATTTCTAAGACATCAATCAATCCAAACAATAAAAAAAACTTAATGGTTGCAATAACAATTTTAATAAAGAAATTTGCCACAAGATAAACAAAAATTTATACCTATTTTGATTGCAGCTATTTTTTTCTGTAAACATATTTTTTACTTTCAACCATTTAACTCAAATGAATTTTTTCCTTAAATAAGATATTAAACAAGCGATAAGTTATATGCAACTTTGTGAATAATTATAATTCTACTGTGTACTAAACTTCTTTTTATTTGTTCTAACATGAATGCTTCAACAAGAATATTGTTTAAAAATTATGTTTAATTACTCAAATTTAGTTTTATTAAGCTTTCAAATATTTACATTTTCTTTGATTAGAACATTTTTATGATTTTAATTATATTTCATTTAAGAAATTATGTTAGGAGCACCCAAAAAAATTCTTTACCAATTAAAGTGATCCATTTTCTTTTCTAAATATTTTCTATTTTTAATGTCATGCACAAGTACAATAATATCTCCAACTAATACCATAAGAGGATAACTCTTGTGACTGACTTATACATTTATTTCTTTTTATTTTTCTTTTATATCTTTCAATCATTAAAACTTTTATTGAACTTTTATTTCAAATTCCAATATATGGAACATTTTTAAATACTGAACGTTCATTTAATTTATTTTTACTATGATGGTTTATATCCTTGAAAATATGAATGCATTAACAAAATAACAATTTTTGTTATCTTAATCGTTGGTTTTGTAAAATATTTCACTATTCTCATCTTTCTACTTTATTCATCCTATTTTAAGGTTAATATTTTTGTAAAAAAAGAATTTAGCTTAGTACTTAGCAAAACAACTCAATTAGATTTTTTTATTTGCACAATTGTTGGCCACCACTCCAAATATTTTATTTCCTTTCAATTAAAACTCTAAAATATATTTATTTTTCTAATTTAAAACAACTCTAAAGTTTAAATATTTTGATCAACATAAAGACAACACAAAAATATTTCTGAAATAAATGAAAGCCCTAACATTTCTTTTTATAAGTTTCGATCAATCCCTCTCTTCTCCTTCACAAGACAACAGTCTTTTGCACCCTCATACCACAACATCTCTCACATGTGACTTTCGTCTCGCATGCATTGATGCCTACTTAGCGTGCCCTCTACCTAGTTGCTTGCCTTCGTCGCTTGGTTTAGCTTGATAATTGCTCGATGGCTTCCCTCCTCAACACACGCTCATTCACCTCCTCACATGCATTATTTATCTAAAAAACCAACACCCCCCACCTTTTCATCTCCTAATTGCATAACTAATATATATATATATATATATATATATATANATCATAGGGATTTATGATTGACTTTGTCTTTCCTAATGTATGTGCTAACCTCTTTATTTATTTTGCTATCCTTTCATAATGAAATTGAAGAGGAATAATATTTTTTTCCTTTTCCAAAAATCACATGGTATCAACGATACTAAAATTGTCATAACCTACGTTGAGGTCAAAGCTTCTTGCGTTGTTAGTTCTAGTTTGTCTCCGAGTCTACATCATTTGTTCAAAGCCGGCCAATCTGGAATATTATTTTTTATCTCATACTTTTGTATTTTCTATATTTAGAAAATACAGAAGTATTTGGTAGTTTATAATGGGGAGTTATAGCTGACTTTATGGCTTTCCTAATGTAAGAGTCATACTCTTTTATTTATCTTGTAATTTATTCATAAGAAATTGAAGAGGAATAATGCTTTTTCCTTCTCCAAAATCCACATGGTATCAAAGCTATTGAAATTGCCCTAACCTGCATCAAGGTCGAAGCCTCTTGCTTTGTTCAATTTGCTTTGTCGTTCGTTAGACGCCTACTGATCATGCATCATCTTCGATTGTGAGCGATCGAACGACACGATTTCAATAAGAACACGATACATGTACAACATGAAGCTTCTTGTAACGAACAACACGATAATAGTAGGAATGTGATGATTCGCATGTGTGAAACTTCTTTGACTACCCTAGCGTTCGCTGTGTCTTTTTATGCCACCTTCTTGCACACTATCGAAAACACTACTTCAATCGGGATTGTGTTGTTTTTCAAATTCGAAAGATGTCTTACATATCAGCAAATGATGACGGGAGTTCCAAAAAATTCTACCACGTCAACCGATTCTAGTCATTCTGGAACTACATTTCCTTGCCCAGCATCCGTATCGTCTGAGTATTATCCCCAACTCATTTCACGATTTCTCATTGTCATAAAACTCAACTGGCACAACTAGCTCAAGTGGACTCAATCCATAAAATTGGCAATCGGAGGGAGAGAAAAAATTGGGTATTTATTGGAGAAATGTCCAAACCTATTTGTTGGTGATTCAAATTTAAAAAAATGGTTGTCCAAAAATTTTCTAATTATGGTTTGGATAATCAACTCCATGGAACACCACAGGAAAGCCATGTCTATTCCTTCCCGTTGCTCGAAATATTTAGGGGACTGCTTAAGATCTCTATTTAGACTTGGAGAAATTTTCGTAAATTTTTAGTTGAAATCTCAACTTCGGAAATCCAAACAATTTTTTTTGTGATGTTAGTACGTATTACAATGATTTGGTAATATTATGGCAAGAGTTTGATCAATGTTATGTTGACATTTGGGAGAATGTAAATGACCATGGTCATCTCAAGAAACGAGAGGAAAACAACCAAGTTTGCATGTTCTTAGCTAACTTAATCGGAGTTTAGATGAAGTTCGAGGTCAAACCCTTGGTAGGAAACCTCCACCCTCAATTCGACAAGTCTTTTATGAAGTTTGACACAAAGAATCCAGAAGGAAAATTATAATGTTCACCAAATCATCTGATAATATTAAACAAGAGAATTTGACTCATATCAAAAGAGTTCCATACTAGCAAAGAAGGGGGACAAAATATGGTGAGCATTGCCAAAAACCATGGCACATGAATGAGATATTAAAAGCTTTATGGAAAATTTGCAAATTGGAAATCAAAATTCAAGCGTGAATGTTGGCTTATCAAGTCTTTGAAGAAACTCAGGAACCCGCTGCTAACTCTAATATAATCCCTTTTACTATGGAACAATTAGAGAACTTGCAAAAATTATTTTAATCTCCAAAATTATCTCTAACTCAATCTTGCTCTTTAGTACAAAATGGTAACTCTCCGGCCACTGCATTGTCCGGTGTTAATCTTAATTATTCTAATTCATGGATAATTGACTCTGGTGCAACTGATCAAATGACGGGTTCTAATTATTTTCTTTCTATAAACCTTATATAGGCAATAAAAATATCAAAATTGCTGATGGTTCCCTCTCGGTAATTGTCCGAATAGGATCTATCAAGCTTTTCTCATTGTTAACCTTTTGCAATGTTATTCATGTTCCTAATATATCATATAACTTGTTATCCATTAGTAAAAATTACTATTGATCATCAATGACAAACTAAATTCTATTTTTTTATTGTGATTTTTAAGAATTGATCACAGGGAGGATGANATTGTGATTTTTAAGAATTGATCACAGGGAGGATGATTGGCAATGCTAAGAAAAAAGATGGATTATTATTTTGAAGATGAATTTGCTGGAATCGACAATGTTAATGTACTGGTTTAATTTTATTTTTGTTTCCAAAAATAATTAAATTATGTTATGGCATTGCAGGTTGGGTCTTTCAGCTTTCATTATCTAAAATATTTGTTTCCAAAACTGTTTCAAAATAAAGATATGTCGTTGTTTCAATGTGAAGTGTGTCAGTTTGTTATGCATCACCGTGCATCATTTTCTCCACAAATATAGAAACTTTTTACACCATTTATTTTGATTCACAACGATCTATGTGGTACTTATAAAATTCTTACGCACACTAGGAAAAAGTGGTTTGTGATTTTCAGTGATGATTACACTAGATTAATGAAACAAAAATTTGAAGTAAAAATTATTTTCAAAAATTTTTACGCCAGAGTACAAACCAAATTTCAAACAGCCATTCAAATATTACGGAGAAATAATGACTGAGAGTATTCCATAAATTCTATGGGGCAATTTTTTCTTGAAAAAGGATTAATTCACCAAAATTCTTGTGTCGACATTCCTCAACAAAGTAGTTGGAAGGAAAAATAAATATTTATTGGTGGTAGCTCGAGCTTCGCCATTTACCAATCAGGTACCTAAATATCTTTAAAACATTGCTCTCACTACTATATTTCTTGCAAACAAAACACTCAATAAAGTTTTAAACTTTGAAATAACTTCTAATACAACAACGAAAAGATTTTATCCCACTAAGTGGGGTCGAATACATGAATTCTTTTTTCTCCATTGCGTTCTATTGAGTGTCATATTTTCTTTTAGTTCTAATATATTAAGATCATTTTTTATACAATCAGCCCAATTTTTTTTAGGCCTACCTCTACCTTTCTTATCGTAAGTCAAATCTAAATTATCTATTCTCCTAATCAGATATTCATATGTAAACATTTTATGTGACCAAATCATCTAAGACGACTCTAATATTGTCTGTCAATGGAGATACACCAAGGCTTCCACGGATACATTCATTTCGCATTTTGTTTCTAAGTGTCAAGCCACTTATCCACCCAAGCATTCTCATCTATCAACACCTAATAACTTTTAATGTTTTCCAAAAATTATTTCCAAAAAATCGGCTCTCAGTTTCGACATCTCTAATGATATTTGGGCTTACTGCTTTTGTTCACACTCATAGTTAAGGAAAACTCAAATCCCGAGCAAAAAATGTGTGTTTGTTGGTCATACTTATACCCAAAAAGGGTATAATGTTTTAATCCCAATTTGAAAAAAAAAATTATTGTTACTATGGAGGTTTTTTTTTTTTGAATTACAACCATTTTTTTCATCTCAAGTTCAAGTGAAGGACAAAAAAAAATGTGTCCAATGAGTTTTATGATTTTTTTCAAACCGAAGACTCCTAAAATATTAGGTCTCTTACATTGCTTGTTCAACCTGAAAATCTGAGTGATTTTATATCAGGAGAGGGTGTGTCAAGTATTTTAGATATTGAAGTTTCTACAATTTTATCTCATGATGTTCATAATAATGAAGAAACTAGAAAAAGAGAAACGACAGTAGTACCATTTGATTGTGTCTACTTGTCACATAGAACAACTCAAACGAATTGGTCTATGAATCCTTTGCACGGTCAGAATCCACAAACACATGTGACTTCCTTACTAATCCTTTACCTCGTGCTCAGTTCACTTCGTCTTCAAATTTTGAGCCTAGTATAGATCTTGAATCTAATGTGTCTAGCACTCAACACCTATTATCCAATTATGTGCCATTTGATCACCTCTCACCCAGCTTCCATGCTTTTACCTGACAATTATCGCATGTGGAGATACCTAGAACTGTGCAAGATGGTTTAAAAATCTTTAAGTGGAATGAGGTTATTTTCGAGGAGATAAAAACTTTTAAAAAATTGGAACATACGAAGTGGTTGATCTACTTAAAGGAAAGATAACTGTCAGATGCAAATTTTAGTACGAAACAATAATAGATTGGTTGCTAAGGGGTTTACTCAGAAATACAATATTGATTATCTTGACACGTTGTAAAACGAAACTCAGTAAGGGTACTTTTGTCACTTGCTGCTAATCTTAATTGGCCATTACAATAATTTGATATAAATAATTCATTCCTCAATTGGGACTTGTACGTAGAAGTGTATATGGATGCATCTCTGGGGTTTAGTAAGAAGTTTGGCTCAAATATGTGCAGACTAAAAAATCCCTATACAGGTCGAAGCAATTGCCAAGAGTATGGTCTGAGAAATTTACAGTTTTATTAAAGGTCAGAGATACACTCAACAACAAGGAGATCATACAATGTTTTTTAGGCATTCTAAGGATGGGAATATAGTTGTACTAATTGTGTATGTGGACGATATAACTCTCACCAGAGACAATGTCTATGGAATGAACCGGTTGAAGAATTCTCATTAGTTTTTTAGACTAAGGACTTTGGATCATTGAGGCATTTTTTTGGCATTATGGTTTTAGAATTCGAATATGTTCTTGATCTTTTAACTGAAATATGGATAAGTGGTTGTAGGCCTACAGAGAAATTGGGAGATGAGAAAGAGGGCGACTTAGTTAATAGAACTCGATTTCTAAAGTTGGTGTGAAAGTTGATATATTTGTCACATACATGATCAAATATTGCTCTTGTTTGTAGATTTAGTAAGTTAATTTATGCATTCGTCCAATGAAAAACACCTTAAAGAGGCTAATAGGATTTTTAGTTACTTAAATAGTACACAAACCAAGGGTTTACTCTTTTAGAAAACTGCACAACAAAATATATAAGGATACACTGTAGACTCGGCAGGCTCAGTTGTTGACAGAAGATCGACATCTGGATATTGTACTTATGTTTGAGAAAATCTGGTTACATGACGAAGTAAGAAACAAAATGTGATGGCAATAAGTAGTGTTAAATCAGAATATCAGGATATGCCTTATGGGGCATGTGAGATGTTATGGCTAAAGATAATTTTAGAAGATCTGTAGATTCTAATGATCATGCCAATGAAGTTGTACTGTGACAATAAAGCTGTCATTTGCATTGCAAAAAATTCAGTGCAGTCCTCCAAAACATGTGAAGATTGACTTGCCATTCATAAAAGTTAAAATTGATTATGGAGCTATTTCATGTCATTTATCTCTACTAATTAATAAATTGCCAACATTTATACCGAAGGGTTGTTCGGGCTTAATTTTGAACTCATTTTATCAAATTGGGCTGATAGACATCTATACTTCAACTTGAGGGGGTGTAGGAATTTTAAGAATATTCTTTAGTATCTTCTACGTTAGTATTGTCTATATTTAGAATATAGAATTATTTGGTATTTTATCATGAGTAGTTATGGTTGACTTTATGTTTTT
>JXCR01127291.1:5514-21062 GCA_002079205.1 Phalaenopsis hybrid cultivar
AATAAAAAAAATGTTGAAATGATCTGCTTTACCAATTTATTCAATAGTGGTATTGTGTGAAGCAAGTAATGGCCTCCCACTTATATGCATAATAGTAAATTTAGAATCTTATATGGTCCTTTAAGAAATAAAAAAATGATGAAATGCTCAACCTTACCAATTTATTCGGTCCTTTGAAATAGTTATTCTTTATAAGTTTATTTCAATATTAGTTTTCATAATATGTGAGTTTATATGATGTTATTTTCCAATATGAAGTATTGTTTAGTATTTACTTATGTAGTTAGTGACTTTGTTGTAAAGAAGCTTTTGTAAATTTATTAAGCCAAGGATCTAGTAAAGGATGCACATATTATGTTTGTATTTTGTGGACATTAGTTTATGTCTCTCAAGTTTATAAAGTTGTACTTCCTGATAGAGTGATTGACTATGATATTATTATGGTATATCGGGTATGTATGTGATTTCTGCCATGATCCATTTTTGTTAGAACTTTTACTATATTTTTTATTTACATTCTAACTTAATTTTATTGCATTCTTTAGATAGAAAGCAATATTGTTGGATGTTCAGATCCAGAGTATGCTCAGAAGATCATTGATGATGTTCAAGTTATAGACAACTCAGTCTGTGGAGTTATGACCTGTTTTTCAACAAAATGTGACTTGTAAAACTTCTAGACTAGTGATTTTGTGATTCTAATATCTTGCTTAATATTTCATCTCAATCCTCCATTGTGTTACAAGCTTTGAAGTTTTTGTTCTTAAAAAACATGCTCTTTTACTCTTTCATAAGCCACACACACACTTTCTCTAACATTGCTCTTTAGTTTTCTTCTCAATTTTGCCTTAAATCCTAAATTTACTAAATTCTACTGTCCTACTGTTGGCAGAATAGAGTAAATTTGGTGGCAGGATAGAGTATATCCGGATTTATAGGATAAAATACTGTCCCACTAAAGCTGCGAAAGCTCTTTTANTTGACATTCTTTGAGGAGTGATCCTAAACTTCACAAGAAGATTTTATGAGAGTTGGTCTCGAGCTCTTAGGAGTACTAAATATTATTACGACTGTTTACTTGGTATCAAACTTTTGATATCACCAGTGTGGTGCTTTCCGCAAATATATAAGCTTTTATTGAGCTTAGAGACTAGATTTTTCTAATCTTTGTATCAAATATCTTTTTATTGAACCATGAAGATGTCTTATTTTAGATTTTCATAGAGCAAAATAGTTTAAGTCTTTTGTAGCTATTAAACTCAGGCTTGTCGTACATTAGCTATTTTAATTATATGAGATAAATTTCCAATGAAATCATTATCTTTGTTCTGCACAACTCAGTAAAAACTCGTGTATTGTATGCTTGAAATTGTTTTGTAAGTCCCAAAAATGCCAAATATGTAATGTCTAACATTTCTAATTTGTATTATTTTGGTTTTGGTTATCAATTCGCTAAGTCTAGAAATTCTTAGAGACCCAATAACACTTACGCTTAGCTCCTGAAAGGGGACCATAAGGATGTTATGCATAAGGAGTGCAATGCATCCTACATATGCCAAGCAACGTAATTATGATATTGTGTGAATCAACTTTTTAAGTCATGGCATCTTACTTATGCACATACTAGTAAATTCGACATCTTATAGGGTTTTGAGAAATAAAAAAAATGTTGAAATGATCTGCTTTACCAATTTATTCAATAGTGGTATTGTGTGAAGCAAGTAATGGCCTCCCACTTATATGCATAATAGTAAATTTAGAATCTTATATGGTCCTTTAAGAAATAAAAAANCTCATATATTTAATTTCATTACCCCAAAATAACTCAAAAATAACTCTGAAATAATCTCTGTAGTTCCATTACAATAACCCTGAAATAATACCGCAGATATTATTTCGGGGTTATTGAACTAAAATATTTAGGTTTTTCTTCAATAACTCCAAAATAACCCAGAAACTGATATTATTTCAGAGTTATTGAATTGGAACCACAAATGTTATTTTGGGATTATTTCTAGGTTATTTCAAGATTATTGCAGTCTGATTTCATTTTAATATTTTCTTAGATGGGTCCGATATAACGATAATACATATGGACTTCCAAAGTCTGGATAACGACTTAGATGCAGCGAGGAGGGCAGAGGTGTGATTCCTCCCCTCCTCCGCTGCATCCGAGTTGTTGTCTGGACATCTAGCTGTCCAGATGTAATATTTTTTTCCAATAAAACACACATGATGATATATATGGGTATAAACGAGTCGAACACGAGCTGAGCTTCGTTTATATTTCGAGATCAAAAGGTGTGTTCTTGTGTGGCTCGTTTGCTTAGCGAGCCGAACTCGAGCTGTTCACGAACAAAGTGTCATTTTAACAACCCTAATCACGTAGTCATTAGATGTTAAGGATTGGGGCAAGATTTAAAACATCATTTGAATCTAATCTAATAATTTTTATTTTATTTTTTCATTAATACTTTTAATTGATTATAAATATTTGTAGCCTTGTGGTCAATTAAATTTAAAAAGACTACTCATTAAAGATATATATATAATTGATTAGTAGTATTTCGAGGCAAAATGAGTCGATCACGAACGAACAAATATTTGTTGTCGTGTTCAGCTTGTTAACTTAGCAAACGTGCCGGACACGAGCTTTTTAACGAGCTTAACATGAGTTGTTCACGAACGATGAGCTCTTTGGATAGCCCTACGGGCCACTCAATTCCTATGTATTTACATATCTACTAGCAAAGCATTAATTTTTACATAAAATATAGCTGCATTTGTAAAACAGGGTTTATTAAATAATGAATTAATACTTTATATGCATTCATTTCCGCATTTGTTACTTCATTAAATACATAAAAAAAAATACAAATGAGTCCTCATTTTATAAAAAAAGTTTAATCAACTCCTCCATTTCATCCCGCATTTTAGGCCTCCATTATATTTGGAGGTTGACTCATATGTGACGTGGTCACTCTATTCACTCGTCTTTATAATTATATAATTTATAAGTATGTAATATGCTTCAATTTCTCCTAAACTAGGGATTTGATTTTTCACTATATTTATGGGTTTCTTTAATCAATTATATTCATCTTTTTTTGGTTTGATAATTCCATTTCCTTAGATGTTGTAGTGATTGCATACAAGAATCTAATTTTTATTTCGCCTTCTTATGAAGAAGAGTGCTATGTGACTTCAAATAAACATATTCTCTCTTATTTTATTTTTTTATCAATAAATTTATAAAATAAGAATTCCCAAGAGACCTTTAAATTTTCTATTCATGCAAAAATATGTAAATGTGTGAATGGTTTCGTGTAGTAATATATAACATATAAATAAGAGAAGTATCATTCAATCATGATGTGTGAAGATTCTAAAGAAAGTCTGTTTGATTCTTAATGAATGTAACTTTTCTCCTTAGGAGACCTTGAAATTTTAAGTTAATGCAAAAATAATTTGAAAGATAAAAACAATCAAATCCTATAAAATGAAGATGAAAAAGTGAAATGGTTTGGTGTAGTAATATATAACTTTGTAAATATGATGAATATCATTCAATGATGCAAATCAACAATTGTCCAAACAAGAAGGTGATTTCTTTCAACGAGTTGGAAGTAGTGAAAGGAAGTGAAAGCGGCATATGAGAAAATGTGGATGTTAAAAATAAGTATAATATTCTAACTTATGAGAAAGAGATACAAGTTGTTCGATAGAGTGTTCAAACATAGTTCATAAGAGAGCAACATTGGTTCAGCCGCAATAGCACTATTATGATATGAATGAAGACGGGTACAGTCTTATCATAGACATGCATTTTTTAGAATGTGTTGTCAACGTAAATGATCAACAAGTTAAACTTGGCACATAGAAGCACACCAACTTTATTCACTACTTTAGTTGAAGAAATGAAATAAAATTATAGTTGGCATGATTTATCTTGTGGATTTCTCTATTAGAGATATATTCTAGGAACATTTATGTTGTGACGTGATATCCATAAATGTTTTTCACTTCCTACTAGATTATCCTTGCAACATGATCATTATACACATCATGATGACTACAAAAAAACATATTTCTTTATTAAGGATGTGAAGTGCATCATACTCTTATCTTGAATGGAGTTTGAGGTAAAGGACTTCCATACAATCGGAGAATATGGTACCATAAACTATCTTTCTGTAAGCCTTGATAGCAACACATATATGACTAGCATTCTTGGTTCTAAAAGATGATGAGTCCGAGGAGCCTATACAAGACATAGGATAGCCCTTGTTAGTAAAGATTCAACATGCCCAAGTTGATAGCCCACCTCCTTGGTTGCTGCCACTACGAAAAAACTAGCATGCCATAGGCCTCATTCCAAGATGTGTGCTCTCCAACCAACCAACATACATGATGCGACCAGTCAAGTACGAGTTACAAACACAAGCTAATAATTCCAATAAAAAATATGGTTTTCAATAAAGATGACATGTTATGGATTAGACTAAAGAAATAAATTTCTATAGTTTTATTTAGAAAACTTAAGCCTGGAGTTGATGACCATTTCAGGATTTTTAAGAGAATTAATGGTAATGCATATAAGATTAACCTATTGAGAGACTAATATTTATGTTACATTTAATATTATAAATTTGTTGTCATACTATTAGGATTCATATGCTTCCAGAAAAGAAGACAGCCTCTCCTATATAGGAGAGTGATATGGGAGTTCCTGCAATCACAAGTTCAGAGCACAATAGGCTTCGTCTCATTATTTTCTTATATAACAGAAACTTTCCCACTTATCAAGCTATTGTGGGCTCGCAGACCCCTATTTAATATTATTTCAGTTAGAATTATGGTTATTTTTGTTTGAGAAATATTTATAGATTATTATTTTTACATTTTTTGGATTTTGGCCTTTTTTTGTGTATTTGGATATTGCATTATCCAATTTCTACCTTAAGGACAAGTAGTATGTTTGCAGCTTGTTCAGAAACAGGTGGTGATTCTCGTTCAACAACTGTACCTCAAGGAGCCATCATTCATGATTCACTCATTGTTTTAAGTTATATAACAGTCAAATTTTTTCATTCTCTTCCAAATGTTTCATTTTCTTTGTGACCTTGTTTTTTTATTATCTTTTTTGAAGGGGATCTTAGAAAACTAGAAATATTACTCTTTAGATTCTCAATTGTTCAACCTGTTTGTAATTTCCATCTTATGTAATGGAAGTTATATTTTGTTTTTTCAAAAAAAAAAACTGATTTTATAATCAAAAGTTTATAATTCAAGCAAAATAATAATAATAACATAAATATTCATATATGATGTACGATGGAATTGCATAAATTGTGATGTGAGTCCCAGTGCATTCCTACCTAACGTGACAAAGATATTTTTCCCGCTACCACTTGGGTTGGATGTGAGTCCCAGAGCTTTCCTCCTCAATGTAGCAGATTTTTTTCCCGTCATCAATTAGGTTGGATGTGAGTCCCAGGACTTTTCTTTCTAACGTGACATATATTCTCCTCATCACATATCAATTCGAATATAACATCCCCAGTGGTATGTCGAGTTAATATAGTCTTCCTCGTTCACTTATTTTTCTACATCCTTTGGGATAAGGTTTAATCATGATTCTTCCTCCACACGTATTCTTTTGATATTATTGTCAAATGTTGAATCTTTCCTTTGCACATATTTGAAATTCATTTGAAAAATCAAGTCCACGACAGCAATTTGAAAATATATATATTTGTCAATCCCCAACTCATTCATTCACAAAATCTTTCTCGAGTTGTTGGTTCCCGATTGGGAACCCAACTCAGGTTCAATTTCATATCAAGTTTGACCTTTGATTGGTCTACTTAAACATTCCTTGGTTTGTTGATACATTTAGTCAGCACCAATACACGCAGTGTGTTTTGTCAGCACACCACACCTATTGGGGGTCCATTTGTTGACCTCATTTTTTAGGTCAATTCTTTCTTCTTAGGGTCTTAGGATCTAGCTCTAGGAGTTCCTATTGACCATCTTAGAAAACTAGAAATTGGTACCCACCATTTTAGAAATTCAAAAAAAAAAACACTTCCTATTTTCCTGTGATGTCTAACATTTATGGTCCAAAATCATCGTCTTATGTACGAGCGATTAAGGGCTATTGTGTAAAGACTCAAGGAGAAGTTTCCGATAAGATTTCAAGCCCTAAGAAAACCTCCTTACGGCTTTATCGTCACATACACACACCAAATGCACAAAATTCACAAAATTGCACAATGTCAGACTTCAATTGAGCCTAAAGGACGGGTGAAAATGTGTACTTCTCCGGACAACCTCCAACGATACAATGGACTATGCCAACGCGTCCGGGATACCAATTTTGGTAGGAAAAGACACCCATATTGTCATATTTTCGACAAGAGAAAATTAGCACGCAAATTGATAAATTCATCAAAATGACCTCCGATGGTGAAACGGACAGCGCCAGCGCGTCCATAATGACAAAAATACATAGAAAGGATATCCATATTCGATATTTTACGACGCGCGAATAAAACATAAATTCAATTTTTATTTTTTCAAAATATTAAATACTTTTTATTTATAAATTTTACCCCTAACTTAATCCTATTAAAACCTAAATCTTATTTAGGTTTTCACCAGCACTCTCTCCCTCTGTTCGACCTGATCACAGGTTCGAACAGAGCTCATGCGACTCGCCCAGCTCCCTCTCGCGTCCGTGCTCTAGCTCCATGGATGGCGGATCCATGCGGCGACGCTTCCCCCTCCTGTCTCTTCCCATTCTCTACGTGGCACGGCAGCCGTTCGGCTCTCCAATTGGAGGAGTCGTGCTGGCCAATGTTCCTCCTACTCGAGGCTATGCACTCTCCTCATTTATGGTGTCGTTTCCTTCCTCCTTCTCGGTTGGTTAGCTAGGGCGGCAAACAAGTGGCTTTTTCTTTTCATTTCTCTGGCTATTAGCTTACCGTGAGGATTAGGGGGGTGGTTGAAAAAAATTTGGAGAGGAAGGGGAGGCTGTTGTTTTACTGTTAGAAGCTTTTTGAAAAAAAAAAGTTTGTTGAAATCTTTCCTGAGCTTGATTCTCGTGTGCTTGAAGTGTAGAGCATTCGTGGGGTTCCGTTTTCTGAGGCTTTTAGGGAGAGAAGCTTTGTTTAAATCCTCTTTAAGCTAGAATTCTCGTGTGCTTGTGGTGCGGGGCATTCGTGGTTGTTGTTTCTTGAAGTCTTTAGGAGAAGGATTTCTATCGGAGTGATTTTTCTTAGATCATTCTTATAATTTTACTTTAAGTCGACATTAAGAGGCATACTTCTCCTCTCCACTATTGTGCACTATTTCAGATGGCATAAAATACTTCCTATCTCTTCTAAGGCATATGGGAATAAAATTTAAGCTTGTTTTAAAGATCTAAACATGGATATTCTCTTTATTCTGCTCAAAATGCATGGTAAATGGAACTTTGGAAATTTCCAATTGTTGTCATGAGATGATAGTTGCTTATT
The DNA here is from genome assembly GCA_002079205.1 of Phalaenopsis hybrid cultivar. Lineage (NCBI taxonomy): Eukaryota > Viridiplantae > Streptophyta > Magnoliopsida > Asparagales > Orchidaceae > Phalaenopsis > Phalaenopsis hybrid cultivar. Next base: position 13,035 of record JXCR01127291.1, read on the forward strand.
TGGGATATATGTTAGAAATGTAATGCTGAAATTCTTTGATACTCCAGTTCAAATATATGTTATAATTCATTTTGATGCTTTGGGATGTTGATTTTAAGGACCAACTTGGTTTTCTCTGTTTCCTGTTACCTGATCATGTTCGAAGCATATGCAGGATGTAAATTTTGGGTTTTCAAATTTTGTGGAACTTTGTTCTTGGTGGCTCTGTTTTGACCCATTTGGTGGGCTCGAATCTGGTTTATTTTAGATTAACTATTAGCTGAAAATATTTTTATTTATTTTACCCTTATGCTAAGCTCAATTTTTCCATGTTTTGAGCTCTATTTTGGCCCCTGTGTGGGCTCAGTTTGCCTCCCTATAGGGGCTCGGTTCTGGCTTCTTTTTGGATCGAATGTTGATTGGAAAGTTTTATAATATTTTTTACCCATTTAATGGTTTTGGTTTGTCCCTTAGTTGGACTTGTTTGGGCTCCTTTTTGGTGATTTATGCTGGCTGAAATTCTTCACTGTTTGACCATTTTTTGGGCTCAGTCTTGCCCCTATGATGGTTTCGGTTTGTCGCTTAGTTGGACTTGTTTGGGCTCCTTTTTGGTGATTTATGCTGGCTGAAATTCTTCATTGTTTGACCATTTCTTGGGCTTATCTTGCCCCTATGATGGTTTCTGTTTGTCCCTTAGTTGGACTTGTTTGGGCTCCTTTTTTTGGTGATTTAGGCTGGCTGAAATTCTTCATTGTTTGATCATTTCTTGGGCTTAGTCTTGCCCCTATGCTGGGCTCGGTTTGTCCCTTAGTTAGACTTATTTGGGCTCCTTTTTGCTAATTTTTGCTGGCTGAAATTCTTCACTGTTTGACAATTTCTTGGGCTCAGTCTTGCCCTTATGTTGGGCTCGGTTTACTCTTGTGTTGGGTTCATTTTGGGCTTCTTTGAATCAAATTATAAATGGATCTTTTGGGTCCAGTTTTTTCCATATGGTTGGGCTTGGTTTGGCTCCTTTTGATATCATGTCTTGGCTGAAATCTTTGTTGTTTTAGCCCTTTGATGGGCCCAGTTTTGTTCTTATGCTGGAAGTTATTTTATGAATTGGAAAATATATTTGGAGCTTGTGTGTTGCTTCTCTTGCTACCCCTTTGCTAGAATACATGTTGGAAAATATATTTGGAGCTTATGTGTTGCTTCTCTTGCTGGCCCTCATTAAAATGCATGTTGGAAATCATTTTTATTAGCTGGAAATTATATTTGGGCTTATATTTTGTTTATCTTGCTGACCCTTGCTATAACACATGCTGGAAACTATTTCATGAGTTGGAAAAGATGTCTTTGGGGCCTATATTTAGTTTATCTTGTTGTCCCTTGTTCGAATGCATGTTGGGATGAAATTATCAAGGCTTCTATTGTTGATATTCATGCTTACAATAAACGCCAGAAAATTGTGCTCTGTTTTGGCCCATTTGGTGCTATCAGTTTGGACTCTGTTTTGGTGATTTATGTTGGCTAAAATCCTTTATTGTTTGGGCCACATTTTTTAAAAGTTTTATTCTCCACATTTTGAAGCTTTATTCGTGAAGGTTTAAGTTACATTTTGAGGCTTGTAAACCCATGTTTGAGATTGATTCAATCATTTTTTAACAAGTTTAAACGCCTTTAGGACGATGTACAATTTCGCTCCAGATTTTACTGATTTGACTTTGTTTTAAAAAGTGGATCGACCTCTTTTTCGTTTGTTTTGTTTTTAATGATAATATTAGAAATGAGAATTTTTTATTTAATTATCTTCAGAAATGATTCATGGTCTTAAGGAAAATATGAGAGAAAGAGAAATGGAGAGGAAATTAAAAAATGAAATTTGGTTCTTCGAGATGATAAAACCTAAAGAGGAAATAGGATAACAAACTATTCATCGTTTCTTTTGTATAAGAAAGATGAAATTGTAATTGAAAGAATAGTTGAGAGTTGGAATAAAGTAAGAGTTTAGATAACAATTAGGAATATGGATTGAAAGATCAGTAGACCTGCATTTAGGTTCCTTAAGCTTTGAATCAACTTAAACCTGATTGCTTTAATTGGGATTGAAGCACATTTCACAACCATTTTGCCAAAATTATAGGTTTACCCCTAGGTTTTAGGAGTCTGATAGCGAGCTAAGTTTGATCTAAAGATGTTCGAGAATTAGTGGAAAGACATTTAATTGAAGATAGACACTTTAGAACATTTCAGGCTTAAATTAAAATATAGGCTTTATAGGTCTTAGGAGCACAACCTGAGAGAGTTCATCCTCCTATTTTCAAATGAACCTAAGAAGCCAAACATTTGACCCTAGTTCATGAGTTAATTAGGGCACTACACACGAAGGTGCAGTAGATTGTGGTTTATGCTGATTTAACTAAATCAAACAATAAAATTCTTGTCTTAACTTGACCAAAATTGAAACCCAATGCTCCTGGATTTGAGCTTGAGTCTTACACTCAGATCATCCTGACAATTGGGGACATTCTCAATATCACATATAAATCTCCTATTTTTGATCCTTTATATGTGATATTGTATTTTTATTTTATTTGTTTGTCTTTTTCCAACGATTTACCAGTTTTCTTAAGTATTTCAGGCAATGCTTTCTCCTTTTATACAATGCATACTAGCTAAACTTAAAGGAGCAACTAGCCTCCCAGGTGTATAGGTTTGATTTACATTACATTATTTTCTTTTATAAGCATGTTATACTGTCCTTCTTCTTTACTGTACAGTACATTGTTGCTTTTCTTTCACATTGCATGTTTTACTGCTTAGTTTTTTTTTGTATTATGCCTTAGTATAGGATAAGTTAGTGGTTAGGTGTATTTTCAAAACTAAAACTAAACCAGGAGGTGCTACTACGAGGAGCTTGAAGCGAACATCATGGGCAGCACGACGAGGAACAACTTCAAGGTGGATCTGCAACAACAAAACATCTTCACATCACTTATCACTTTATTTAGTTTAAATAACAACACATATGATCACCCTTTAGGCTTTTGCACAACTCTGTTGTGCAATTATAAGTCCTAACACTTTAAGATTCTGAGGTTACCGTGCGGTACGGTGTAAATCCTTCTATCTTTTTAGACTACTTGTACGATTAGATATCATATGAATGTAAGTCCTAAATTCTAAATAAATTGCAGGATTGAAATATCAAATGAGCATCACTTCAATTACATAAAGCCGAACATTAGGATAGTTGGAACATCCCCGGGGTTTCTCCTGGATTTGTGATGTCTCTTATTATTCATTCTTTTTAATTCCTTAAGATAATTGTTCCTATTTTGAGTCATTCCCATTTGATTTTCCATGTCCAATTGTGTAAACCTAAACTTTGAAATCTTAAAGACAAAACCACTGATCTTAATCGAGAGTTTTCTTAAGTGGCCCAAGTCATTTAAGATGTAATTAACTATAAACTCTATCTAATCCTCGTATTAGTTAGGAGAACTTGTTGGCCTCATAGGAAATATTTCGCTGACCAAACGGATCTCACAAATTCTTTAGTTTAGGTGATTGAATTCCAATTACAAGTGATATATTTATTCTTCGGGATAAGTGTAGTACTTGTAGTATTGTATTCAATCATCTAAACTATCTAAAATGTGAGCCGTTTGGTCTCGCCTATTTTAAAATTAAAATATTACTTTTAAAAATCAAAAAGGTTATATTCATATTTAAATTATTTTCAAAATCACAAAATCATTACTTTTTCAAATTACGAAGTTAAACCGACTGACAATGACCAATTCATCAACTTGATGTCTATAATGCATTTCGACATTACACTTTAGTTCACATGAAACAACTCGTTGGCTTTGTTGATCCCTAATTCCCTAATTATGTTGGTCTTATCAAAAAGGCTTTTTATGTTCCATGGCAAGCACCACATTAATGATTGTTCACATTCACCAGCTTCTACAACAACTTGGATTCACAATCAGTTCAACCAATCCCGCCCTATTCATCTATCAGCAGAATTAGGCATTGGCTTGCCTCTCTTTATGTTGATGCATCCTCTTCATAAGGAATGAGCCTTCAACATTTACGATTATACTTCACCACTTACAAAAATCATTCCCTCTCAGGGACCATGGATCTATCTCTCACTTCCTGGCTATAAATACCTTAGTACTCTAATCGACCAATGATGGACTTTTCCTATATGTACAAATATATGCTTTATTTTATTTTGTATTTCCTTGTCTGCATTTCTATGCTCAAGTTTGTTGGCATTGCTATATTACAACGTGAAAACGATATCTAATCTTCGAGATATCTATACTCGAATGCTTTCATGCTTCGTATCCCCCAAACATTTCAATTCTTTGTTCCTTAATGTTTTGTGATTATACTTTCATCTCACATAGTATATTATTTACTGTTTAGTAGTTATATCTACGTTGTACAAGATTGCTAGTGTTTTACATCGATTATCTTTCACATTTCTAGAATTTAATTCAGATGTAGCTAACAACACTGTTTGCAAAAAAAAAAATGAAAGGCATTGCATTTATCAAAGATCCTGATGGTTACTGGATCAAAATTTTTGACCTTCAAAAGATTGGGGAGGTTACAACTGTGGCCTCCTGAAAGACTTTGGACTCTAAAGGTAACTCTCACCTGCTTAGTTATAGTCTTATTTTGTGAAGATGTGTCAAATTTTTCTGTCATTTATGGTGCTAATAGATTCATGTATTTCATAATTTCAACAGGGTATAGCTTTCTCTCAGTTTCCCTTGGGGGAAATACTACTCAGACAAATAAAATATGGAGGATTCTGTAGTTGAAATAAACAACATAATTGAATTGAGGTTTATGCTCATTATTTTGTTTGGGTACGTACTTATATTCCATAAAAAATTGTTACTTATTTATGTTTCTAATTCTTACATATATAAATCTCATTAATATTTGTTTTTTTTTAAATTAAGTTTACATTATTTGAAAATGTAAAATGCCTTCTAAACTTCTAATATGATTCTTTTTAGTCAATATTGGCTTGACAATGGAAAAAAGTTGTTTTTTAAGGAATAGAAAAGCTCATAATATTCTCATTTAAGTTTTTTTATCAAACAATATTAAAACAATTAAATCTAATACGTGATAATTTTAATATATTTTCTTATGTATGATATTAATTTCAACATAAACCTGAAGATTGTTCCGCGTATTTGGGTCTGTTGGTTGTCATCCTCATTATAAGCCCCGACCCCTCAGGTTGGTGGTTTACATGCCCCCTGACTATGTGAGTCTTAAGGAGGTGGTACTTGAATTATTAGACACATTAGGTGTAGCTGGAGGCTTATATAATAGTCTCTGGCCATTTATTTTAAATAAAAACAAACATGAAGATTTAAAAGTTCAAATTCATTCTCATAAAAAATATATTAGTATATTCTAGCACAAATGTTTATCTTCTCTGAGTTCGAGGATGATTTAAGATTTAATTAAATTGTATTATTTATAATTATAACAAAATAGTATAAAATTTTGTTTGGAATTGATGTGTATTATATTTAATGAACAATATTAATCTTTATTCAGCTTAATGAACACGAAGTACTAGAATTCATATTAATTAGACTTTATGTGGTACTCAAATAAGATTATATTTTCTAAGTTTTACATGATTTGAAATTCCTCTTTCTATTAATATTTTAATAAACATAAACAAATTTAATTGAAGTTGGAATATTTTGTTGTCACTAGAGTTTAGAAAGTTTGTGTGTGTGCTTGTATGTGTGTATGTATATATATATGCTATTTACATTAAATATGTACATATAATTCATCAAGCAAAGAGGAAATTTTACTTGGATCTTAAATCATTTTTAATAAAAAGTTATCTTGTGAAAATTCTTTAATTTTGATGATGTGAGTATAATTTCTCTATTTTTTCTCTCAAAAATGAAAGCAAAAGCCCATATGTTTCTGAAATTAAAATAAATGTAAAATTTAAAGAATATAGGTCAATAGGAAAATTAATTCTTACCTTAAAATTTGCTTAGTTATGCAACAATTATGATTTTTTTTTTATTTTGCAAGTATGCTTATGTAAATATCAAAAGAATTGTGTGGGTATGGTAATTGGTAAATCTTCCGTCTTCTGCAGCTATTAGAAAGAAGATCCCAAAGGAGATGTGGTTAGGACATCCTACTAGAGATTATGAGCACATGAGAGCATATGAGTGTCTAGTTTACTACCACGTGCGGAATGAGAAATCAAAACCATAAGCAAAGAAGACGATATTTATTGGCTACATGTGTGGTGTCAAAGCCTTTAAGTTTTATGATTCTTCGGAAAGAATTATTGTCATTAGTAGGTATGTTACATTCTACGAGACAAATTGTTGAAAAATTGAGACTTAAAACAGTTGGAAAGCTCTACTAAGACCACAAGTAATCATCGGAAGTTGGAGTTTGATGCAACTCCATTTGTTATATAGAGTTTGTCCTCTCAGACTTATATATCTTATATTGGACATCATTTAATATGATTTATATTTCGTAATATATTTATATTATATTGCATATATTACACGATCATTACACCATTTATATCATTAATTTTCATAATTTTAATTATTATTCGTCAAACTTGAAAGCTTATTTTTTTCTAGTTCAATGTAGACAGAACTTTATAAATGAAGATCAATTATTTATAAGATGGATAGGGGTGTAAACGAACCGAACAAGGACGAGCAGAGCTTGTGTTCATGTTCGGTTCGTTTTACATTAAGTTTGTTTGAAATAAACTCGTGTTCGAAATTGTTCGTGAAGTCACTGTTTGTATTCGTTTCTTAACGAACGAGCCNCATTCTTTTGTTAATCCTTCCACGTCGATTCCTCACATGCCGAAAGCATCTAAGTTTAATGTCAATAGATGCCTCTCTAATCGCATCTCTAATATCGCTATACTAGATCATTTATAGTTTTAACACACGCCCATCATATCTTTTTCTTTTTATTTTCATATTCAGCCATCAAGTGACTTTTTAGTTGGCCCCATTCTATGAACCATAGGGTTTTGTACAAGTTACTTTTAAGCATATGATGTGCTCTTATTGCATTGTTTTTCGGGGCATTTACATGCTTATGAACCAATTATTATGTGTATACTTCTAACACGTAAACTTTGATTTTTACATGCTTACCACCTAATCTTTCACATCACATAAAAAAATATCAGTATTTAAACTTTTTAAAAATGAAATCCACCTTTTCTTGCTTAGGTTGGGTGGCATATATGTAAACATTGTAGTTTAGTTGTCTGATATATAAATACATTTGAATTGAGTGGTATGCTTGTGAATCTTCCTAGTTTTTTTGAGTTATCTTGTGGCTTTAATTATGCTCAATTTTAACTCTAAAGAGTGTTATGTCTAAAATTTTATTTTATGTCTAGAGTTCGTAGTTGTATTAATATTAATTTGCTGTTTTCCAAAAATGCTCAATATTGTTCCGGCCTTTTGAAAAGATAAACTTAGATATCATTTTATTTTTCAATTGGTTTAGCCTTTTCTGGTTGGTTTTATGATGGCACCATGTAGCCTTAGAGTTCAACTCATCCTTTCATTGTTTATGTTTGTGCTAAAGGTTTTAGAAGTAGATTTATTAGTGAAAAAAATTTAAAATAGTCTGTCGAGTATTTGCATTTTCACCTCCACTCTCTTTTTGAGGCATCCAATACCAGAAATCATTTTAATAGCAAGATTGTAAAAAAAAAAAAATATTTGTCTGGTTTTTTTATTATTCAAAATTTTGCATCTTCTTATTTTTTATTATTGAAAATTTTGCAGTGAAAGGAACAACTTATGCTTTTAACCACTTAAAAGGATATAAATCTATCTAGTTCGATACTTTATCCGACACTTCTTTTGAGAGGGAGTATAACAAGAAGCTTATTATCATAGGATGACTTTAAACTTTTAAGATGCACCTCTAGATCTTTTTCGAGCTATATTTTGATCTTTTTTAGATGTATCAATGTCTTCTTTTAATTTTGTATTT
>JXCR01127295.1:8039-47430 GCA_002079205.1 Phalaenopsis hybrid cultivar
GGTTCTTACATGTTCTCACAACAAATTTTAACATCCTGATATGCCAAATCAAGAAGTAAATGAAGTTCATGGATTTAAATCATCACAACTTCTTCCAAAATTAAAGATCAATACTCCAACAACTTCCATCCAACACTTTAATTACTTATCATTTTAAGGAGAAAGATAAATAAAACTACTCAAAATTCATGGAGAAAATAAAACATACTTTAGTTTAAAAGTAGAAATCATTGTCAACCCAACAAGAAGTCTCGATTAAAATCAAATGTAATTTAAAATAAAAGATAAAAACTTATCTCAAATCCTCCACCAAACTCTTGAAGTTCCTTTGAATCTCTTCTCTNCTCAAATCCTCCACCAAATTCTTGAAGTTCATTTGAATCTCTTCTCTTTTACAACACTCTCAAAATAAACCTAAAACAAAAAGAATAAATTAAATTTTTGTAGTGCTTGAAAATCTCTCCAAAATCATCTCTCCAAACTCCTTAGAACTCTTCTTCTTCTAACTCTTTTTAGAACTTTCAAGCACCCCCTTCAAATGTNCCTAAAACAAAAAGAATAAATTAAATTTTTGTAGTGCTTAAAAATCTCTCCAAAATTATCTCTCCAAACTTCTTAGAACTCTTATTCTTCTAACTCCTTTTAGAACTTTCAAGCACCCCCTTCAAATGTCTCAAATTCCTTCTTTTATAAATCTCCAAAAGGTTCCTTGGAAACTCTTCAAAAGGTATCCACATTCGATGGATTTTCTAAAGGATGCCTCCTTTCACAAGTATTTTAATAATATTTTTGTTCTTAGTGGTCATAACCACCCTCTTAAGCCAATAAGTGCCTCAAATACCTCTTCAAAATTCTGCCAAATGAAGAAAACTATCAAATTACTACCTCTGGCGCTTAAGCGCGTGGCCTCTGGCGCTTAGGCGTGGCTTTCTTTATTTCACTAGCGCTTAAGCGCCGGATTTGGCGCTTAGGCGCCAAAAAAATTTAGCACAATTTTCACTTTTTTTCTCCAAATTTAATCCTTTTCACTCATTTAATCATTTTTCAACTTTTTATTTATACCTGAAAGAAAAACACAAAAATATCTTTCATTAAAGTGCAACATCTCAAAAATAAGTATAAAAATGTGTCTAAAAACACTATATATTTTAGGAGTACCAGTATGTTACTTCGGCTTTCGTCATCCTAAACGACATCAGTGTGCAGAAAAAAAAATTCCAATTGGCATTGTGAATGTTGTAAGTGTTGCATCCTTGGGAGACATCTTGATTTGGTTGTATCTCGATGATCCGTCTATGAAGGAGAAAATTTCATGTGACGAAGCGATATCCACCATCATTTCTGGTATTGATAACAAAAATTCATCCTTTGGACACGCTTTGTTCAAATCTCTGAAGTCAACACATACACGGATTTGTCCATTTTTCTTTTTAACAAGTAGGGTATTGCTCTTCTCTTACAAATTTAGTGTCTATTAACTTCTTCACCTCAGCAATGACTTGCTGCTCTATTCCGTGGTGCATTCTTCTTGAGGCTTGTTTTACTGGGGTCATATCATTTTCCAACCTGAGTTTTTGAACTGCAACCTCTGCTAACAGTCCTGACATTCCATCATAACTCCATGCGAAGCAGTCTTTGAATTATGTTAACAGTTTGATCAATTTTAAAAAATTTTCATCATTGAGTAGAGAACTTATAAATGTATGTCGGGGTTGCTCCTCTCTCCCAAGGTTAATTTCTTTCNCGTCAAATAACTACCTCTGGCGCTTAAGCGCGTGGCCTATGACGCTTAGGCGTGGCTTTCTTTATTTCACTGGCGCTTAAGCGCCGGATTTGGCGCTTAGGCGCCAAAAAACTTTAGCATAATTTTCACTTTTTTGCTCCAAATTTGATCCTTTTCACTCATTTAATTATTTTTCACCTTTTTACTTGTACCTGAAAGAAAAACACAAAAATACCTTCCATTAAAGTGCATCATCTCAAAAATAAGTATAAAAATGTGTCTAAAAATACTATATATTTTAGGAGTACCAGCATGTTACTTCGGCTTTCGTCAACCTAAATGACATCAGTGTGTAGAAAAAAAATTCAAATTTGCATTGTGAATGTTGTAAGTGCTGCATCCTTGGGAGACATCTGGATTTGGTTGTACCCCGACGATCCGTCTATGAAGGAGAAAATTTCATGTGTCATAGCGATATCTACCATCATTTCTTTTATTGATAACAGAAATTCATTCTTTGGACACGCTTTATTCAAATCCCTGAAGTCAACACATACATTTCTTTTTAACAAGTACAATGTTAGCTAACCACACGGGGTATTGCTCTTCTCTTATAAAGTTAGTGTCTATTAACTTCTTCACCTCAACAATGACTTGCTACTCTATTCCGATGTGCATTCTTCTTGAAGCTTGTTTTACTAGGGTCATATCATTTTCCAACCCGAGTTTTTAAACTGCAACCTCTGCTAACAGTCCTAACATTTCATCATAACTCCATGCGAAGTAATCTTTGAATTCTGTTAACAATTTGATCAATTTTAAAAACTTTTCATCATTGAGTAGAGAACTTATAAATGTATGTCGGGGTTGCTCCTCTCTCCCAAGGTTAATTTCTTTAAATTTTTCAACAGTTGTTTTCATTTCTTCTTAAAATTATGGTAGAGCATTTTCTATTAGCTGATTAGTAGAGTCATCCTCCACATCAAGGTAATCCTCTTCCGATCTGCTAGTAACAACCATGCAAAATTTTGAATCATCAACTTGTCCTACTGTAGCAAATTTGAGACCCTCTTTCAAGATAGGAGTTTGACTTTTAATATTCCATAATTTTTCAAAAAGTTGTAACTTATCTTTTGGCATTTGTTTTGGCANTGATCTGTTAGTAACAACCACCATGCAAAATTTTGAATCATCAACTTGTCCTACTATAGCAAATTTGAGACCCTCTTTCGAGTTAGGAGTTTGACTTTTAATATTCCATAATTTTTCAAAAATTTGTAACTTATCTTTTGGCATTTCTTTTGGCAAATGTCCCTGTAAAATTAACTTTTGTACACAATGTAAAAAGTAACCAAAAGGTAAATCCATTAATTCATTAGGATTCTCATCCAAATTTACATGATTTTCAAGATTAGTAGAAGTGGAAGAACGATAAAACTTGATCGGCTTTGAACCAATGCTACAGACTTCCTTGACCTCTAAACTCTCTACTTTTTGAGAGAGAATCGGAGTGAGGGTCATGATGTTCACATAGTGGTTTATTTAATCATAGATTATCTCATATTTACTTTTCTCTGTATCTTCTAAGGATATCTCGTATTGAGGTTTCTTTTGTTTTCTCATCTATTTTCATCTTCAAAATTTTCATCATCATCAATGTTGATGGTCGGTTTAGTCCATTCAATAATTAAATTGGTTCTCGCTCGACCACGTCCCTTGCCTCGACCTCGGGTGCGTGAACTAAAAGAACCCCCACCAGCTTGTCACACAAAAGTGGTGGAAGATTGCTGAAGAGTAGTTGAATGGCCTTGCCATTGTAATTCTTCTGAACCTTCACTCTTATTTTTCAAAATTTCACGAAAGAAGATAGATTTCTTCGGAGGCGCATAGTAGGAAACATCTTCATGACTATCAACTTCATGGACTAGAAATGGTTGTAAATCTTCCTTGATGCAATGTTCTTGTCCTTCCTTGTAGTATTTAATGCATTGGTGTATAGAAGACAGAACCATGTTATGTTTGTGAATCCATGGTCGACCTAGTATAACGTTAAAAGAGGTCTCGACATCATTGATATGAAATTTAGCGGTTGTTACTAATTCTTCAACTTTCATAAGTAATGTAATTGATTTGAGGGATCTTTCTCCCTTTTTCTTGAATCCTCTTAGCATCATTTTATCGGTCGTAAGCTCCTGAGCTTCAATGTCCAAATAGGCCAATGTTCGTAGGCTCCAAGTTGAGGGATGCTCTAGGATTTACCAAAACTCTGTACAACACAAACCTGTCAATGTTAACAGAGATATAGAGTGGACGGTTATGGTTGACGGTACTGAGCAGCAAGTCTTCATTTTTGAAGTTTACCCCAGATTATTCTTTCAATGAGCAAACTTCATCTGAGGATTTGTTGGCCAACTGAGCTAAGCAAATTTTTGGGTCAAGCAAAGCTGCAACCAGAGACTCTCTCATCTCCTTTAACAAGATTAGAGCGTCGCAGATGCTTAATTTGGCCAGTAACTTCCTAAGATGTGCTAGCACATTGTAATTCACTTTGTATGATCCTCCAATTATCTCTTGATTTTTTTGTTCTTCCATTGGTAAAGGTGGAGGTAGCTCTTCCGAAGTTACTATTTGTTTTCCTTTATCCATTGGAGCTGGCCTTGAGGGTAATACTTTACTTCTCCTTAAATTTACTTCTATAATTTCGTCTTCTTAAGATATCATTATCAAATCTTTCAGTGTTTCTTCTTTATCGGAAAGATCTAAGTTGGTGGCAAGTGGTGCACCGTGGCGCTCAAAGATTGGTTCCTCGCTCCTGGCGCTGTCGTAAGCAGTATTGATGATGTCTTCTTCAGTCTTGTCAATAGGTTCATCAGACTCAAGTACGATTTGAGAATCATTTTGGGAATTGAGATCAAAGTTAGATTGGTTATAATAAATTATGTTATCAATAGAAAGAGTTAAAATTTTTCCAAAATTATAATCATTACATTCACAAGACCACGGAGGCACAAAAAGATAATCATACAAGGTTAGGGTTCAAGGATTTTCTTCTCGAATTTGAGACAACTAATCTAGTAGAGGTAGCCCCTATTCTACCCCCCGTACTATCAGTTCTTATGGTGGTATTCTTCTTCTTCTTCTTTGAAGATGATAAATCCTTGGGTGAAATCTTCATCTCGGGCTCGGTAGGCTGAAGACTTTGAACGAAAGCTTGCCTTGAAGCGGACTAGATCTGGTTTAGTACTTTCTTGGATGATTTGCTCCAGACTGTACTTCATCCATCTTTTCCAGTACATGGGTCAATCGGAGAGATTGACTCAACCAAAATCATATTTATGGAACTTTTTTTAGGTTCTTTTAAATATTCTTTCAGTATTTTTATATTCCCTTCTTTAAGATTCTTCCTGAGCCAATCCTTGAAGACAAAGAATTCCACTATAGTGTGTCCAAGAAATCCGTGATACGGGCAATAATTTGGTTGATCCTTTTTGTCAGCCTGTTCAGATTTTTATGGATCTGGTAATATGAACTCGGGCTTCTTCATTAGACTTCTGAGCATCTTGGATACTGCTTTGTCTTTGAAAGAACATACTACTTTCCTACATTTTGTAATGGAGCTTTTCTTATTCATTGCTCGATATGATCTTCCTTGAGGCGGTTACTGGCTAGACTGGCCATATTGTTGTGTCTGTTGTTGAGAATGCTGCGATGATGACTGAAAAGAATTTTTTACATGTATCTTCATTGTTTGTTTTCATTTATTGACCGTTGTCACTGTTCCAAACTTCTTTTCAAATACTTAGGTCGTCTTGGACTTCTCAGACTTCTCATGAGAATCCATATGTTTGACTTCTTCTTGAAGATTGCTAGCTTTGCTAAGTAGCTTCTCAAAGGATTTAATGGTGAGTTCCTTGAGCTTGAAAGCTACGGGCCCATCAATGCCTTTGAGTAAGATCTCAATCGCATGAAGTTCCTGTAGCTAAGGTTCATATTTCATTCTAAGATTTCTCCACCTCAAATTGTAGTCCACTAAAGTCTCATTGATCTTTTGCTTCTCCACTATGAAATCTCCAATAGACATATGATGTTGTGCTCCGATAAATCTATTCACAAAAAAATTGTTCTAATTTGGTGAATGTCTTGACTAATTCGTTGGGTAATTTGGCATACGAGTCAAAAGAGATCCCTAACAGGCTGCTGACAAACTGTTGAAAAGTAAATCTTTGTTTCCTCTTGTATTACCACAACCAGATTGAAAATGTGCTATATGTTGCCTGAGATTTCCAGTCCCGTCAAATATTTTAAAGTTTGGCGACAGAAAACCCTTAGGGTAAGGTACGACATCGAACTCCTCCGGGTAAGGTTTACCCTTCAAAATCAATGAACCACCCTTTTATTGGGTTAAGGCCTCTCGAATTTGCTCGACCATTTGCTTAAATTTATTTTCTGGCATGGAGCTTGATGGAGAATCTTTCTTTTTTTTCATCTCTATCTGCTGAGGCAACTTCTCTCCTTTAATCTGTGATGTGTATAATCTCCGGTTGATTGACCTCTAGAAAGGCTAATTGTGGTGGTTGAGACTGTCCCGGAACTGTGGCCATGGCGGTCATGGTAGCAGCCATCTCTTCCATTCTTTTCTCCATTTGGCTGATTTGTTCATCCCTTAGGAAAACAACCCTACGTAGCTCATCTATGCCATTCTCTTCGAAGAGAGGTTGAGCGTAGCGGCTCTAGTCTCGATGACATGGACATCCATGAAATCTTCCTCGAGGTAATCATTAAATTTAAAATCTTCATCATCGTTAATGGAAACTCCATCTTCTTGGGCTAACTCAAAAATATCGACCCAGAGCTTTTCGACCTTTTCTTCAATTATCGATTCTTGTAGCATCTTGAGATCTGGAGAACTTGGTGGGATATTCTCTACTTGTTTCTCCATCTCGCTAGCAACTATTGCGACAAAGTCAGATACTTTGGACCCTTACTTCATTCTCTACAGGCTTGCTGGATCGTATCAGTACGGCAACCTTGGGTGTCCATACCCTTTTCTTTGATGATGATGTCTTGAGACGGAGTGTCTAGTTAGGAACATCGGCATGTTGAAGAGAAGTATGCTCCTAATGGTGCGGACCAGATACGGTATTGGGTAACCTCTTTTTCTTATCATTTGGGGTTTTAAGAACATCCTTGTAACTAGTAGTTGATAGAATTCTTAGATCCAACCGCAACTTAATTGTTCGACGTACTAAGGGTCTAGTGGCAGCAGAATCGGTAGTAACAATGGTGGCTTCAACACTGCTTCCCAAATGGAACCAGGTAGGAATGAGAGCAGGCAAGGCTTCAATTGATTTCTGGGAGTGTCTATTAGATCTGACGTCCTTTAAAATTCTTTCTTCATGCGAGGGAATACTGCACGTTCCACTCATTTGAGTAATTCACCAACTGAACAACCTTCTTTGGCAACTAGTCTCTAGAAAACTAAACTGACTTGGGTGATAGGAGTAAGCTTCTTCCTCTCCCCGCCATGTCCACGAGGTGTCGGTAAAGTAGCGGCAATCTTTCAGATACTTTCTTACCCTTTAGTATCCATTAAGGGGTGGAATTTACTCCCTTACAGAAGTGGATAGTTTTTGGGTAATCCTGACTCCTCCTGGTGAGGAACATCATCAATAGGTACTTCCTTGGAAGTCTAAGCTTTAGTATCCATCTGACACTTCCTATTGTGCCTTCTCCCTTGAGTTCAGGTTAACGGTGCAGTCCTCAAACTTGATCCAATTTCAAACACTGACGGCGGGACAACCAATACTTCGGTTGGGTCTTCAACGATTATAAATTCTTTTCCCTTAGCAGAAACAAGAACATCTATCTTGGTAGGTGTTGTGGTGGCAGTAATCTTGTCCTTCTAGTAAGAAGGACAATCCTGAGGACAACTCAGGTTAAACTCAGTAGATGGCTCATGAACCTATGGAGCGGCGACTTTCATTATGAAAAATGGGGCTTTACCGAGAACGACCTCGAGTTCGTCAAATCCTGCTCCAAACTTGATGGTGGGAGCGACATTGCAGTCATCGCGGCTCGTCAGCAAGTTTCAGGAAAAGGTAATCATAGGGAATGCCATTACAGCAACTTCAAAAAAGAAAGTTTTGGGGTTATATATTTGACCAATACCTCATAACCTTAGTGCGAGCACTAAAAATTAGCAGAGGTCGATTCCTGGACCGGTTAAGTTTTTATTTAATTTGTGGAGATTTTAAAATTTTATTAAAACTAGTTTGAAAGTAGAAAGACTTAATTAATATAAGAAAAATTAAAGAGCACGCACAACATGACATAATTCGATTTAAATTGCAAAATAGCAAATCAAACTCGAAAGGAAAAAAAGTGTAGTTCAGGATCGAGTGCGGGACAAACTTAATAACGCACAAAGCCCAGGCGGAACAAGTCTACCAACACACCTATTGGGGGTCCGAACCCACACAAAGATTAAAAAGTCCTTAATGAACTCCTGAACCTCTCCGTTTAAAGGTGATTGAACAGACAATCCTGAACTCCTAAAGAGTTGACTGTACTCACCCAAGAAAGAAATGGGTAAAGCATGCCAACGGAAGAAAGATAATTTGGTCCAAGATGGGCATGGAAACATTACCGATATATGAAATAATATTTCCTGATCAATATGGAGAGAAAAGCTAGTCCCCAGCGGAGCCTCCAAGAGTTGTTGGCACTATCTTGGCTGTGAGGAGTTGCCCGATGGAAGCTATCGGCTTTTGGAATTGAAATCCTGTCGCTCATTTCGGAAAGAAGTTCAATTTACATATATATATATATATATATATATATATATATATATNTTGTGTTGTCCTATGAAAACGAATGGCTCAAACAAAAATCGAAGTATAACTGACTTTCTAAAGGGAAGATGATTTAAAATTTCTCTATTGAAAGAATTAATTTAGGGGCAATCGAAACTATATTTGAGTGCCCTCTCCAATAACAATCTCATCCATTCTCATGAAAGTATTTCTACAGAGGTTGTTTATTCTTTTTGCTCCCTTATACTGCTCAGGAAACCACCTAATCTTTGACTCTGTTCTAATTGTTTGCACTATTCAAATCATGAATGCAATTACCTTATTGTTGAGTTTGCTAATGATGAAATCCAAGGTGCATTTACTATTGTCTTAGATAACTATTGGNACCAGGATCTTTAAGCTTTTTAGGAAGCTTCTTCTAAATTATAGCACTACGCTCGTCACTAAGCGCAACTGTCTCATTATCTTCAAATTTCCTTTTCCTGATGAGAATATCCTTTATAAACTTTACATAACTTAGCATTTGTACTAAGGCTTCAGCAAATGGAATATTAATTGTAAGCTTCTTAAAAATCTCCAAAAATTTTACTGACGAAGTCTCTAAGGAAATAAAGGTGGTCGCTTTTCTAAGTTAACTTTAAGTGGAGAAATAGGTCTTTCAGAATCTTTTGGAGTGTCCTCTTTTGATTCTTCAATTTCTTCTCTCTCTATTTCAGTTTCTTTTTTAATCTTAACTTACAACTCTCTTCCGCTAATAAGTTGAACGACCTTTACTTGCTCTTTATTCTGGTCTTTCGGATTTGTTTCGGTATTACTAGGAAGTGTTCCTTGGGATCTAATACTTAATGAATTTGTGATTTGTCCAAGTTGATTCTCATTATTTGTAATTGTAGCTCCTTGACATTATAACTGATTTCCTATTTGTAACCCCACTTCTTCTATAGATAACTTCTTCTCCCTAAACTATGTATTATTGTTGAAATGTAGAGGATAAAGAAATCTATAATTATTATTCCCTTGGTTGTTCCACTTTCCAAATGAGTTTACTTGATTGCTCCCCCATTGCTGATTATTACCACCCGTAGTGTTACTCCAATTAAAGTTGAGATGGTTCTTCCAACCTGGGTTATAATAATTTGAATATGGGTTATTCTGCTAATTATTAATGGCATTAAAAATTTCTAATCATGCTTGAGAATCTACCGTTTGGCCATATGAATTCTCTTCAATCATGGAAATTGGTTGTAAAAAATTCATTCCAAATCGGTCTAACTTCCTTGAATTTGCAACAACTTGATTTGCTAACATAGTAAATGCATCTGATTCATTAATATTGACTACTTTCTTTGGATTCACCTTCTTAGAAGGCCATTGAAAATTATTGGTTGCCATTTCTTCAATTACGACATAAGCGTCATCAAATGGTTTTAACATTAACAAACCTCCAGCAATGGCATCGATAATAGATCTAAAAGATCCAACTAATCCATTATAAAAAGTTTGAATTATTAACCAATCTGGTAGAACATGGTGTGGACACTTTCTTAAGAGTTCTTTAAATCTTTCCCATGCTTCATAAATATATTCCCCTTCAAACTGATTAAAAGATGTAATATCATTTCTAAGCTTCGTAGTTTTTTATGGTGGAAAATATTTAGCAAGGAATTTTTATGCTAAATCACTTCAAGTTTTGATAGATCTATGTGTTAATAAATTCAACCACATCTTAGCTTTATCCCTCAGTGAGAAAGGAAATATCCTAAGTCTTATGACATCATATGCTATATCATTGTGTTTAAATATAACACACAATTCTAGAAAATTGGCAAGATGTAAATTTGAATCTTCAGTTGGTGATCACCCAAACTGATTATTTGATATCATTTGGATAATAACAGGTTTAAGCTCAAATGAATTAACCACTATAGTAGATTTTTTAATATTACAGTGAATTTCATATACAATAGGGTTTGCATAATCTCTTAAAGGTCTAACATCTTGATGAATTTCAACATTTTGATTATTTTGGTTTGTCATTTCCATAATTTTTTAGATTTTTCAAGATTTTTTATTTTGTTATTTTTTCTTATTTTCATAATAGTTCTATGTAATTCGGAATCGTAGGGCACTAATCCTTCGGAAACTGAACTACGTATACACTAACTAAATATAAAAATAATATAAAACACACAAAATAAAATACAGTAATTGTTAAAGTTTAAATAAGATTTTCTAAAAATGGAATTTTGCATTTAAATCAATTAACTTTTGTTTTTCCCGATAACGACACCAAAAACTTGATCAAAAAACTGCTTATATACAACATTATAACAATGTTTTTGATGATATTTTTCACTTATGTTTTCTTACTTTGCAACAGAACCAAAAACTTAATCCTCACAAAAATAAGAATATAAATCTTTAATTTATATTTATATTGGGATACTACGCAAGTATACGTATCGTTATATATGGCTTTTTTCTTAAGACCTGAATATCAAACCCAGAAGGAAATACACATTATGCACTATTGAACAGAAAAAACTTTCTATTTTAAAAAAGAAAATTACTTAAACTAAATATATTTTTGCAGTATTAAAATTCAAATATTTTTAGTAATTTTGATATTTTGACATAACAGTGACAATTTAAGAAGATAACTTAAGTTTATGTAAAGGAAGAGTACTAAATTTAAAAAATATCTTTCTCTTTATCATGAATCAGTAATAAGTATAGGAATTCTATTATGGAAGTATGTGAATTATGTTGTGCCAAATATGAGCAATTATATTCTTTAATCTTACTAGAAATGTTATAAAGAACATTGGCTAATTCAAAGTTTGAATAGTTCTGAAGACCAGCTAGGTAAGGAAGATACCTGCTCTCACTCAAGAGTTCCCTCGATTCCCTCCACCTGAGGGCTAACATCTCGTATCATAACCTAAAATAATAACCAAGTTGGGGGCTTTAAACCCATCACTTTAAAGTCCTGTAACTCTACACCCTTCAATGATTATTTCTTTATTTATTTGCACTAAATCATATGAATTACATTCTAGTTCATACAACCTCATGTGATTCTTTCCAATTTTTTACTAAGACAATACCAGCCTGGTTCTTACATGTTCTCACAACAAATTTTAACATCCTGATATGCCAAATCAAGAAGTAAATGAAGTTCATGGATTTAAATCATCACAACTTCTTCCAAAATTAAAGATCAATACTCCAACAACTTCCATCCAACACTTTAATTACTTATCATTTTAAGGAGAAAGATAAATAAAACTACTCAAAATTCATGGAGAAAATAAAACATACTTTAGTTTAAAAGTAGAAATCATTGTCAACCCAACAAGAAGTCTCGATTAAAATCAAATGTAATTTAAAATAAAAGATAAAAACTTATCTCAAATCCTCCACCAAACTCTTGAAGTTCCTTTGAATCTCTTCTCTTTTGCAACACTCTCAAAATAAACCTAAAACAAAAAGAATAAATTAAATTTTTGTAGTGCTTAAAAATCTCTCCAAAATTATCTCTCCAAACTTCTTAGAACTCTTATTCTTCTAACTCCTTTTAGAACTTTCAAGCACCCCCTTCAAATGTCTCAAATTCCTTCTTTTATAAATCTCCAAAAGGTTCCTTGGAAACTCTTCAAAAGGTATCCACATTCGATGGATTTTCTAAAGGATGCCTCCTTTCACAAGTATTTTAATAATATTTTTGTTCTTAGTGGTCATAACCACCCTCTTAAGCCAATAAGTGCCTCAAATACCTCTTCAAAATTCTGCCAAATGAAGAAAACTATCAAATTACTACCTCTGGCGCTTAAGCGCGTGGCCTCTGGCGCTTAGGCGTGGCTTTCTTTATTTCACTAGCGCTTAAGCGCCGGATTTGGCGCTTAGGCGCCAAAAAAATTTAGCACAATTTTCACTTTTTTTCTCCAAATTTAATCCTTTTCACTCATTTAATCATTTTTCAACTTTTTATTTATACCTGAAAGAAAAACACAAAAATATCTTTCATTAAAGTGCAACATCTCAAAAATAAGTATAAAAATGTGTCTAAAAACACTATATATTTTAGGAGTACCAGTATGTTACTTCGGCTTTCGTCATCCTAAACGACATCAGTGTGCAGAAAAAAAAATTCCAATTGGCATTGTGAATGTTGTAAGTGTTGCATCCTTGGGAGACATCTTGATTTGGTTGTATCTCGATGATCCGTCTATGAAGGAGAAAATTTCATGTGACGAAGCGATATCCACCATCATTTCTGGTATTGATAACAAAAATTCATCCTTTGGACACGCTTTGTTCAAATCTCTGAAGTCAACACATACACGGATTTGTCCATTTTTCTTTTTAACAAGTAGGGTATTGCTCTTCTCTTACAAATTTAGTGTCTATTAACTTCTTCACCTCAGCAATGACTTGCTGCTCTATTCCGTGGTGCATTCTTCTTGAGGCTTGTTTTACTGGGGTCATATCATTTTCCAACCTGAGTTTTTGAACTGCAACCTCTGCTAACAGTCCTGACATTCCATCATAACTCCATGCGAAGCAGTCTTTGAATTATGTTAACAGTTTGATCAATTTTAAAAAATTTTCATCATTGAGTAGAGAACTTATAAATGTATGTCGGGGTTGCTCCTCTCTCCCAAGGTTAATTTCTTTCAATTTTCCAACAGTTGTTTTCATGTCTTCTTAAAATTATGGTAGAGCATTTTCTATTAGCTGATTAGTAGAGTCATCCTCCACATCAAGGTAATCCTCTTCCGATCTGCTAGTAACAACCATGCAAAATTTTGAATCATCAACTTGTCCTACTGTAGCAAATTTGAGACCCTCTTTCAAGATAGGAGTTTGACTTTTAATATTCCATAATTTTTCAAAAAGTTGTAACTTATCTTTTGGCATTTGTTTTGGCAAATGTCCCTGTAAAATTAACTTTTGTGCACAATGTAAAAAGTAACGAAAAGGTAATTCCATTAATTCATTAGGATTCTCATCCAAATTTACATGATTTTCAAGATTAGTAGAAGTGGAAGCACGATAAAACTTGATCGGCTTTGAACTAATGCTACAGACTTCCTTGACCTCTAAACTCTCTACTTATTGAGAGAGAATCGGAGTGAGGGTCATGGTGTTCACATGGTGGTTTATTTGATCGTACATTATCTCATATTTGCTTTTCTCCGTAACTTCTAAGGATATCTCGTATTGAGGTTTTTTTTGTTTTCTCATCTATTTTCATCTTCAAAACTTTCATCATCATCAATGTTGATGGTCGGTTTAGTCCATTCAATAATCAAATTGGTTCTCGCTCAACCATGTCCCTTGCCTTGACCTCGGGTGCGTGAATTAAAAGAACCCCCACCAGCTTGTCACACAGAGTGGTGGAAGATTGCTGAAGCGAAGTTGAATGGCCTTGCCATTATAATTCTTCTGAACCTTCTCTCTTATTTTTCACAATTTCACGAAAGAAGATAGATTTCTTCAGAGGTGCATAGTAGGAAACATCTTCATGACTGCCAACTTCATGGACTAGAAATGGTTGTAAATCTTCCTTGATGCAATGTTCTTTTCCTTCCTTGTAGTATTTAATGCATTACTGTATAGAAGACAGAACCATGTTCTGTTTGTGAATCCAAGGTCGACCTAGTATAACGTTAAAAGAGGTCTCGACATCATTGATATGAAATTTAGCGGTTGTTACTAATTCTTCAACTTTCATAAGTAATGTAATTGATTCAAGGGATCTTTCTCCCTTTTTCTTGAATCCTCTTAGCATCATTTTATCGGTCGTAATCTCCTGAGCTTCAATGTCCAAAGAGGCCAATGTTCGTAGGCTCATCAAGTTGAGGGATGCTCTAGGATTTACTAAAACTCTGTACAACACAAATCTACCGATGTTAACAGAGATATAGAGTGGACGGTTATGGTCGACGGTACTGAGCAGCAAGTCTTCATCTGTGAATTTTACCCCAGATTATTCTTTTAATGAGCAAACTTCATCTGAGGAATTGTTGGCCAACTGAGCTAAGCAAATTTTTGGGTCAAGCAAAGCTGCAACCAGAGACTCTCTTATCTCCTCTGACAAGATTAGAGCATCGTAAGTGCTTAATTTGGCCAGTAACTTCCTATGATGTGCTAGCACATTGTAATCCACTTTGTATGATCCTCCAATTTTCTCTTGATTTTTTTGTTCTTTCACTGGTGGAGGTGGAGGTAGCTCTTCTGAAGTTACTATTTATTTTCCTTTATCCATTGGAGCTGACCTTGAGGGGAATACTTTACTTCTCCTTAAATTCACTTCTATAATTTCTTCTTCTTAAGATATCATTATCGAATCTTTCAATGTTTCTTCTTTATCGGAAAGATCTAAGTTGGTGGCAAGTGGTGCACCGTGGCTCTCAAAGATTGGTTCCTCGCTCCTGGCGCTGTCGTAAACAGTATTGTCAATGTCTTCTTCAGTCTTGTCAATAGGTTCATTAGACTCAAGTACGATTTGAGAATCATTTTTGGAATTGAGATCGAAGTTAGATTGGTTATAATAAATTATGTTATCAATAGAAAGAGTTAAAATTTTTCCGAAATTATAATCATTATATTCACAAGACCACGGAGGTACAAAAAGATAATCATACAAGGGCAGGGTTCAAGGATCTTCTTCCTCGAATCCGAGACAACTAATCTAGCAGAGGTAGCTCTTATTCTACCCCCCGTATTATCAGTTCATATGGTGGTATTCTTCTTCTTCTTCTTTGAAGATGACGAATCTTTGGGTGAAATCTTCATCTCGGGCTCGGTAAGCTGAAGACTTTGAACGAAAGCTTTCCTTGAAGCGGACTGGATCTGGTTCAGTACTTTCTTGGATGATTTGCTCTAGACTATACTCCATCCATATTTTCCAGTACATGGGTCAATCAGAGAGATTGGCTCAGCCAAAATCATATTTATGGAACTTTTTTTAGGTTCTTTTAAATATTCTTTCAGTATTGTTATATTCCCTTCTTTAAGATTCTTCCTGAGCCAATCCTTGAACACAAAGAATTCCTTTATAGTGTGTCCAAGAAATCTGTGATACGGGCAATAATTTGGTTGATCCTTCTTGTCAGCCTCTTCAGGTTTTTATGGATCTGGTAATATGAACTCGGGCTTCTTCATTAAACTTCTGAACATCTTGGATACTGCTTTATCTTTGAAGGAATATACCACTTTTCTACATTTTAGAATGGAGCTTTTCTTATTCATTGTTCAATATGATCTTCCTTGAGGCGGTTGCTGGCTAGACTGGCCATATTGTTGTGTTTGTTATTGAGAATGCTGCGATGACGACTGAAAAGAATTTTCTACATGCATTTTCCTTTTTTGTTTTCATTTATTGATCATTGTCATTGTTCCAGACTTCTTTTCAAATACTTAGGTCGTCTTGGACTTCTCAGACTTCTCATGAGAATCCATATGTTTGACTTCTTCTTGAAGATTGCTAGCTTTGCTAAGTAGCTTCTCAAAGGATTTAATGGTGAGTTCCTTGAGGTTGAAAGCTACGGGCTCATCAATACCTTTGATTAAGATCTCAATCGCATGAAGTTCCTGTAGCTAAGGTTCATATTTCATGCTAAGGTTTCTTCACCTCAAAATGTAGTCCACTAAAGTCTCATTGGTCTTTTGCTTCTCCACTATGAGATCTCCAATAGACACATAATGTTGTGCTCCGATAAATCTATTCACAAAAAATTGTTCTAATTTGGTGAATGTCTTGACTAATTTGTTGGGTAATTTGGCATACGAATTAAAAGAGATCCCTAACAGGCTGCTAACAAACTGTTGAAAAGTAAAGCTTTGTTTCCTCTTGTATTACCACAACCAGCTTGAAAATGGGCTATATGCTGCCTGAGATTTCCAGTGTCGTCAAATATTTTAAAGTTTGGCGACAGAAAACCCTTAGCGTAAGGTACGGCATCGAACTCCTCCGGGTAAGGTCTTCCCTTCAAAATCAAGGAACCACCCTTTGCTTGGGTTAAGGCCTCTCGAATTTGCTCGACCATTTTCTTAAATTTATTTTCTGGCATGGCGCTTGATGGAGAATCTTTCTTTTTTTTCATCTCTATTTGCTGAGGGAACTTCTCTCCTTTCATCTGTGATGTGTATAATCTCCGATTGATTGACCTCTGGAGAGGCTAATTGTGGTGGTTGAGACTGTCCTGGAACTGTGGCCATGGCGGTCATGGTAGCAGCCATCTCTTCCATTCTTTTCTCCATTTGGTTGATTTGTTCATCCCTTAGGAAAACAACCCTACGTAGCTCATCTATGGCATTCTCTTCGACGAGAGGTTGAGCGTCGCGCATAGATGCAGCGGCTCTAGTCTCGATGACATGGACATCCATGAAATCTTCCTCGAGGTAATCATTAAATTTAAAATCTTCATCATTGTTAATGAAAACTCCATGTTCTCAGGCTAACTCAAAAATCCTGACCTAGAGCTTTTTGACCTTTTCTTCAATTATCGATTCTTGTAGCATCTTGAGATCTGGAGAACTTGGCTGGATATCCTCTACTTGTTTCTCTATCTCGCTAGGAATTGTTGCAACAAAGTCGGATACTTTGGACCCTTACTTCATTCCATGATCTTGCTCTACAGGCTTGTTCGACCGTATCAGTACGACAACCTTGGGTATCCATACCCTTTTCTTTGATGATGATGTCTTAAGACGGAGTGTCTAGGTAGGAACATCGGCAAGAGAAGTATGCTCCTAATGGTGTGGACCAAATACGGTACTGGGTAACCTCTTTGTCTTATCATTTGGGGTGTTAAGAACTAGTTGTTCGACATCCTATGGGTCTAGTGGCAGCAGAATCAGTGGTAACAATGATGGCATCAACTCTGCTTCCCAAGTGAAACCAGGCAGGAATGCGAGCAGGCAAGGCTTCAATTGATTTATGGGAGTGTCTATTAGATCTGACGTCCTTTAAAATTTTTTCTTCATGCGAGGGGATGATGCACGTCCCACTCATTTGAGTAATTCACCAATTGAACAACCTTCTTTGGAAGCTAGTCTCTTGAAAACTAAACTGACTTGGGTGATAGGAGGAAGCTTCTTCCTCTCCCCACCAATTCCATGAGGTGTCGGTAAAGTAGCGGCAGTCTTTCAGATACTTTCTTACCCATTAGTATCCATTAAGGGGTGGAATCTACTCTCTTGCAGAAGTGGATAGTTTTCGGGTAATCCTGACTCCTCCTGGTGAGGAACTTCATCAATAGGTACTTGGAAGTCTGGGCTTTAGTAGCCATCAGAAACTTCCTATTGTGCCTTCTCCCTTGAGTTCAGGTTAACGGTGCAGTCCTCAAACTTGATCCAATTTCAAATACTGACGGCGGGACAACCAATACTTCAGTTGGGTCTTCAACGATTATAAATTCTTTTCCCTTAGCAGAAACAGGAACATCTATCTTGGTAGGTGTTGTGGTGGCAATAATCTTGTCTTTCTAGTAAGAAGGACAATCCTGAGGACAACTCTGGTTAAACTCAGTAGACGGCTCATGAACCTATGGAGCGGCGACTTTCATTATGAAAAATGGAGCTTTATAGAGAACGGCCTCGAGTTCGTCAAATCCTGCTCCAAACTTCATGGTGGGAGCGACATTGCAGTCATCGCGGCTCGTCAGCAAGTTTTAAGGAAAGGTGATCATAGGGAACGCCATTGCAGCAACTTCAAAAAAGAAAGTTTTGGGGTTATAAATTTGACCAATACCTCATAACCTTAGTGCGAGCACTAAAAATTAGCAGAGGTCGATTCCTGGACTGGGTAAGTCTTTATTTAATTTGTGGAGATTTTAAAATTTTATTAAAACTAGTTTGAAAGTAGAAAGACTTAATTAATATAAGAAAAATTAAAGAGCACGCACAACATGACATAAATCTATAGGAGAACCTCAGTGACTTCCAAGTCTATCCAATTGTTTAGCTTCAGTTTTAAGGAGAAATTATTTAAATCTTTCATCTTGCCAATTTTATTTGGTTAGGGCTTACATTTATATGAAATGATCACACAAATAACCTAAAAGATGTGAGGATTTAGGTTGTGACGAACGATAACCTCGGAATCCTAAGACGAATTAGGGCTTATAGTGTACAAAAGAGCTATACAAAGACATAAAGATAGGTTGAGGATTTATGTTACCTAAGAAAATAACCTCGAAATCCTATGTCTTATTGTTTAATTCTAAGAAAAGATGTGTTGTTATAGATGGTCTTGCTACCCACAATGCTAGCTCCAAGCTCCTTGTCGTGATGAATTTAAGTTTTTTAATGTATCAAGTTATAATGTCAAATTAGATGTTCCTATAGTTATGGTTCTTTAAATGTTATGGGGCATATTAAAGTTAATTAGAGCGACACCGGTTAGGATTCTACAGTTTCATTGTTCAGGTATCGCTTTTCTATTTGGTTCACTTAGTCCAAATGAATTTACTAAACTCAACTTAATCATTTCCATACTTTCATTTAAACCATAGGAAGTCTTGTTAGCAACCATAGGTTACCTCCTTCGAGGGATTCCCAATCATCTGATAGAGATGTCTTAATTTAGTTGCAATTTTTGTTTTATGATGTTTGTGATTAAATTTTGAGTTGTTTTATATTTTGAATGTTGTGGCGTTGAATTTTATCTTGCTTGATTTTATCTTTGGTTTTGGTTTGGTGGCTATCCTAGCAGTTTGGTTTCCATGCAGAGTGACATTGTCGTTTAACATGCAAGTTCATAAGCATAAAAGTACAGTGCGAAAAGTAAAAAAGAAAATGGTACTGTAAACAGTAAAAGCATATCTGGTGATTTTTCTCGTTCCACCACATGAAAGGTCAGTACTTGCAAGGCATGTATATAATATTGTAAGGAATTTAAATTGCAAGAGTAGATGAAGGTTTAGCTACCAAACCCCAAGCTATGATTCTATTAAATCTCAGAAGATCCTAGTATAATATTTTAGAACAAAATACGACAAGTCCAATTTTCCCTTCAGAATGTCCAATAGATTGCGACCCTGGACCATTTTGAAGATTTCTTTAAATGTTCCGAGTTCATTTTGGACATATCATATTGTTTCATTAATCATCTGAGGTTGAAAGTGTGATTACTCCGTTGCTCAGTGAAACTTGACAATTTAGTTATCCTAAAGATAGGATACTTGATTAGTTAATTGATGTTTCATTTTAAAGTTATGTGAGTCGGTGTCCCTAAGGAAAGTCTAGATAATTTAAGATTATGGTGCCCACAATTAAGGTCAGGCTTGTAGTTTTTAATGATGTTAATCACCAATTATGTTATCTTCTAAATCCGATCAATTGGGTTTAGACATTGAGCCTAGGTCACTAAGTTTTTAATAATCATAATAGGTGAAAAGATGATTATAAAATTTTGATTTCAAGTGATATGTATTCTTATCAAATGATCAAATTATCCTCAACTTTGGGCTTAAGAAAAGTAAATTACCATCTTTCTAGCTTAAGCCAATCACTTAAGAATCATTTGATCTTAGTTGACTTCCAAGTTATGAAGGTTAGGAGGTTTATGATTTTATTGATGTTGTGCAAGGGTGGTGAGCTGGTTTCTACCTTTTAATCCCATTGTATTTCAATCATCCAAACATATTTATTAAGATCAAAATTACCCATTTTCTCTTGGTTAATTCTAAATTTTGATTAAAGCACCAAAGTCTGAAATTACCATTTTGCCCTTGGGGCACTCCACCTCAAAACTCATTAAACACAACTCAAATGACTTTGTGGGTTTAAAGTGTCATATCCATGAGATAATTATAATGTCTAGAGGAGAATGTGTGGACCTCTATAATTTAATTTAATTTAATTATTTAAATTCAAAAAGTAGGATTTTCAAAAGTTGATTTGTTTAACCTTCCAAAATAAAATTTTTATTTATGAGAAGATGATTAAAGGTGTTCTTAGGTCATAGAAATACTTATGCAAAATTTCATGGTCTTTTAAATTAATTTATTATAGTTATTTTAATGGAAAATAAGGAAAACCCACTTTAGGACTTTAAAAATTATTTTTAACTTAGAAAAATTAGGAAAAAATATTTTAATGGGTCCTGAGTGATCATGGAGCAATTAGGCACATTTTTGAAGTATTTTGATATTTTTAGGATTTTTAATTATTTTTTAATTATTTTAGATCCAAAATGAACCTAAAAAATCAAGTACTTTACCAAAATTAACTTTTATTTTTCCTAAGTGCCCCTGATCACAAGGAACTCAGAAACCACTTTTCAAAATTTTCCCAAGTGTATTTAATTTATTATAATTATTTTTGTACAAAAATACAAGATCTTTAGAAAATCAACTTTGGTTCTTGGACTTAGTCAAATAATTTTCAAATTTTTACGGTGTTAGACATGATTTTTAAGAACAATGTGGATTAATTTTGTCAATTTTTTATAAGTATTTAATTTACATGAATTAATACAATATATTTGCATTTAATTTAATCGATAAATTCATAAGGAAATTCAGAGCATCATGATATTTTTTCTAGATTTCTCTGACCACAAGAAACTCACAAAAATTATTCTCATAATTTTTCAAGTGATATTTTGAGTTCTATAATTAAAATAAGCCAAAATGGTCACTCTAGCTTAAAAATTAGGGCTAGAAACATAAAGATGTCCTCTAACCTTGGAAAAATCAGAAGAGATGGCCTCTGTCATGACAAATGAACCCTCAAAATTTCAATCCATTTTGAGCTATATTTATTCATGGAAATACCACAGAGAGTATTTAATTCATTAAAAGTCATATGTTGTCAAATAATTTTTATTTTTAGTACACATTATTCTCTTGTGTTCACTGAGCAAGAGAGTATTTTTTCTTTTATTTTTATGATTTTTTATACATAGATATTGATTTTTGAAGTTTAAGTACTTAAAATAATTCAAAAATCCTTATTTTTTTTTCTTATCTAGCACAGCGCTGACTGGATCCAAGGTGGCTCCGAAAGAACATGCGGTGCTCCACCATTTGAAGCTGCCACAGGGCCAGAGGTACACGCACCATCCGCTCGTCCAGCTTGATATTCTCTGTTGGTTGGATACACGCGTCATTGGACGGGTCTCCGTTATCGTCCTCAAGTGACATAATCCGTGAGCCGTTCACACTAAAACCATAAGATCTTCATCTAGACTCAACCAAATCACATGCGGTTTGTTCCTAAACCTTCATCTACTCGAGACAAGTTTATCTATACGGCTTATACGGTATGGAATATAGTAAATACATATGGAGAGTCAAAACAAGTTCAATTAGAGTTCAATACCTTTGTCTGCGAGGGAAGGCCTCAATCAGATGGTTGTGGTAGCTTTGATTGTATCCAATGAACCTCCAAATGAAGTCTTAAGACTTGGTGAATTGTCTAGGTATGATTTAGATCAAAACTCGATTTCAGGTGTTGGTCTAGAGCTAGGTTAAAGGCTGTTTAAGAGGGGGCTTTTATGGGGGATCAATTTCTCTCACTATGGGGATGGTGTGTGCACAGCTAATTGAAGTTTGATGTACTGTGGAGGTGTGGGGATGAATGTTATGGTTTCAGCCTGATTTTGAGCTCAAAATTGAACTCTCACAAAGAGAACTAGAGGGGGAAGATGGTTGGCTTCAGCTTAGGAATGCTTGGAGAGTCTCAGGTGAAAATTTGATAGAGTTTCCCCAAGTATATTGGTTAGATATTCTTTGTCCATAGAGGGGGCTGATTAAATAAAAAGGCTTGGGCTAGCCACGAGGGTCAATTGGTGGGTGCAAATTGATGCTTAGGTGAAGGGATGGAGAGTACTAATGATCAATCAGACTTGGCCAGCTCAGGTGAGTTTTATTTTGATTTTTGAGCTCCTTTAGGTGGTAGTTTTTAGCGGCTGAAAAGGTGGCTGGCCATAGTTCAATCACTTCTTAGCTCAGGGAGGTCAGGGGAGAGTTGATTATGATTTACTCCCAATGATAAGTGATGATGGCAAAGTATTTTCAAATAAGGCCAAAATATGGTTAAGATCCCTTAAATCAAGGGAACATTTGTCCAAAGCTCACTTGGGTGGTTTAATGTGGTTTAGCCTGGTAAATAAGGTAGCTTAGTGGTTGTCGAAACCTTAATTGGGTGGCCTTAAGATAGCTAAGACAATTTTGGTGCATGGGTCCAATTTGGGTCAACATTGCTAAAAGTTGGGTTTGGGTTAGGCTAGCCATGAAGTTGAGCTCAACTGATTTATCAACATTGTGTAAATGATTGTCATGAAGATTTTTGGTGAAGGATTGGAGTTATTTTAAATTCAATTGGAAGCTCAATTTGAAAAGATTTGGTATTTTGGTCAATTTGGGCATGTTGGAATAGAAATAAGTCTAAGTTGGTCTAAGGTTAAGATAATTCCAAATTAATGGTTGAAAATGTTTTACAGAAGTTTCATAAAGAGTTTTCAACTTAAATTAGGTGTCAATTTTAGGGTTAGGGCATTCAATTTGGTGAAATTTAGAGACAACCAATTTGAGGTAAATATGGGGATTTTGAATGTGGTTTAAAATTGAGTGAAATTTAGGCTTGACCAAGGACAATTGAAGGTCAAACATGATGTTCAGGAGTGTTATGAAGAGTTTAGGATTCAAATTGAGGCAAATTGAGTAGGCTATGGGGTTCAATTAAGTGAGATTAAGTTATAGGGCTAAAATTGGGGGTTTGACTTAGATCAAAATTGAGCTCAAATCATGGGTAAATTAGGCTTGGATTTTTTTTAGATTGATCAAATGAAAGATGAGTTTGAGTTTAGAATTGAAATTGATGGGAATTGGAGCTAAATTGATGGACANTATCAAAATTGAGCTCAAAGCATGGGTAAATTAGGCTTGAATTTTTTTCGGATTGATCAAATGAAAGATGAGTTTGAGTTTAGAATTGAAATTGATGGGAATTGGAGCTAAATTGATGGACATTTGAGATAAATTTGGGGTACTTGGGCCTTAAAAGGTAATTTGGGAGTTTTAGTCAAAATGGTCAAATTGGCCAAATTGGGTTCAATTGAAGGGTCAAAATTGGTTTTGGAGACACTTGAAGTGATTTTGGGTGTTTTGGAAAAGTATGGGGTGCCAAGGGTATTTTGTAATTTTGGCAAATTTGGGGGTATTTTGGTAATTTTGAAATTTTTGGATGGATTTGGGAAATTTGGGTATTTTGAAATGTTTTGAAATGATTTTTAAATAAATTTGGGTATTTTGGGTGAATTTGAAGATTTTGACCAAATTTAGGGTTTCAATGGCATTTTGGTAATTTGGGTAAATTTAGGGGCAAAAGACCAAGTTGGACATTTTGGTAGAATTGGGGTGCTAACCACTCTATATGAGCTATGGACCAATGAAATCCTCATTTGGGTCCTCTATGTACTGGTCTTAGCTAAACCCTAGCCTATGGCTAGTGGGTCTAAGGGACCATCTGCATGAGTCTCCCAAAAGATCAATGGATCAAAGTCAACAATTTTGGGTTTAGGGATTGTAAGCGATTATGGGTGATAGTGAGTGTAGTGAGTGAACTAGCTCTAGAATAGCACCAAGAGTCAATCCTAAGGTCAAGTAGTCCTATAGGGACTCTTCTTGAGATCCCTCATACTGACCCCACCTACTAAGTGCTAGAGGTTAGGACCAATATGTAGAACTTCAAGTTGAGCAAGGAAGAGTTTAGAGTTTCTAATGGTGAGGATTCTTTTCTAGTTTTCTAGGAATAGTCAATAGGAAAGTCCTATGGTTAGACACTAGGAAACTAAAGAGGGAGAACTAAACCTCAACCAAAAATAAGGTCAACATGTTCATTCAAAGTCACAGTCACTCCTTCTTTCTTAGGAACACAATGAACCATACACTATCTAAAATAGGGTAGATAATTCCAGCATTTAACCACTTTAGAATTTCTTCCTTAACAACTTTTTTCAAAATAGGATTCAATCTCCTTTAAGGATTAGCTTTGGGTTTGTAGTTCGCTTCCATATGAATTCTATGCATACAAATTGAAGGATTGATTCCTTTTATATCAGCAATTGTCCATCCAAAGACTTTCTTAACTTTTTAAGGCTTTCATCAAACTCTCTTCTTCTTCTATAGTCAATTTTGAGGAAATTATAACAGGTAATATAGAGGAATCACCTAAAAAGGAATACTTCAAATGTTCAATAAGTAACTTCAACTCAAGCTCCGGAGGTTTTTCAATCAATGGACAAAAAGATACAGCTTTTCCTGTTGTGTCTAAAACATCAAAACTTTCTCGAATATAATTTGAAACTTCCTTATATAGGTCTTCATATTGATCTAATTCCTCTTCTTGCTCGTGTTCCATCTCTTTCATCTCTGAATTTTCTGCATAAGTTTCTTTGAAATGGCATTCACTTAATTATCTTATAACATCCATTCTATAACATTCATCATATTTACTTTTTGCAAGGTATTTCATTGATTTGGAAATATTAAATGTAATTGTTTGATCATTGACGCACATAGTTAATTATCATTTTTTGCACATCTATCATTGCTCTTGTTGTGGTTAGGAAAGGTCTCCCCAAAATGATAGGTATATCCTTATCTTTCTCTATGTCAAGCACAATGAACTCAATAGGAAAGATAAATTGATCCACTTTCACTAGGACATCTTCTATAACTCCTTTAGCATATGTTATTGAACAATCTGTTAACTGTAGAGTTAGAGTAGTAGGGGTTATTTCTTCTAATCCCAATCTTTTAAATATTAATAATGACATAAGTTTGATGCTTGCTTTTAAATCACATAAAGCTTTCTCGTAAAATCTATCTCTTTTTGCACATGGAATTGTGAAGCGACCAAGATCTTTAAGCTTTTCAAGAAACTTTTTAAGAATTATAGCACTGCACTCCTCACTAAGTGCAACAGTATCATAATCTTCAAACTTCATTTTCTTGTTAAGAATATCCTTCATAAACTTCACATAGCTTGACATTTGTTCTAGAGCTTCAGCAAATGGAATATTAATTGTAAGCTTCTTACAAATTTCCAGAAAATTTGAAAATTTCTTATCCAACCTTTGTTTTCGAAGTCTCTGAGTAAATGGAGGTGGTGATTCTTCTAAATAAAATTTAAGTGGAGAAATAGGTCTATCTAAACCTTTCAGAGCGTCCTCTTTTAGTTCTTTAATCTCTTCTCTCTCTACTTCAGTCTCTTTTTGAACTCTACCTTCTGATTCTCTTCCACTTCTGAGTTGAAAGGTTTTTACTTGCCCTTTATTCTGGTCTTTCAGATTTATTTTTGTATTACTAGGAAGTGTTCCTTGGGATCTATTACCTAATGAATTTGCTATTTGTTCCAATTGATTCTCAATATTTCTAATTGTAGCTCCTTGACTTTGTAATTGATTTCCCATTTGTAACAGCAACTTCTTCTCCTTAAACTGTGGATTGCTGTTAAAACTTAGAGGATACGTAGGTCTATAATTACTATTCCTTTAGTTGTTCCAGTTTCACAATGGGTTTACTTGATTGTTCCCCCATTGCTGATTATTACCACCCGTAAAATTACTCCAATTGAGGTTGGGATGGTTCTTCTAACCTGGGTTATAATAATTTGAATATGGGTTATTTTTCTTATTAATTATGACATTCAAAGTTTCTAATGATGCTTGAGAATCCACCATTTAGCCTAATGAATTCTCTTCAATCATAGGAATTGGTTAAAAAAACTTCATTCTATTGTGGTCTAACTTCCTTGAAATTGCTACAATATGATTTGCTAGCTTGGCAAAAGCATCAATTTCGTGAATATTTCCTACTTTCTTAAGATTTACCCTTTCATAAGGCCATTGAAAATTATTTGTTGCCATCTCTTCAATTAAAGCATAAGCTTCATGAATTGGTTTTGACATCAATGAACCTCCAGCAACGTTGCGATAATAGATCAGAGAGATCCAGCTAATCTATAAAAAGTTTGAATTATTAACCAATCTGTTATAGCATGGTGTGGACACTGTCTTAAGATTACTTTAAATCATTTCCATGCCTCATAAATAGATTCCCTTTCAAACTGACAAAAAGATGTAATATCTTTTCTAAGCTTTGTAGTTTTTTATGGTAGAAAATATTTAGCAAGGAATTTCTACGCTAAATCACTCCATGTTTTGATAGATCTAGGAGATAACAAATGTAACCATATCTTAGCCTTATCCATCAGTGAGAAAGGAAATAATCTAAGTCTTATAGAATCATCTGATACACCATCATATTTAAATATAATACAATTTTAGAAAATTGGCAAGATGTAAATTTGGATCTTTAGTTGGTGCTCCCCCAAGCTGATTATCTGATACCATTTGGATAATAACAGGTTTAAGCTCAAATGAATTAGTCACTACAACGAGTTTTTGAATACTACAATGAAGTCCATCCACTGAAGGGTTTGTATAATCTCTTAAAGGTCTAAACTTTTCAACATTTTGATTATTTTGATATGTCATTTCTTGAAATCCTTCAATATTTTTTTATTTTTAAATTTTCTAATAATTCTTTCTAATTTAGAATCGTAAGGCACAAGTCCTGTGGAACCTAAACTACACATATATTACCCTAAAACACATAAAATAAAATAAAATAAAATAACAAAAACACATAAACAAGAACTTTATATATAAATGACATTACAATATTCCAGAAATAAATCATAAAGTTTAAATTAGACTTACTAAAAAATTTCCTTTCTACAAACTTCTTTTGAAAATATTTTTGCAAATTACTTTTATATTTCTCCCTGACAACGGTGCCAAAAACTTGATTCCGAGATTATATATACGATATATGCAATTAAATGAGTAATTTCCTTACTAGTTATTCTTAGTTTGCAACAAAGCCAAAAACTTGATCCAAAACAAAAGCTAGGTAAATCATTCACTATGAAGAAAATACAAATGCACCTATAATATTTTATATGGGATACTACCCAAGTATACGTATTTGTATCAAGTAATATAAAACTTTCTGATTAAGTCCCGAATATCGAGTCCGCATGGAGAACTAGATTTAAATAACAAAATTTACTTAGCAATATCTTCTTACTTAAACTTAAGATGCTAAAATAGGAATTAAAGTTTGATTCTTTTTGTAATTTTTGATAATTGAAAATAAAGTAACTAATTAACTTAACTAAAATACTTACAAGATGAAGTTAATATAAATAAAAAATATTATTCCTTATTATGAATCAGTGATAAATATAGAAATTTTATTGTGAAAGTATGTTAAATGTGTTGTGCCAAATAGGAGCAATAATATTCTTTACCCTTACTAGAGATGTTATGAAGAACATTGACTAATCTATAGTTTGAATAGTCTTGAAGACCGGCTAGATAGGGAAGATACTAGCTCTCACTCTAGAGTTCCCTCTTCTCCCTCCACCCGGGGGCTAACAACTCGTCAATAAATCAAATTAGGGGCTTTGTCTTGTCACTTTAAAGTCCTCTAATTCTACACCCTTTAAAAGTTTATTTTCCTATTTATTTAAACTCAACCCCATGAACTACATTCTCATTAATGAAATCAATAAGTGATTCTAGCCATTTGTTGACTGAGACAATATCATCTTGAATCTCACATGTTCTCACAACAGGTATTAACATTATAATTGGCCAAATCAAGAAGTAAATTAAGTGCAAGGTTTCAAATCATCACAACTTCTTCCAACGTTGAAGCCAATACTTCGCACTTCTTGTAAATTTTTAATCACTTATGATTTTAAGGAAAAAGATAAAGAAAACTACTCAGAATCCATGGAGAAAATAGAACCACATATGAGTTTAAAAGTAGAAATCANAAAGTTCATGAGCTTGAAAGCTTAGAACAAGTATACCGAAGCACTGTAAACGAGAAAATGGATTCCTGAGAGATGTTTCGAAAGTTTGGGTGAAACAGTGGAAGATTTATTTTTTTGTCAAAAATGGGAACGATTTTGTTATTTTTCTGTTGTGGCTGTAATTTCTTTTATTTAGGAGTTTTACACTAATCTCCCTGAAGTTGAAGAGTATCAGGTCATGGTCTGAGGAAAGTCAATGCCTTTTTCCCCTAAGGTAATAAATTTATTTTACCAGCTGCTCCCTAGTGTATTATGTTTTTATTCGAACTACAATCCGGCTAAGGAGGAGTTAGATGAGATCATATCATCATTGACAGCGGGAAGTGGACTTTGGAAGATAACAAATGAAAGAAGAGTCAATTTCCTTGCGTCAAAGTCAGATGCCACATGAAAGGTGTGGCACTACTTTATTTCAGCTCGTCTGCTCCCAACCAACCACCTCAACAAAGTTACCAGAGATAGAGCTACCTTGAACTATTTCATTCGGTAGTTCAAACCAATTGAAAATGGATCCTTGATTTATCAGACTATCATCAGTTCTTCTACCGCTGCCACTACTACAGGTTTGAGATTTCACATTCTTAATATTTTCCTTATGTGAGCAAGCTGGTTTTAGATTCAAAAGCTAGGAGGAAATATTGCAGCCTCTAAAGCCTATAATGAGCGTTAATGTGAAATCTTATTCCCAACATTCAATATTTGGCTGGAGAGGAGGATTTATTTGAAGTTTAGGAGCCTCTACTTCTCATACTTTTACTGCACTTGCATCCACGTCACAAGATCTGGCTTCTAGTTCTGATTCGCAGGCTCATCTAATGCAAAGGATGTTAGATAACATAAATTATATAGCGGATAAGGTGCTAAATTTGGAGAATTTTATAGATCATATGGATGGTTAAATGAGAAGACACAATGATTATGAAAAAAAAATTCACTCATCTTTGGAAAACATTATCAAGGGTGACCAAAGTTTAGTTTTCCTTCATATCCATAGAATCCTTCATATGAACCAAGATGATGAGGAGGAGAATTAATTTAAGTAGTTTAGTTTTTAATTGTGAACTTTATGTTCCACAGTTGTATTAAATTGTTAGTTTGTTTTTTGTTGTACTTATTTAAACTGCTACTATTTTTTATGTTTTGTTTTGTTAGTCACTATGGTGATATATTTATGTTATTATGAGTAGTTATATTTTGTTTTTGAGGTAGTGATTGTGTTAACTGTGTTGTTTAGTATATTTTGTTAGTTTGCGTTGGACTTAATCCTAAATTTTAGGAAGGTTTAGAATATTACTAACTTTCACTCAAAACTTCATGTTTAAAATTTTCAATTTACTACAGTTGTGAATTTCTGTTAGTGTGTTTGTTTGCTTTTATGTTATTTTCCACTACATAAAAGTCTAATGAATCTCAATATATTAAGCTAAATAAAAATTTGATCAAATAATTTTTTCTCCTATTTTTAATTTTTGTACTTATATATTTCGAATGTAAAGATTCCTGTAAGTATGTTATTTTTAGTTTTCATTCCTGCCTATATATAAATATGATGCTAAAATGTTTTATCTTATTAAAAATTAAAGTTTAGGGGGGGGGATGAGAAACATTTTCTAAAACTTGAATTTTATTTGTTCTCAAATGTGCTACAAATAAATTTCATTTTGATTTGAAAAAATGATTATGTATATAAAGTTATATTATGGAAGTAAAATTTGAATATAGAAATGAGTAAGAGAATTTAGTTGAAACCTATAGTAATGAAGAAAAACTTAAAGTTAAAAATTTTTTAGTGTGGAAAAGATAAATATTGTGTCGCTATCTTTAGTATGAGAAATTATATTTTTGAAAAATATAGAAGGATTAGACTTTTATTTCAACACTTAAATTTCTTTTATTAAAACTAATTTTCAAATCAATTATTATATTTTAAAGTAAAAGATATATATATCAAAACTTTGCTTTAGGAAAGAAGGAGTAGAATTCAAAATCATTAAAGGCCTATCGAGATAAAGTAATCCTCACCTGAAAAAAAAAAAGAAAAAGAAAAAGAAAAAGAAAAAAAAAGAAAGAGAGAAATAAAGAGAAAAAGAAAAAAAAAAGAAGTTGAAATAGGGAGGAGAAGCTTGAGGATTATTACTTAATCAAAAGTTGGTTCCACATCTGATCTTTTTAAAGTATAAAACTTGGGAAACTCTTAAACTTAAGGATATAATATAGTTAGTAATTATTCTTAAAAAAAAAATTTAATGGAGAATATAGAATGCCTAAACTCTGTATTTAGAGAATTTACAAATATTTCTCAACTAAATAGGAACTCATATTTTTAGACTCTTTACATTAAAGATTTCTAAACTCTAAGTTGGTCTCATATACTAAAATTTTTTTCTAAATTAGACTATTATGTTTCTAGAACAAAATTTTTGAATATCTTAAAGAAACTCATTTACATAATCTACTTATTGTGGTAATGAAAGATTGGAGGATCACTTGAGGACAAGCAACATTTTAAGTTAAGGGGATTTTGATACACCTAAAATATATAGCAATTATATACACATTTTTATACCTATTTTTTAGATAGTGCGCTTTAATGGATGGTATTTGTGTTTTTTTCTTTCAGGTACAATCAAATAGATGAAAAATGGTGAAAGAAGTGAAAAATGATAAAATTTGAAGCAAAAATGAAGAAGGTTTGCAAAGGAATTGTGACACCTAAGCACCCAGAACGGAGCTTAAGTGCTAGTAAAATTGAGAAGGTCGTTCCTAAGCGCCACGTACTTTACGCTTGAACATCAGAGATAGATACTTGATGATTCGATGAGGTTGAACAAATTTTTGAAGAGGTGCTTGAACCAACTCTTGGTGAAAACATGTGATATGGTTAATGGATACAAAAATACAATCAATTGGCTTTTGAAAAGAAGCTACTCTTGGAAGATTCATTGAATGTGATTTTGAAGAGACACCAAGTCACCTTTTAGAAAATTATAAAAGAAGACTTGGATTGAATTGAAGAACTCTCTTAAACACGGCCGCAACACCCTAAAGAAACTCCTACACGCCCACAATAGCCACGCCACCAACACCTCTCTCTTAGATAAATTAGGATTCTTTTAGAGAGAACAAACGAGGAGTTGTAGTGTGTGAGTAGAGAGTTGTAAGAGAAAGGAAGAGAAGAGATTCAAAAGAACTTCAAAAGTTTGATGGAGAGGATTTGAGATAAGTTTTTATCTTTGTGATTACATTTGGTTTTAATTTAAAATTCTTGTTTGTTTGCATGATTTCTACTTTTAAACTTAAGTATGGTTGTGTTTTCTCCATGAATTCTGACTAGTTTTCTTGATTTTTTTTTTGTAAAATGATAAGTGATTAAGTATTAGATGGAAGTTGTGTGAAGTATGAATTTTTTTATATTGGAATAAGTTGTGATGATTTTAAACCTTGTACTTCATTTACTTCTTGATTTGGTCAATTAAGATGTTAATATTTATTGTGGGAACATGTAAGATTCGTGATGGCATTGTCTTAATCAAATAATAGTAAGAATCACATGAGATTGAATAAATGAGAATGTAATTCATATGAATGAATGTAAATAAATAGGGAAATAAACTTTGAAGGGTGTAAAACTAAAGAACTTAAGAATGAAAAGCTAAAACCCCCAATTTAGTTTATAGTTTAGGTTTTAATACGAGATGTTAGCCTACGGGTGGAGGGAGAAGAGGGAACTCTAGAGTGAGAGCTAGTATCTTCACTACCTAGCCCGTCTTCAAGAATATTCAACCTGTAAATTAGCCAATGTTCTTTATAACATCTCTAGAAAGAGTAAAAAATAACCTTGCTCCTATTTGACACAACACAATTTGAATACTTCCATAACATAATTCCTATATTTGTTACTGATTCATGATAAGGAAAAATATATTTTATCTAGAATGCCTTCATCTTATAAATATCTAGCTAAATTTAGTTAGTTATTTACTTTATCTTTAATTATAAAAATTATCAAAAAGAATCAAACTTTCATTCCTATTTTAGCACCTATAGTTTGAGTAAGAATATTTTGCAAAATAGAATTTATAATCTAATTTTTTCTGATTTATTTAAAGATACAAATTCTCCCTGTGGGTTCGATATTTGGGGCTTAATCAAACAGTCTTATTTTACTTAATAACGATATGTATACTTGTATAGTATCTCATATTTAAATATAATAATTGCATTCTTATTTAATTCGAAGTCAAGTTTTTGCCTAGTTGTTGTTCATGATTAAGTTTTTTGCGCCTTTGCAACGTAAGAATTATAAGTAAAGAAAAATTAAGAATATATTCGCATACATCATAATACTATCATATAAGATCGGTATCATTACTCATTAGTTGGTGAAATCATAGCCCTCCCGGGTCATTATGTTTAAGAACGGGTTTTACCATCACAAATGGCCAGTTTATAAAGTAAATGAAGAACCGATGAAAACACCATTACAAATTATTTGAATAAAGAAAATCTTCAAAACATTCTAATCCCACACAACATTACTTCTTATTGTAAGGAGAAAAAGAAGAAAACTACTCAAAAATCATGGGGATAGCAAAAAAAACATTATATATATAAAAACCAAGTTTAGAAGATAAATCTTAAACAAAAACACAAATACTTCTCAAACTTCTCCCCTAGCAATCATCTGAAGATTTCTGAGAGAACATGACTCTACAAGACTCACACAAGACTCTACAATCACCGAACATCCACAATAGTGGCCGCCCACCCCTATAGTGGTCTAATGGACGTGTAGAAATGTCTTCTATATATAGAGCTTTGAAAATAACCAAGGGTCACTTAATACACCTTTTTGAAATTAGTTCAAATTTAATGAATCCTAGCGAAACTATTTTTGGCGCCTAGGCACCCAATCGTCGCGCCTAGGCGTCAGCTGTCCAAAATGTCTAGGCGCCAAGTAACATTTTGTCCGTTGGCTTCATTTGACCCATTGGACACATTTTTGCTCTCTTTTTGCTTCTTTTCTCTTAAACTCATTTTCTTGTACCTGAAATAAAAAACACACAAAATAACTTTCATTAGAGCGTAATATCCTTAAAAATAAGCATGAAATGCATAGATAAAAAAAAAATGTAATTTTAAGGTGTGTCATCACCCCATCTTTTAGGATGTTGAATCCAAAAATAATGTCTAGAACAAACCCATGGTTTAGAGCATTGGACAAATAAGAGGAATTTAATGAAAAAATAGAGGAAGAAAAGTGTACAATAACACAAGTTCTAAGATGGTAAATTCAGTAGTCCATTTACTAAGAAATGACCCGCTATTTATAAATAGATCATAGGGGTATCTAACAAAGCAACAAGTTTTTTCCTATTTTAATAGTGAAGTTACAAGTCATTATTACACCTTTTCATATTTTTAACTGACTACGTGACCTTTTAAGATTCATAACTAATGTTGGCACTATTTCGTATTAGTAACTACTTGAACAGAGGCATTTAATGGCTCGTCAGTGTATTAATTTGCTCGTTTGATAATCATTTGATTGGATAAGAAGTTTTCCGTCGGCCTCTTCGATAGAATCTTCAGTAGATACCCTCCTATTGTTATGGAAAACATGGACCATCAAATAGAGAGTATATTGCCGTAATCTGACGGGCAGCTCGCCTTGGATAAGTGGTCTTCTAAAAAATTGGAAATATATTCAATAGGGTGCCCTTTGGCAATTTTAATGAGGAATCCCAAAATCAGTCAAGGGAGCTAGTTGTAGTTGATTGTCTCTCTGATCAAATGGCTCCTATTCTTTCGTTTGACAGAGCTTTCGTTCGGTCGGCCCATAGCTCTTGTCAAACGAACTGGCGGTTAGCATGTATGTCTTTTGACTATCCGGATGCATTCTTTTGAGATCCATATAGTGAGATCCGTTGAATTTCCTCAATATTCATGCAATTATATTTTTTATGTACAACAATGTGTTCCAACTTGTAATCATGCCAAATNAGTCGGCTGTGGCGGCGGCAGTGGTTTACTTTGATGAATAATGGCTGCAAAACTTTATGGGTGGCGGGCTCTTCTCTTGGAAAATCTAAGTCTTTTCTTATAAAAATTCAGGGGGTGCCTTGGTGTGTCCTTAAAAAGATGTTTCCATTCGATGAATCTTCTTAAAGTTGCCTGCTCAGAAGCCAGTTGAATGATTTTTTTAGTCTATGGGCTATTTCCCACGTTTTTATCATGGGTTGCTTCAAAACCCTCTTCAAAAATCTACTCAAATTAAATATATGATCAAGTACCTACTTCTGACACTTAAGAGTGGGGTACCTGGCGCTTAGGCTCCCCAATTCATTTTTACACCTTTCTTCATTTTTGATCCAAATTTGACACTTTTTCACTCCTTTTAGCATTTTCCATCCATTTGCTTATACCTGAATGAAAAACACATAAATATCCTTCACTAAAGCACAATATCTCAAAAATAGGTATAAAATGTGTATAAAAATACTATATATTTTAGGTGTATCAGTTATCTCGGGCTAATGACGTTAAACCAAGAGCTTTGTGGGAGGCAACCCATAGTTACCAGTGTGTTTCTATTTTGAATGTTATGTTGTTATGTTTAATTAAGAAAACATTTGGTAGTTTTTTGAATAAATAATGATTTAGTAATGATTTTAAGACCTTAATAGATGACTTAGACAAATTAGAATGATTATTTGGATGTTAAGTTGATCAGTGCTATATTAAGATTGAGCCGACGATAGTTAATGATTTTAAGACCAACATTCAGTGCTTAAGGGCGATAGTTAACTATATGTGCTAAATTACATTTTTAGAACATTTAAATGTGGTTTAGTGAGTAACGTGGGTTAGTGGTTTGAGAATGTGTCTAGTGGTTTTAGTCTTGGTCCAAAGCCTATAAATAAAAGGGAATGAAGAGAATTCTCACCCCACTTCAATTTTCACCCGAAAGTCTAAGTGAAGAGTGAGAGATCTTGCAGAAATGCCATCTTTTGAGATTGATATGAAGGAAACAGAGGAAGTCATGAAGAAGAAGTTTGTTTGTCAATGTGTGCAAGAGTTATACAATAGTTTTCTAGTTGTTAGTATAGAAGGAATAACGGACAAGATCACAAAGATTGAGCCTGACGTGGCTTCAATTGAAGTAATTGTGAATGAGACTAACGCGCAATTGGAGCATATTGAATGGTAACTTAAGATGCAATTTAGCCATACAAGTTTTATAGATGAAACGGCCAAGGCTATTTATTTAAAAACAAATGGATTGAAGAAGATTCAACCAGAGTTCTTCACCACCATCCATTCTATCAGATCTATATTCCAAATGCCTCAAGAGAGACGAATGAAAGGCTAGAATTCATTCTACGAGAAGGAGAATGGAATTAAGTTCTAAGTTTAGTGTTTGTTTGAGTTAGATGTTGTGATGTTAGTATTAAGTTTTTTTTAAGTGTTTTGAATGTTAAGTTTATTTAATGTTTGAAGTTTGTGAACTATCACATCTAATGCCTTTTGGATTGAGAAATTATGTATCACAAGTGTTTGTATTTGTTTGTGAATTAATATAAGTGTTTGAGTGTGTGTAAAATTTTGTGCTGAATCGAATTAGTGAAATTGGTGAATTTTGAGAAAGAGGAAAGTTGAAGGTGGAAGAAAATTATTATTAAAGTTTTATAAGACTATTTAGGGTTTGTTGACTTAGGTTAGATGTGCTCTTCACTTAAAATAAAAAAAATATCAAAATTCGTGCACTGGTGCTTAAGCACCAAAAGCCCACGCTTAAGTGTTAAACAACCCGAGAGTTAGGCACCTAAATGCCGAACCAGTCACGCTGAAGCGTCGATTCATTTAAACAAGTTTGCGAACAGTTAAAGGTGAAAAATTAATATGAAAATCACCATTTCTAACCCCCAACATCGTCTTCTTCCTTTTTGAGTTCGCGAGTGGGGATTTAGGGCTTCTTCTGGAGTAAAGATTGCATTGGGGATTCATGCCAAAATTGTTAGATTTGATCTTCTTGAGAAAAAGTTTTTTATTTCCACAATGTATTTTGAGAACATAGGGGATTTGACCGAAAATCACTATTCATGGTGAANTTATGCTTTTGCATCATGAATGAATTTCCTTTGTTGTTGCAATGTCATCATAGGTAGCAAAATATCACTTACAATATAGTTAACAATATCAACATACCATGGTATTTTTCACTCATTAATATTATAGTTGTTCATCAGGAAAACTGTCTGTAATTTCGTTGTCAGTGTCAGATGATTCTTGGTTTTCTAATCTTGACAAATGATCAGCAATTTGATTATCAGTTTCCTTTCTATCAATAACCATAAAATCAAATTCTTACATCAAAAGTATCCATCTAATTAACCTTGGTTTGATCCCTTTCTATCAATAATTACAAGATAAAATTCTTGTATCAATAATATCCATCTAATCAACCTTGGTTTGACATTCTTCTTT
Organism: Phalaenopsis hybrid cultivar; assembly: GCA_002079205.1. Taxonomy (NCBI): domain Eukaryota; kingdom Viridiplantae; phylum Streptophyta; class Magnoliopsida; order Asparagales; family Orchidaceae; genus Phalaenopsis; species Phalaenopsis hybrid cultivar. Next base: position 44,967 of record JXCR01127295.1, read on the forward strand.
TTATCAATAACCACAAAATTCTTGCATCAAAAGTATCCATCTAATCAACCTTGGTTTGGCATCCTTCTTTTGCATTAAGATATTTAATAGCAGAGTGATCAGTATGCACAATACATTTAGCTCCAATTAAATACGATCTAAATTCATCAAAAGTATCCATCTAATTAACCTTGGTTTGGCATCCTTCTTTTGCATTAGATATTTAACGCAGAGTGATCAGTATGCACAAAATATTTATCTCCAATTAAATAAGATCTGAATTTATCTAACACATACACAATGGCCAGTAACTCTTTTTCAGTAATAGTATAGTTAATTTGTGCATCATTAAGAGTTTTACTAGCACAATGACTAGTAACTCTTTTTCAGTAACAGTATAGTTAATTTGTGCATCATTAAGAGTTTTACTAGCGTAGTGACAGTATAATTAATTTGTGCATCATTAAGAGTTTTACTAGCGTAGTATATAACTTTAAAACCATTTCATACCTTTGTCCAAGGACAGCTCCAATAGCATAATCACTAGCATCACACATCAGTTTAAATTTCATACCTTTGTCCAAGAACAGCTCCAATAGCATAATCACTAACATCACACATCAGTTCAAAATAATCTTTTCATACCTTTGTCCAAGAACAGCTCCAATAACATAATCACTAGCATCACACATCAGTTCAAATGTTCCCAGTTATGTGAAACTATAATAGGGGCTGTGATTAATTTTTTCTTTAATTACTCAAAGGCTTTAGTTAGGTGAAACTATAATAGGGGTTGTGATTAATTTTTCCTTTAATAACTCAAAGGCATCAAGGACTGCTCCAATAGCATAATCACTAGCATCACACATCAGTTCAAATGGTTTCTCCCAGTTAGGTAAAACTACAATAACATAATCACTAGCATCGCACATCAGTTCAAATGGTTTCTCCCAGTTAGGTGAAACTATAATAAAGGGCTGTGATTAATTTTTCCTTTAATAGAAAGACATTTAAACAGCTTTCATTAAATTCAAATTTCTTGTCCTTTTATAAAATTTGGCATAGAGGTTTGGTAAATTTTAAAAAATCTTTAGTAAAACACCTATAAAATCCAATATATCCAAAAAAACTCCTAACCTCTCTTACATTAGTAGGAGGTATCAGTTTAAATATAACTTGAATTTTTGCAGGGTCTGCTTCCATACCATCTTTTGAAATTTTATGCCCTAACACAATTCCTCCTGCAACCATAAATTGACATTTCTCCCAATTCAGAACTAAATTAGTTCTTTCTCATAACACTAAAACTTTTTTAAGATAATTTAAGCATGTGTCAAATGATGTTCCAAATACAGAGAAATCATCCATAAATACTTCCAATCCATCATTAATTAACTTACTAAATATGGACACCATACATCTCTGGAATGTTGTAGGTGCATTACATAATCCGAAATGCATTCTTCAAAAAGAAAAAGTTCCATAAAGACTAGTAAATGTTGTCTTTTGTTGATCCTTAGGAGCAATAGAAATTTGTGTCCTACAAGTCTATCTACTATTTGATCTAAAAAGGGTAAAGGGAATTGATCTTTCCTGGTGGCAGTGTTTAATTTTCTATAATCAATGCAAATACACCACTCAGTAACTTGTTTGATAGGTATTAATTCATTATTTTCTTTTTTTTCAACAGTCACTCCTCCTTTCTTAGGAACACAATGAATTGGACTTACTCACGCACTATCTGAAATAGGATATATAATTGCAGTGTCTAACCATTTCAAAATTTCCTTCTTAACTACTTCTTTCATCATTGGATTTAATCTCCTTGTGGATCAACACTTGGTTTATATTGTTCATCTAATATAATTCTGTGCATACAGATTGAAGGACTGATTCCCTTAATAACAGCTAAGGTCCAACCAAAAGCTTTCTTATATCTTCTTAATGTATCTAACAGTCTTTGCTCTTGCAAAACATTTAATTCTGAAGATATAATAAATGGTAATGTCGATGAGTCTCCTAAAAACACATACTTCAAGTGGCTAGGAAATACTTTCAACTCAAGTTCAGGTGGTTCTATAACTGACGGTAACAGATTCTTATCGATATTTTTCGTAATATCCAACATCTCAAATCTTTTCTGAATATAATCTAATTCTTCATTTTCTAATTTATCCAAAATAACTTCATTTCTCTCTTCAAATTATTCTTTCTCTTCAAAATGTTCTTTAAAATGTTCTTTCAATAGATGTTCACTAATTTTCATGTGAAAACATTCATTATCTCTTTCAACAGCAGGGTATTTCATAAATTTCGCAATGTTAAAAGTCTCTTCTTGATCATTAACTCTCATAGTTAATTCTCCTTTTTGAACATCTATCATAGCTTTTCCAGTAGCTAAAAATGGTCTCGCTAAAATAATAGGTATTTCTTTATCTTCCTTTGTATCTAAAATAATGAAATCCACAAGAAAGATAAATTTATC